>OZ020479.1:38049578-38372203 GCA_963971345.1 Andrena flavipes | reverse complement strand
AGAGAGAGAGAGAGAGAGAGAGAGTGAGAGAGTGAGAGAGTGACAGAGAGAGAGAGAGAGAGAGTGAGAGAGTGAGAGAGTGACAGAGTGAGAGAGTGAGAGAGTGAGAGAGTGAGAGAGTGAGAGAGTGAGAGAGTGAGAGAGTGAGAGAGTGAGAGAGTGAGAGAGTGAGAGAGTGAGAGAGTGAGAGAGTGAGAGAGTGAGAGAGTGAGAGAGTGAGAGAGTGAGAGAGTGAGAGAGTGAGAGAGTGAGAGAGTGAGAGAGTGAGAGAGTGAGAGAGTGAGAGAGTGAGAGAGTGAGAGAGTGAGAGAGTGAGAGAGTGAGAGAGTGAGAGAGTGAGAGAGTGAGAGAGTGAGAGAGTGAGAGAGTGAGAGAGTGAGAGAGTGAGAGAGTGAGAGAGAGAGAGAGAGAGAGAGAGAGAGAGAGAGAGAGAGAGAGAGTGAGAGTGAGAGAGTGAGAGAGTGAGAGAGTGAGAGAGAGAGAGAGAGAGAGAGAGATGACTATTTATATTCGTTGACTATTTATATTCGTCGACTATTTATATTCGTTGACTATTTATATTCGTTGACTATTTATATATATATATATATTCGTGGCACGCGTCGCGCAGGTCACTATCACTGTGATCGGTGGAGCGTGCGTACGCGTGTATTACTGTAGTAGCTATCGTGACTATTCTAACGTATATGTTAGCATCAACGACTGCTACGTATCGCGGGCTAGGGGAAAATCTGAAGAGAAAGAAGAATCTGAAAAAGAAGAATCTGAAAAAGAAGAATAAGCATAAGAAGACTGGATCGGGTCTCGTGAAGGGTATCATAAACCGCTTACCGTTCGAACTACACGTTCCGGGTTATCAGTTCTGCGGACCCGGGACGCGTCTGCTAAAGCGATTAGCTCGTGGCGACGAAGGTGTGAATCCCCTGGACGCCGCGTGCCGCGATCACAATATCGCGTACTCTCGTCAAAAGGATTTGGAGGGGCGACACGAGGCGAATCGCGCGTTAGCCGAACGAGCGCGAGAACGAGTGTTCGCGAACGACGCGACCTTTGGTGAAAAAGCCGCAGCGACTGGAGTGTGGGCAACGATGAAAGCTAAAACTAAACTCGGTATGGGTATGAGGAGAAAGAAACGTAAACAGAGAAAGTCTGGAAGGAAACATCCGCAACGACGACATCGTAATCTACGAGTGGCGAAACGCGGGGGCTTTCTTCCATTTCTTCCATTCGTGTTGCCCGCTTTATCGGCAATCGGAGCATTGGCCGGGGGAGCGGCTGGTATAACCAAAGCGGTCAACGATTCGAAGGCCTCTCGAAAACAGTTGGAAGAGACGTTGCGTCATCATCGGGCAATGGAGGGGCGAGGGATGTATCTGACACCGTACAAGCGAGGCGCGGGCTTGAACCCGAGACGGCGTCGTCAACGACGAGTGCAAACGAAGAAAAAAAAACACCGTTCGGGGAGGTTCGTGCGGACGGTGGCGACGATGATACAACCTATGACTAACCTGCAATTAGAGCGCGAGTGCGCAAACGTACCGTTCTTCCGAGGAGTGTTTATGCGCGACACGCTTCCCACGCGCGTACAAATTAACGAATGCGGTATCGCGAATCTTGACGAGAATCGAGGCGCCGGTACGCACTGGGTCGCGTACGCTAAACGCGGGCCACGAGTACAGTACTTCGATAGTTTTGGGAATCTGCGACCACCAACGGAATTGATCTACTATTTTGGACGCGGTACAACGATCGCGTACAATCACGATCGTTTTCAGCATTTCGACGAGACGAATTGCGGTCACTTATGCATGCAATTTTTACGACAAAAGTCTATGGAATTATGGCCTACATACTAATATTAATAATCCCCCTAACGTTTAATCAGGATTAGAACCATCTAATTCATCAAACGAGTGGCTCTGTGCGAGTATTTTTGACTGTATTGTTTTACTTTACTGCCTTGTCAGTGTTTGAAATGTCTGCCGGTGCCAAGAAATGCAAGGGTTGTTCGGCCTATGTAGCAAACCCGGTCACCTGTCCTGGATGCAAGATTATCTGCCATCCTGGATCCTCATGCCTCAGTCGTTCGGGTCATCCTTGGTTCGACAAGAATCTTTTGAATTGTCGTGCCATTTCCCCAACGTCTCAAACCGTCGTTAGTCAGCCCATGGCTTCGTCGGTACAATCATTGGCTGCTATACCAGCTGATACACTCCAGTCGCTCTCTGCCTTGCCTTCTGCTGAGGTAATTAGGGACATCGTTGCCGATCTCATGGACCTGAAGCTAGCTGCTTTTCGAAAGGACATCCTTTCAAGCATTAAAGCCGATCTAGGACTTATGAGGTCGGATATAGCCTCGTTGTCCGAACGGGTCAAGGCGCTCGAAGACAATCCGGGCAACTCAGCGGAACAGCGGCCCTCATCCTCAACCGAGGATGTCATAGAGGGAGAATTATATTAGTTAAACGACAGGGAGATGAGGTCCAAGAACATCATAATTTTCGGGATGCCGGAGCCTAGCGAATCATCTGCTGAACTTAATAGGGCTGCGGAGGTTGAATCTGCTCGCGGTGCTCTAAACGAGATCTGCCCCCTTGGAACCCGTGCATTGGTCGTCCATCGCATAGGGAAACCGGGCAATGCGCCCTGTAGGCCTCTCTGTGTCCGACTTGACTCGGCCGCGGAAGTGAAGTTGATCCTCCAAAATAAGCATCAGTACAAAGGCCCGTTTAAAATTACTGATGATAAAACCAGGCAACAACGCGGGACTCTTTCGCAGCTCAGGGATAAGCTCCGGGTTCTGCACGAGCAAGGACAGACCAATATGACAATACGTTATATTCATGGTGTTCCCAAGATTGTGCCGAATAGATCTCGCAAAGACTCTTCCCAAAAAAACTCAAATCGAACCCTTTAGTTTATTTCCAGAATGTCCGTGGTCTGCGAACTAAGTTAGACATTCTCATTAACTCGGTACTTACTTCTGCAGTGTCATATGATGTTATCATTTTTGTTGAAACCTGGCTTACGTCTGCGATTACTTCAAACGAACTTGGACTGCGGAATTATACGGTTTATAGGTGTGATAGATCTATGCGAACTAGCATTTGTACAAGAGGAGGTGGGGTCCTCATTGCGGTAAAAAATTCGTTGCCTTCCTGCTCTATTAGAGTCAGCTGTTCTGATGTCGAACAAGTTTATGTCAGAGTATCACTTCATAACAATAAACATATAATTTTGGGTGCCGTCTATTTACCGCCTGCGTCCCAGCCTTCACTTTACGCTAGTTATACGGATACAGTCATGGAAGTATTTCATAAACACAGTGAAGATGCTTTCTGCCTGTACGGTGACTTTAACCTTCCTCATGCGGTATGGTTCAATGACTCGGCTCAAGCGTGTTTTAGAAGAGCGGGGATATCGTCTAATGAATCAGCTGCTATTGACCTCCTCCTTGGTTGTGCGGGGTACTGTAACCTCACTCAAATTAACTCGGTTTTTAATCATTTTGATGGTATGCTTGATCTTATCTTCGTCTCTTGCACTGAGGTCACTGTTGACCGAGTCATTGATCCCCTAATTGAACCTGACGCTTACCACCCACCTTTATATGCGTTGTTTAGTGGCTTGGCATCAAGTCCTGACCTTTGTGCTGATAACTTTGTATACAGGGACTTTAAGCGGGGTGATTTCCCTAGTGTGTGTGAATATCTTAACACCATAGATTGGGATAAGGAGACCCGTGACACTGAGCCAAGTGTGGCCCTTGAGCGCTTGTACGGTCATATCAATCGGGCAATTGAAGCTTATATTCCGGTTAGGTCTGTGGTCCGATCCACATTTCCGCCGTGGTTTTCCCCTAGCTTAAAATCTCTGATTCGTCAAAAGAAAATGAGACATAGGGCATTTAAACAGTCTGGCGCCTTTAGTGGCTACATAAATTTCTCCAGTCTCCGGTCGAAGTGTAAGCTTGCCCTTTCGCGCGATCACCGTATTTATATTGACGGCGTCGAGAACGCGGTACAGGATGATGTATCCAGCTTCTGGAAGTTTGTAAATACTAAGCGTGCTAGCCATGGAATTCCGGGGAAGGTGCACTACGACCGTAATTACACTTCAACGTACATGACCTCCGCCAATCTTTTTGCAGATTTCTTTGGCTCTGTATATATTAGAGCTGTCGATTCCCGGGAGAACGGGTACCCGGGTACCCGTGAAACACCCGGGAAAAAAAAATTTCCCGGGTAGTTGCTACCCGGGTAAACTACTCGAGATACTCGAGAGTCTCGAGATCTCATAGAGTACAGTTCCATAACTGAAGCCACACTGAACGTCATGGCCTTCGGGTCGAAGGCTTCGACCCCGGGGGAGACAGGAATTCCCATTAAGAAGTGAGGAATTTCCAGTTCCGAATTTCTCATGAGATCTTTACGAAACCGATGCTAATAGATTCCTTATGTTTCTACGATGAAAGTAATACCAAGAACAACGTAATTCGGACCATAATGGAGGAAATTCTATAAACAAATGTTTTGCATAATTTCAAAATCATTTCGTTAACAGTAGTTCGATTTATATGAAATTTGGTATGATTTTCATCGGAAAAACATAAGGAATCCATCGGTGTCACTGCCATATCGATACGATGAACATTAAATAGCTTCTTATTATACTGTAATGAATATTTTACCCTCGACTACGGGGCGCCGACCTCCATTCGCTGCGGTCGACCGACGATTCATAATACCTGATTCAGAAATAAAATAATTCCTAACTCTTTATCGTATTGATATAAAAGTGACACCGATGGATTCCTTATGTTTTTCCGATGAAAATCATACCAAATTTCATGTAAATCGGACTATTGTTAACGAAGTGATTTTGAAATTATGCAAGACATTTGTTCATAAAATTTCCTTCATTGTGGTCCGAATTAGGGTAAAACTATACAATACGCCCCATTTGACAAAACGCCCCACCATTATTTTACGCACACAAACCAGGATGCATCGACACGATCGTCAAATTCGAACTTGCTTCAGTCGGCCACAACTGCCGCAATAAAAATAGGAGCAAATATTACGGCTTTTAAAAAAATATACAAGAATTTATAATTTCGGACTTCAGATAATTTGCGGTGAGAATGTGCGAAATTCAATATTCTAAGTCACTATTGTTTTTTCGATAAATTCACATGTATATTTCGAAAGTAGACAAACTAACCTCTTTAAATTGTTATTGCCCAAACCTTTTTTCACTACGTTGTTGCTAAATTTAAACCGGCGCGTTTTGTACCACAGAATTTACAATATGCCCCTGCAATGAATTTACAATACGCCCCACCTCAAAATCATATTTTTCACGAGTAACCTATTTTTTTCTTTTCGTGGATAACTTCATGTAATCCTTGCGGCAGAAATGTCAAACGAGGAAATGTAAATAAAAAAAAAATAATGTAATAATTTTAATCAAGATTGTTCTATTTTTTTTAAATAATATCTTTTATAATATATATTCTATAACATTTTGATAAAAATAATAAAAAGTAATCACTTTTTTATGTGGGGGCGTTTTGTCACAGAGGTGGGGCGTTTTACCTGACGACTGTGTTACAAAACGTCCCATGTAAGGTTCAGAAAAATGATTATTTAGACTTAGATTTTTTCTCAGCCTCCCTCGAGTCATTCAGTGATCAGCTGTTTAGGCGACTGCTACCGGCCTAATAATTAGTAACGCTGCCTTATATATTCGGCAAAATTGTTTGTTTGTTTTTGTTTTTGTTTTGTTTGTTTGTTTGTTTGTTTATTCTCTATTTTTCTGTTTTCGGTTCTATTGTATTTTATTTTATTTTATTTTATATTTTACTTTATTTAATTTTATTTCATGTTATCTTTTAAATCTTTGTGTTATCTGTGACAACTTGCACACTAACGGGTTCTCCCGTTTATTAATAAATAAATAAATAAAATAAAAAAAAGAATAAATAAATAAATAACTGTACATACCGAGAGTATATCACAATGTATCCATGCGTGTGTGACGTCCCACTATTTTTCGCGCGGTAACAGTACAAGTCCTCCATAAACTCACTCCACCAAAGTCTTCCAGAATCAAGTCTTACCCTTTCCCCAAACCCCTGATCACCTTGGCGATGTACCTTAGCGGTCCCCATCTCAAGATGGTCAACGACGACCCCCAAATCCACTCTTAACCTTACGTGGCACGACCACATCACTCCAAATCTAATAAATACAAGTCCCTCGTCCCTAAAAACCCCTCTTAAATCGAGACCACGTCTCACAACCTCCCCATGACTAAGGAAGTCATTACCCCTTTTCCCTCTTTCTAATCAAACCACCCACAGTCCATCCAATGGGTTGAGTATCCCCTTTCAAAACACTATGCAAAAGAACCCCGGAAGTCTTAACGACAAATATTCATTACAAGGCCATATAAAAACCCCGGAAGACCAAATCTATTAATAACCTGTACTGCGACACGTGCCGAAATAGGTCAAGGTTGCATACCGCAACCGCCCTTCGCCCCTAACAATCTTTTGATTTTACATAAATACGAGGACGCAAGAGGTCCTCGTCCTCTTCTACGGAAACTCTTCTACGGAAACTTTTCGAGACTCCTAAACGGAAAATCTCCTGTGAAACCATAAGTATTTCTAAAGTTCAAATCAGTGATCTACAAACGATTACCTACGGCAGCTACTGTAAGCTATTATCATTATTATTAATAACATTGTAAATCACCCACATCCCATATTACTATTCTTATTTGCTTTTCGTATTAATCATCTTATTAACGCTCATTGCGATCATACTATTTGCTTGTTAACGCTTATTGCAACCATTCTATTTGTCTTATTAACGCATACTGCGATCACTTCATTTGTCTTGTCAACGCTAAAAGCTTATTACATACTATTTTACTATCCTTTATTGTATCGCATGTCCATCCATAAACATTTTATTTTATATACATTTATAAATGTCATACGCCAACGATCATCGCTACTGCACTATTAACGCAGTGCATGATAACGTACTTGTTTAACCTGAATAAACAACCATTTAAATCAATCGTGAAGTTATTGTGTTAATCCTTCGGCAACGAAGATCCCAAACGTAACGAACCGCTGCAACAGCTGATCTCGGTTCGCGAGCGAGTGTTCTTACAGTGTTTACAAACGTTCTTCTGCACGGGCCGCGTACCGACGTATGCCTAGACGGATTTCGCGGAACCATTACGAGTGACTTCTTATGTATATGCAGCGGTAAATCCTATTATCGAAATGGTATAAAAACCCACAAGGGTCTAACGGGTGTTCATTGGGTACAATTTCATTATTTAAACCCTCCTTGGTCGCTCAGCGTGTAGGATTCAAGATCCTCGCCTAGATTCCCTCGACCTCAGTGTGTAGGATTCAAGATCCTCGCCTAACCTCCTTTTACCCCAGTGTGCAGGATTCAAGATCCTCGCCTACCCTCCTTTTACCCCAGTGTGCAGGATTCAAGATCCTCGCCTACCCTCCTTTTACCCCAATGTGCAGGATTCAAGATCCTCGCCTACCCTCCTTTTACCCCAGTGTGCAGGATTCAAGATCCTCGCCTAACCTCCTTTTACCCCAGTGTGCAGGATTCAAGATCCTCGCCTAGCCTCCTTCGACCCCAGTGTGCAGGATTTAAGATCCTCGCCTAAATTCCTTCTACCCCAGTGTGTAGGATTCCAGATCCTCGCCTAACCTCCCTCAACTCTCAGTGTGCAGGATTTCAGATCCTCGCCTGTGTTCAAAAACCCCCACAGTGTCATTGTCCCCCAAAGACCTCCACCCGGGACGTGACACGTGATTGGGGGATCCACAGTTCTCTAGAATAAAGACTTATAATATCGATAAATTGTCGAGTATTCGTACGCGCGCGTCACTTTCCATCTCTCCGTCTCGCGAGTGTAATCCATGATATGGCGTTCACACTCACGTTAACGGGGCGCAGCAGCGTGCTCACGGTAAACTATTTCCCTCCGATAGATTTGAGCGACGGTCAATACGAATTAGGACTCGCGGACTTGGAGACGTTTCACACGATACCGAACATCGACTCGAGCAACGATAAATTCTATTTCATCGTGAACTATGACACCGACGACGACTCCATCGTCGACGCCGCTTATGAAAACATTACGATCCCCCACGGCTCCTACGAATTAGACGCTATCGCCGAGTATCTGAAGCAACGATTACTCGATCGATATCCTCGAAGACGCGGAAACATCGAGAACGACGATGACGACGAGTACCCTCTAACGCTACGAGCTAACAACAACATCATGAAAAGCGAGCTGTACTGCTCGTTCTTCGTAGACTTTACGAAACCGAACAATGTGGGCTCGTTGTTAGGATTTTCCCCGAATCGCGTCTTATTGCCGAGAATCTGGCACGAGTCCGACGATGTAGTATGTTAGTGTTAGATCACGCGTACGAATCGTCAATCGTCGCTGCCGCTGCTACTCCTGCCGTCTCCGTCTCGCGTCATCGGCGCGACCCTTTATCGGAAAGCGTAAATAAAAGAATAAAGACCGGTGGAGCGATAAGAAGAAGAAGAGGACCGGTAAGAAACCCGTTGACTCGTCGAAACGCACGTTTCCTGCGATCGCTAGGATTCATCGTCGCCTATTAGGTACGCAATCGAGATGTCGATTATTCTGGACGTGGCGAATACGCCAACCTTTGACAATCGTATCACGAAGATCGAGTTACACACTTATAATCCGTACGCCAACACGACGTTCGATAATTGCGACGAGATAAGAATACCCATACAGCAGTAAGATCTGTACACGCTTCCGTGCGAAAGTTTTCTCTACATCGAAGGTCGTGGCACGTTTACGTCGCAGGACGCGCAAGGTTCGACAACGTCCGCGAACGCTGTTCTCAACAATAATTGCGTAGCGTTCATGTTCGATGAGATTCGATACGAATTGAACGGTGTCGAGATCGATCGTTGCCAAAATCCAGGAATCACTACCACGTTTAAAAATTACGTTTCGTTGTCGGCCGAGAGAAGTAGAGCGCTCGCGAATACCGGTTGGAATTATGCCATCGATTACGATAAAGACATTTTTCATTCGGACGCTTTCAATTTCTGCGTACCCCTGACCATGTTATTAGGATTCTGCGAGGATTACAAACAAATCGTGATGAACATGCAGCACGAGCTAGTTCTTATACGATCGCGAGTCGATACGAACGCGATGCATTGCACCTCCGCCACTGCGTTGCCGAAACTGGAGATACGCAAGGTGCAGTGGCGTATGCCACACGTCGTTTTAGACGAAGTGAATAAACTAGCGGTGTTGCGTATCCTGGAAAGCGGACGACCGATCACGATGAGTTTCAGATCGTGGAGCCAGAATCAGTACCCGTTACTGCAAGCGACAACGAAACACACGTGGCCCGTGAAATCTACGTCGAAAATCGAGACACCGCGTTTCATAATTTTCGGCTTGCAAACCGATCGAGATAAGCGTCCCAATAAATCCTCAGGCGTATTCGATTCGAATAAACTTACGAACATTTGACTGCACCTAAATTCCGAGACGTATCCGTACGACGACTTGAACTTAGATTTCGATAAGTCTAAATACGCGCTCTTGTACGATATGTACGCGAAATTCGCCAAATCGTACTACGGTCACGGAGAACCGTTACTGAACTCGACCGAATTCCTGCAATACGCGCCTATCGCGGTCATAGATTGTTCTAGGCAAAACGAGTCGTTGAAGAGCGCCGCGGTGGACGTACGAATAGATTTCGAATGCAAGGAAAATGTACCCGCTAATACTACCGCGCACTGTTTGATCGTACACGATCGTTTAGTCGAATACATCCCTTTAACCAACATGGTACGCAAAATAGTATAGTGCGCGGGTGTAAACGAATACTACTACTACTAATACTAATACTACTACTACTACTGCGGATACTGCTACTATACTGCTACTATGAAAACGATGATGTCGAAGCCCTCAGTTACTATTCAGACACCACCACCACCACCACCACCGACGGTACTACTTAAACGGATAATAATGTTCGCTATTGTCGATCTGCAAGGTTTCAATAACGAGCGCGAGTTCGTAGCCAAAGAGATCGCGATTCGTGCAAACAACAATGATAAAACGCCGACGATCAGCCATTGGATCTTCGAACCGCCGTACTTTTGGGAACATCTGAATTCGTGGGAGAACCGTCAAGCGTCCTGGCTGGCGAAGCATCATCATGGTCTCCGCTGGTCCGATGGCTGCGTTCCATATTCCAAACTTCCGGGACTCCTCGCCAGCGTACTCGCGAACATCGACTTCGTCATCGTGAAAGGTGCGGAAAAGAAAACGTGGATGCTGCAACTACTACCTGACATAATCTTCGAGGATGTATGCGATTCGTACGAACTGAAGGTGCGGAAGATCAACAACAACAACAACAGCAGCAACTGCAACGCTCGAACTGTCGAAGACGACGGCGGCTACGACGTTGACGATGATTATTGCGGGATCACGCCTGAAACCGTGGACCCTGATGTTCCTAACCTGAAGTCTATGCCTTCGACGAATGCGATTCGATGTGCATTTCACAACAATTGCGGTGTTTGCCCGTTGGAAAATGTAGGGAAAATATGGAATTATATACGTAGCGTCACCTTTTTTTTTTTTTTTTTTTTTTTTTTTATAGAGGGGGAAATGCTTTATGCATACCCGGGCAGTGAACTACCCGGGTTATGTGGGACTCCCTTTGCAGGGTACCCACTAAAACCCCCTCTGTAGTGCCTCCTCTGGCATCTCCTCGCACCCGGCGGGTGGTACAAACGCTGTACTACATCACCCCCGGGGCCCACTGGATGGGGAGGGGTCCTCCTTGGTAGGCTGTACCCGCCCTTCTGGGGGTTAGCCATGTCGCTCCTCTTCAGCGGCGAGTGAGGTCCACGCTGGACCATACTCCTCCCACGGTGGGTGGTGGATCCAGGCCACCACACGCTGGAGCATCCCACGATGTCCCTGCTGCTTGTTTCGATGCCCCTAGGTTGGAGTCCGCAGGGTTCGCTCCTCCTTCTTGCGAGACCCGCACCTTGTGTATGAAACTACTAAGGGGAGCGGCCATGCCCTGTGTCACTGTTATCTCGCTACGGTGACACTCGGTTACCGGTGGGGGGTAAACCACTAATACATTAATCGCGGGTAAAATATAATTTAGAGATATAAAATAATGTATGTCGATAGATAAAATAATAAATATAATAAATAATAAAATAGGTCAAGACCGCGAAACATACAATGGGTCAGGACATAAGACTCAACAAGAGATACATAAATAACTAAATAAATAAATAACTATGTAAATGCTTAAAAGTAAAACACAGAGGACTAGAAATGTGAGAGTGTAAACAGTAAGATAAAACAATAAATATATAAAACAATAAAATCAGATAAGAACGGGAGAGTAGCACTCGAGCACGACGGATACCCTACGTAGTGTTGGAGTAAAATACGTCGTGTTGCTACCAGACGCTGTGCGTGGGAGGTTAAGACTCCCTTGGTGGGGAGGTACAGGTTATCTCCTGTTATCCTCAGGAGGCCACTGGCCTCGGACCACCCATCTCACTGTGGCTGTGTTAGGGAGGGCTTCCCTTCTTCTCTTTGCAGGGGGGGGGGGATTATCGGATCCCCCCCGCTTGGTGTTTTCCTCTTCTTGGGACCCGTCCTGGATTTGGCATTTGGTGCTAAGCTCGCCCGTTCTGGGGCTCCACCCACAGGGGGTCTTCGTTCTAAGGCCCGAGCGGCCCTAGCCTCCTTCTCCCGGATGACCTGCTTGGTGACTTTGTCCCTCATAACGGTCTGGGCAAAGGTGTTGAAATGGGCCCAGTTTTCCTCAGATTTGGTCACCATGGGGATTAGGCTGTTTATGTCCGGGGTATCTCCTAGAGCCGCGAAGAAGGACTCCCTTTCCTCGCTATAGGAGGGGCACGAGAACATTATGTGCTCCGCATTGTCTACCGGAGCTTTACACTCCAGGCACTCCGGGGATAAGGCCTTCCCTATTCTGGCCCTGAAGGCGCCGAAGGCCCCATGGGACGTTAAAAGCTGGGAGTTCCAATAATCCACTTGGAATCTCCTACCGTTGTCTCCGGTGAAGGTCCTTACAGATGCGATGAGGCGCCGGGTCCAGTTGCTGGAGTCGAACACTTCCCACACGTCCTGCCACTCCTGCAAGGCGGTTTCCAGGAGTTCCTCTTTGATGATGCGGAGTCTACTGTTCAGGGCCAGGGGGTTGTTCTTAAGGGAGGGATCCCCTCTAACTTCGTCCCTGGCACTGAACACCCCACTCCACATCCTCGCCTTGATGGCGATTGGTAGACGGCCCGCAAGAACGCATAGGGCTAGGTAGGCCACAGTTCTGTAGGAGGTAGTGGTCCTCACGAGGGCCGTTTTTTGGGCCCTCCTTAAAGTGGCCTCATTGGTCGGAGTATGCGCGGCATGTGCCCAGACGGGGGCCGCGTAGAGGACGATACTCTCCCATACTGAGTAATACATCCTCCTTATTGGGCGGGATGGTCCCCGGACATTGGGGAGGAGGGAGGAAAGAGCCCCCACTACCCTTTCTCCTTTTGATGTCACCTCTTGGAGGTGAGAGCGGAAGTTTCTCAGGGCGTCCAATTGGATACCCAGGTATTTTATTGATAGGGCCGACTGGAGGGATTCGCCCATGATGTTAAATTCCTGGACCTTATGTCCCCTGAGGCCCGCCAGAATGATAACTTCCGTCTTCTCACGGGCGACAGAAAGGCCCGTTCTCGAAAACCAAAGCTGGACCCTCGCCATGGTCTCGGTGATGGTCGTTTGGAGTTTCGGCAGTTCTTTGCCAGAGAACACAATGGCGAGGTCGTCCGCGTAGGCCACCGGTCTAATCCCGTGCGTGCGTCCGACCGTGGACAGGACTCCATCGTAGACAAGATTAAACAGGAAGGGGCCCAGAACCGAGCCCTGGGGGACCCCTGCATAAATTTGGGAGGAGATTACCCCCCCCCCCCCCCCCCCAGGAGTATGGATTGAAACCGACCTGTTGGACAGGTAGTTTCTGAGGAGTGTGCAGATTGCAGTAGTCACTCCCCTCCTTTCCAGCTCGCGCATTATCACGTCCCATCTTAGAGTGTTGAAGGCGTTCTTCACATCAATGGTGACCATTATGCACTTGCGGTCATTCTTCGAACACCCATCCGCAATCTTCTTTACCTACAGAATGGCGTCCGATGTGCCCATCCCCCTCCGGAACCCATATTGAGCTGGGTGGAACGGGTCCTGGCCGATCTGGGCTTCAATGATCTCCTTGACCGCGTACTCCCAGACTTTGCTAAGTGCGGGGAGAACGCTGATCGGTCTGTATGACCCTGGCAAGAGGGGGTCCTTACCGGGTTTGGGGATGAGCACGAGTCTCGCGGTCTTCCACTTATCCGGGATGAGGCCCCTCCTGATAGTATCCTCGGCCATGACTCTAATTAAGGCTGGTCTGGCCTTCATTGACGTGGCGACGACTTCGGACGGGACTGCATCAAGGCCCGCCGCCTTCTTGGTTTTAATTCTGGACGTGACTCTGCCAACCAGCTCCTCCGTGATGGAGTTTTCTATTGAGTCCTGGGTGCCCCTGGTAATCCAGCTGCCCAGCTGGGTTCCGAGTCCGCGGAGCTGCCTAGGGGGGGATACCACGAACAGTTTCTTGATGGAAGCGAGGGCCTGTGCCGGGGACATTACCGTGGGCTTGGCCCTGGCCTTGACCGAGGCCATAACCATGAGATATGGGCGGCCCCAAGGGTCGAGTTCCGCCGTAGCACGCAGACCCTCCCACACACCTTCTTTAGCTTTCCAGATGAGGGTGTTCAGATTGTAACGAGTTAGTTACGGTGGGACGCGAACCTTCCCCCACTACGCGCGCCTGGCGCGGCCCGTCGCCGCCGAGCGCGACCGCGAGATGGCCACGCGCCGGGCGGCGCTCTCGCTGGCGAAAATGTCACGGCGCCCGCTATAGGCCGGCGCGACGGGCCCGTCAGGCAGAGTCTACCACGAGCGGTACAGGCGAACGGTCGGAGCTCTCCCAGCGATCTCTTGTGTGAACAAGCTGCATCACTGCGTGCTATTTTTGAATTCCCCAACCTCCACGGCTCCTAGAGGAACGCGAGTTCGCCGACCTCTAGACGCAGGTCGATATCCGCTGTCAATCTTAGGGTCAGACTCCGTCTGTCCCGGAGGACATCCCGTAGTCTCCGTTTCTCCCGCGGGTTATACCCACTGGGCGAACGGGCTCCAGACTTCCCGGTCAGGACCACCGGTGGAGACCACAGCCGAGGTGCCAGAACGACCACCCCCCATTCCTCTACCTTCTCCGCCGCCGAAACACTCCGCGAACGCGATCGCGACGCGCCGTCCGCACTCCGCCGCGATCTCTCCGCGCACCGTCGGTAGGTTAAGCCATAGGTTAAGCCGAAGCACCACTGTTAGCCAGCACAGACCTGGCCGGGGACTTTGTAAAAGAACGTATACAATAAAGAGCCGAGTTACCAAGTTCACCTTGCCTCATTCTTTCAAGACCCCAGTAACCTCCACGAGGCGGGGTTACAAGATGTTTCCTGGAGATAAAGTAGGCCTTCGTGCGGTCGGCAAGGGCCTGGGTCCTCTTCTTTTTGGCCCTCTGGGCCAGCCTTCTAAGCTTCAACATATCCCTCCTGGCATTTGCGATATCTTCGTTCCACCAGGGATTCGGCTTCTTTCCACGGGGGGGGGGGGTTGCTCTTCGGGAGCACATCCCTCGTGGCACCCTCCAGGGCCTCCTGGATGGCATCCGCAAGGGGCTTAAGTCCCCGGCCAGGTGTAAGGTCGGAGATCTCGCAGCCAGCACTCCGGCGGAGATGGGACTCCAGAGAGGCCAGAATCTCCTCGGGGTCCATATCCTTAGTCGAAAATCTCGGGAAGGGAGGGGTAGAATAACGCGTGCCCACGTCCTTCCTGATAGTGTGGAGAACATATAGGTGGTCCGAGAACGTGAAGTGACCGAGTACCTTGGTCTTCATCCCCCTTGCCGTTACCGAGTCGGCTGACATAATGTCAATATATGACTTCCTCCCGTTTCGGGAGAAGGTGTGGGAGCTATCTCCTCTGCAGGGGATGAGACCCTGCCTACTCAGAAGGTCCATGCAGTGCTGACCGCGTCTGTCAGATTTCGCTCCCCCCAAGCGGAAGATCTGGCGTTGAGGTCGCCGCCGAAAAGGACTCCCAGGGCTTCTGCTCGGGCCTCCGTAATAATATCCTCGATGCCGTTGATGAAGTTCTTGAAGCCGTCCAGGTTGATACTGGGAGGGCAATAGGCGCTGATGCATAGTCTGCCTCGGACTCTGACCGCGACGACCCCATCCAGCTCGGTCTGGGGGGCAAGGTCAGGCAAGACGCCGTTAAAACCTGTACACCAGATTGCCGCTCCACCTGACGAATCGTTGTGCCATTTATTAAGTGGGCGATAAGGTTCGGAGATAAGAACCACGTCCGCCCCAAGATCGGCCGCATTCTTCTCCAGCATGGACTGGGCTAGGCTACAGTGGTTCAAGTTACACTGTAGTACCTTGATGGGCATTGTTATCCGGTCTCGCTGCCACCTTGTCTTTGCGGGGCCCCGCCCCCGCACTCGCACCCATTCTGTTCGCAGGGCAGGCCAAAGATGCAGTGACGTGCGCTGCCTTGAAGTTAGATACACCGTTGGAGGTGCAAATAGCGCATTTGGGCTTCCTAGAGCACCCGGCGATTAGATGGTCATTAGCGCCGCACCTTCTGCAGAGTTCCACGCCCGCCGTAGTTTCCCGACAGTCCTTGGCCAGGTGACCCAGAAGGTGGCACTTGAAGCACCTGAGAACTCTGGGTAGGACCCTGGCCTTGGCCACACAGAGGCCACATCTGAATCTGAGGCCGTTGATGACCTTCGCCGCGGCCTTAGTAGGTACCACCGCGATCGCAGTTTGAAGGCCCCCCATGCCCAAAGTCAGGCGTTTGATCTCCACTGCGGTAGGTTCCGTCTTTAGGGCTATACTCATTTCCTTCGCCAATTCGTCCTTTTCGATTGACGGGTCTATGTCCCTGATCTCGAGGGATGTGCGATCCTGGAGGACTGTCACTTCGAGATGAGTCACAGTCTTCTCCTTGATAGTGCGGGCAATTGCCGCCGCGCTCCCCTTCCTGTCAACTTCGAGGAGAACGTGTCCCATACGGGTCATCTTAACCCCCCGGATGTTAGAGAGATTCTCCCTTCCTACCTTGATGAGTTCTCTATATTTCTCAATGTAGGTTTCACCTTTCTGGACCTTGACTAAAATGGCCTCAGGTCTATTCTTCGGGGGTCTGGTCTTAGGGCCCGTTAGGGGGGGTAAGCCGCCCCGGGGATGAGCGCCACCAGACTGAGTGGTGCCTGGCGTCTGAGGGTGAAGTTGAAGTTGGGGGAGATGGGGGAGCGTGCCCCTTTGACGTCCGGAGTCCAGGTATGCGGGGCCGGATTGGGGGGGAGGCTTTGAGGGATCGGAGGACCTCGTGCAAGGGGAACTCTGAGTGTCTCCTGACTGAGGTCTCTGCGCCTGTCTAGCCAGGTCCTCCATTCTTCTGGCCCTTTTCGCTCTTCTAGCTTGGCCTTTAGAGGGTTGCGGGCCTCTGTCTGTCCCTGACAGAGCTGCGTCCCCGGGCCCTTTCTCCCTGTTGGGGGTTACGTTGTTGGCCGTCGTCGGGGCCAACCCTTCCCCTTTCCCTTCAGGGGGGAGGGGAGAATGAGTACTTGGAGCCGTGTCACGCTTGCCGCCCAGAGAGGCAGTCCCAGAGACCGCTTCGGCGTACTTAATCCTCCTAGTGGCGCCACCCGTGTCCTGGGGAGATGACAATCCTCTTTTCGCTGTCCTCTTGGTCCCAGCGTTGTCCTGTAGAAGTGGGGGGATTCCACCTAAGCCCCCCTCAGGGGGGGAAGTATGCTCCGAGGTCTGGGTTCCCACGTCGCAGCAGGAGTGTGAGCCTTGGGAGGCTGCGGTCTCCAGGCTCTTCTCGCGTCCCCTATCCTTGACTGAGGAGCCCAGCTTGTCCTGATGTTCGGCGCACGCCTTCATAATCGTGGCCTTAGCTGTCTGGCATCGCTCCGCCATACCATGTGTCACGGAGGTAATGGAGTTCTTCGTGGCTCCGACATACACTGCCTTCGTCAGCTCCTGGCAGGTAGTCGTGAGGCTATCCAGGAGGGAGGTCACTTCCATAAGGGCCCGAAGTACCCAATCCCCATCTGAGCCCCCGTTGTCCGTGGCCCGGTCCACAGGACCCCCCTCCGAATCCGACATATCGGTCTTCTTCTTTTCGCGTCCATCATCCTCAGATGGGCGCATGGAAGGGGCAGGCTCACTAGCCGGTACCTCAGGCTTTTTAGCCACGGTGATCCTTTCAAGGGTCACCGAGGGGGAGATGTTGTACCCCACCTTCGCGCCTGTACTCCCTACGGGGATCCTCGGAGGTGTAGGTGGGACCCCTTGCCCAGTGCCGGTGCTCCTCTTGTTTCTCCATTCGTCTGGAGGGGTTCTGGCGAGGGATTTCCCTTTTTCTATGCCTCGGGTACCCGCCTCCACATTACCTTTAGGGAGAGGCGTTCCCACCTTGGTAGCTTGGACCGACTTAGGGGTCTTGAACACAAAGGAGCCGAGCGTGCCCTTTTCCTTCGGGGTTCCTTTGGGTTTGGGTGCGGCCAACGGGCCCACCCTCGTCTTCTCCTTTGATGTGGTTCCCCCGATGGTGGACGCACGTGGCCGCATCTTCACCTCACTCTGAGGGGTCCTCGGGATGGAATCCTCATCGTCCGAATCGTCCAGAACCAAGATAGGGTTGCATTCAGTCGGCTGTTTCTCCTTGTTGGGCAGAGTTTCCACGGGTTGCTCTACGGTCTTTATCGAGCAATTAATCCACTCGCCCTCGTTGTTGTCCTTCTCGTTAACCATTGACTTGCCAATTCCTGCCGCAGTGGCCTTTTCTGGTGGTAGTCCTGGCGTAAGTACGCCACCACCAGTGATACCGGCCCGCCGCATCAGCACGGTATCATCGGGCTGAAGTCTTACACCCTGCTCGCTGCCGACGGGGCGAGGAGGGGCTGGTCCAATACCAGTATTCGCCGAGGTTGCATCCGAGGCTCGGCTAATCTCTGACATCTTTCCATAGATTGTCTTAGGGGCGACGGCCCCACCGCCCAGCGGATTTCGCCCACAACACCCCAGGTGAAACGGGTAACGGCACTCACTCAATACGGGACCATCAAAGCCATCAAATGTCCCATCGCCGCACCAGAGAGCCGGAAGCCCGGCACTATGCGGTCACTGCGCGAAAGGGGCCCGGTATTTGGCCAAGGCGAAAACTTGAGGGGGGAAAGGGGCTTTCATTACCCCCACTACCCTTGTATCATTTAGGGGGGACCCTGAGGCCACCGCCGAATTCCACGATCTAAGGGAATCCCCGCGCATGGGGGAAGATGGATCCCCAGGGGGCCCCCAGAAGAGTTCTGGAGGCCCGGGATGGCAGCACTATAGCAGTGCGCCAATCCCAAGCGATTCAGGTACACCGGGAACGCTACCGCCCGTACTGGGGTCAGAAGGACCACCAGCCCCTGGTGGGAATACGTAGCGTCACCTAATGTAAGTCCTACACACGGGCCCTGCAATGCGACCTCGACCGATTAACTCTTTGGTGCAGTGTTAACGGACTGAGAATCTCCCGTTCACTTAGCATTACATATTATGCATATTCTCTTGACGGGATGCATTTGTCTGGCATCGAGAGCGTCTGTGACCTCGGGGTTACTTACAACTCTGTGTTTTCCTTCAAAATTCATGTTAATAGAGTCGCTAATGCAGCATCCAAGCAACTGGGGTTTTTAATGAGACATTCACATGGCTTCAAGAACCTGCGGACCTTTAAATTGCTTTACAATGCTTTGGTGAGACCCTTCCTGGAGTACGCTTCTGTGATATGGTCCCCTCACCAGGCCTACCTAATCGGCATACTCGAGAGTGTCCAGCACAGGTTCCTGCGTTTTACGTCGTTCCGCCTTGGACAACCTATGCGTAGGTTTGACCACGACTACCAGCCACTGCTGCTTAAGTTTAACTACTTGACGTTGCATCAACGCCATCGGCTGGCCGACTTGTCATTCCTGTATAGGGTTCTTAACGGGCAGGTAAATTGCCCCCAACTTTTGGGGTTAATCGATTTCTATACTCCACCTAGACCGCTGCGTCATACTCCGCTGTTTTACGTCAAAGCTCATAGAACGAATATGCTCATGTGCGACCCTATTTCCAGACTTTGTACGCGAGGCAATGAGGTGGCTGACCGCATTAACCTTATCGGTTCCTCTGTCGAGAATTTTAAACGGTCAGTTATCTCCTGGCTTCGTACATCCTAGTATAACTGCTCTTGTTTGTTGTTATTATCGTGAAATTTTGTATTCGGCTTTGTAAAGTGTTTCGCGTTCTGTACAGTACTATGATAGTTTTTGCTATTAGTTTAATATTGGGGTTAACCCCGTCTGATAATAAATAAATAAATAAATAAATAAATAAATATAATTTTTTCTGAAACATCACTTACGAGAAGGCTAATCAGCTCCCGCCGTTCCACGCGCCACGCCTGCATTACCGCGTCGCCCTCGTGCTAGAACAAATGTACAACACCGTTAGAAGACCGCGTAATTGAATGCGCGCACCAATTCAATTTACATAAACAGAAAAAAAAACTATACTTACGATTTGTTGGAGCACAACGTCTCGATCCTCCTGCCACGCATGTTCTATTTCCCCATGTCGTTGCTGTAACAAACGCACAACTTCAATATAATATCGTCGAATGAAATACGCGCACCAATTCAATTTTCACAACTATACTTAGGATGCATCGTCGCATCATAGCGGCATTCATCCCGCGCCTTAGTGGTTCCCTTACGTAATCGAACGTAGACATTTTTTTTTTAAATAGTTAGAACACGGTTATGAAACGCACTAGCCCGTGCGGTGACGGTCCATGACCTTATATATGTTTCGGTTCCAGAGGGCCAGCCCTGCATGTTGCTGGGTAGGGGTAGTCGTGGAGTAGGTGTGGCGGGGGCGTCCGTATCACAGTTTCTTCTCCGTATCAGTTTCTTCTCCTTCGATGATTTGATACTAATTATTCCAGCTTATAGTGCACTTTTATGGTTCGCGCCGCGAATCGTCTTCGACTCCGGCACGTGTACGTCAGGAATTTAGCGTGTACGCTATTTTGAATCTACCGCGCACGCCATTTGAATTTATCGCGCGCTATTCATATTAATGTTTGTACCGTAACACAACCATGATCCAATATTCCCCTTGCACATTGGTATGTGTGTGTGTGTACGCGTACGTGAATTTGTATAAAAGCGACGTTGGTCAGACCTGCGAACTTCATTACACCACGTTCGCTCGAGTGCTAAAGAGTAACTTCTCCACCGATCAGTATAATCGTACATAGCGCATATCAAGATGTACAAACGTAGCTTCAACGATTCATCCTACGCATCCTCCATTAATGGTGATTACTCCAATAAACGTCAGCAGCAGGAACATAAACAATCCAATATGAGGTACGTACGCGTTATTATACACATTTCACTTTTCACTTACTTCTTTCACTGTAAACGCGAGCGAACCGAGTATTAATTTCATGTATACGTTTCTTACAGTTCTGGATCCGTAACGTCGAAAACAGTGAAAACGCCAAAAGCATCAATCGTGCGAATCCTAGGGCGGGATTACCCGTTAACCTCAACAGCGTATAAACGGCTCACGATAGGAATTCGCATTAGTATGGATTCATGCCACGTCGAGATCGCCATAGTCGACAATATAGGTGGCGAGTTGAGCTTCTCGATGTCTACGTGGAAGCTCCTACTGCAAAATGGGGCTAACATTCTTCAAAAATTACGCGACAACGTAACAACACCTCAGACCCACATCGAAATTGATCATTTGCGAATCGAATTCACGCGCATGTACAATGATCAACTCGTCAAAATCACAGATAATCGCATGCCCTTATACATGACGGAAGTCACGATGCGAAAGCTGTTCGCGTATGAATATTGTATCGATCATATGTTCACTTGGTTGACCGAAAATATGTACTCTGTAAGCAGTAAATATGCAGCATTCGTAAACGTTCTACGTAGCGCTACCGCGAAAACAGATTATGTAAAATTAATTTCCGAAAGCGAACACTTCGAACAGCATTCATTGATCGATTGCGAATTGTTAGCGTTAGGAATGCAATCCATGTTGCGCGATGTAAATCATGTACCACTATAGTACGCATATATGTTTTAATAAATGTCTGATTTTCACGTTAATACCTGTAACGATTCATTTATAATATCCTTTCCTACTAATACGGTGGATAATTACTTATTCGTAAAGCATTCGTTGGGGCGGGTATTTGTCTGTCAGATGATCGACATCGTATCGTTTTCTTTTCGAGTATATTCACGCCGTTGAGTTGCCCTGTCAGCGGGTGGTAAGTGGCAACCTCGAACCTGTACATGCTGCTGACTCAATGCGATCATAAACCGTAACCCTGGTAAGACGATTCGATCGAAGATTCGGGCTAGGTATGCTAGCCAGATGTCTGGTTTTTTCCCACCTTTAGCGAATGACAATTGTATTTTAGAATAGGTAGTATGGACGGTCCTGACACTGGTCTGATGTAAATCAGATATCCGCGGGGTGTGAGGTTTCCTTAGACTTTGCTATCGGTTTAAGTACGAGTTGGTGGTTATTCGACGCCTGGGAAAAGACGTTGCGTTCTTTCACGAGGCAGTTGCGCTATTTAGATTAATCTGTCTCGAATAGTTATCGCGACAGCGCGTCGAATTACATTTCGTCGACGGATGTTTACATGGATTAGCGTTGCATTCTTTCGTGAGACGGTTACGCTATTTAGATTAATTAATCTCGAATAGTTATCAGCGTTGAATTACAGCGCCCACCGCGCGAGACGCTATCTTGAAATCCTCCTCCTCCTCGTGACGTCAACCCCCTCGTCACGAACGCGGTACCCCCTCCCCGCCATGCCCATCGCGCGGAAGAGCGCGGTACCCCCCGCATCACCCCCCCCCCCCCCCTCGCCCATCGCGCGGAAGAGCGCGGTACCCCCCGCATCACCCCACCCCCCTCGCCCATCGTATCCAGAATCGGCATAGCTTACCTACTTCAATACACTTCCACAAGAGCCCGCTCTCCGTCCTTTTACTGCCAATATATCCATTGCTTAGAGAGTGACAGCAAACGCCACGTGTTTCGGTTCGAAAGGGTCCGAAGAGACGAGAAACAGAAAGTCTTCGAATTGCTATAAAGAAGAAAAGGCAAACCATTCCTGTTTTTGTTTTCCGATGCCCTGAGTTCTCCCCTTTCCTGTTAAAACAACCAAAATCCATTCGATGGGTTGAGTATCTCCGTTACACAGTCATAAAAACACCTGAAAGATAATTGAGACGAAATATGTCTATTAATAGACATACCGATTGTAAATACCCCGGAAGTCCTACCGTGACCCACTTATTAAATGTGTCAAGGCCGCTACCGCGTGTAACCCCCGCAACATCCTTATAAATACGAGGGGACCGAGACAGAAGTCCTCTTTCGACGAAAAATCAACGAGAGAAATATCTCAATAATCAACGAAGTTTATTTTAAATAGTGCGAACAAATCATCTCACTAATCATTGTAAGCATTTAAACTTACCATTTACATTGCATATCATCATCTTACTACTTTGTATTATTATTATATTTCGCGTTCCAAAGCTTATTGCTTTTCATTCGTATTCGTTTGTATTAATAACGCTTATTGCATTCAATATTATATTACTTTCATATAACTTGCTTAATTATTGCTTATTGTATTGTCTTATCTACGCTTATTGCGATCACGTATTACTTTCAATAATTATTGCTTATTACTTATTCATATATAACTCATGTTCATATTCATATGCTTTCAATAACCATTATATATGTATTATAAATGTTATGTGCTAATGGTAAATGCCTAACGCATAATTATAACGCAAAAACCATGCCAAACAATGCATCAAATTGAATAAATAATTTCTATTTAAATCACGTTACGAATTATTGTGTCTAGTCTTCTGTTTGCGAAGATTCCCAAACCAAAACAAACTGCAGCAACAGCTGATCTCGATTCTTGAACGCTAAAGTGCCAGTTGTGTTTACAAACGTTCTTTTGTATAGACCTATGTCTAGACGGGTTTAACGGAAGTATTGCACGTAATTTCTTATGTGAATGCAACGGTGAATGCAACTTTCAAAACCAAAACAAATACAAAGTTGTATAACGGGTGTTCTCCGGGTGTGTATTTACCTGTTAAACCTTCCCTGGTCGATTAGAGTGACGGATTTAACATTCGCGCCTGATTCCCCTTTAACCCTTAGAGTGACGGATTTAACATTTGCGCCTGATTCCCCTTTAAAACCCTAAGTGTGATGGATTACAGATTCGCGCCTGAATTCCATCCAAACCTCAGAGTGACGGATTACAGATTCGCGGCTAAATTCCTACCAAAACCCTCAGTGTGACGGATTACAGATTCGCGCCTGAATTCCATCCAAACCTCAGAGTGACGGATTACAGATTCGCGCCTAAATTCCAACAAAACCTCAGAGTGACGGATTTAATATTCGCGCCTAATTCCCCTTTAAAACTCTCAGTGTGACGGATTACAGATTCGCGCCTGAATTCCATCAAAACCTCAGAGTGACGGATTACAGATTCGCGCCTGACATTCATTCCTTTCCCCAATTGTCATCGTTCCCAAAGACCTCACCCGGGTCGTGACATAAGCAAAATTTTCGGAAACTTTTCGTTTCCAAGTTATAAGGAAAATTCGAATAATGAAGAAAAGTAGCAACAAATCGGTATGTTTAAATTAAAGACCAGGTTTTTGCGCTAAATATCTTCTTTTATTAGTACCTAATGTACAAATAAATATTTCAATACGAATAAATATTTTACTCAAAATACTGGGCGCTGCGCCCACGGACTGGTGTTGCTAAACTGAATAAATATGTATAAATTGCATTAAATCTTTTTCTTTCTTTCTTGGACGTGCGTTCGTGCATGTGTGTATGTGTGCGTGTGCATATGGTACGTATAATATTAGAATTAAATATGTGTAGAATAAATTTGCTGCGTTTCTAATATGTGTATGTATATGTTTATGTATTTTAGATTGTAAGGGAGTTATTGTAAATTACTAATACTAAGACAATTAACATTTCTTTCGGTTTTGCAGCGCCAAGTATTTTGAATAAAATATTTATTCGTATTGAAATATTTATTTGTATAAAAATAAATCTGCTTAATATTATTTAATACATTTTTTTCTTTGTGGCGCATTTTTTTATATCATTAATTTTGTAAAGCTATTAATTAATTTACGACAATGTTTTTAAATGGGATTCTTTTTGATGCATTAATTAAAATGTCCGCGATATGAGTAATGGAATGTATGAACAGCATTTCAGCTGTGTATGTGAAGTTGTGTCATCTTAAGCGCAGTTGGAAAGCTCCGTTATGTACTTGCAGCTCATTTTGATTTCACATATTTTTTACATTTATTTGATTTCATGTACTTGGCGTAATTTTTTTACTTTTTTGAAGCTTTTTATGAGGATCTCACTTCTTTTTACAAAGATTATTTGCATATGGAATGACCAGATAATTTTTAATATTATAACTTACAAATTATCACGGGACAGAATTAAGGATAAATTCAGGCACAGTATCATTTTACGCTTCGATTATACTAGTTTACAAAATCAAAAAAATTATTTTTGATCCAGGGTCCACTGTGAAATTCTTATGTAAGGTGATCCCCTAAACTCAACATTCGACATGAGACAAAATCCTATCGATACGTTTTTGAGATATCGTCGGATGAATATTTTGGTAATTTTTTAAGAAGACGACCCTACGTTCTAGGCCATATCTCGCGTTAGAGTTGACCGATTTGATCGCGATGAATCTCAAATTAAAGATAATTAGGTTGCATACAATTCATTTCTACAGTATTTTGCAATCGGATCAATAGTTTAGACGGAATCGAACGAAACTTAAGAAAAATGTAATGTTTTGGGGGCGAAATTGAAATCGAAAATTCACTACATAGCCTGAAAGACAGAAATTGTCATGTGGCGTCCACTTTCTTATTTTTTACGTAGAGCGCTCACTTTTACGAAGAAAACAAGCCCAACTTGATCAAAATCCATGCACAAAGAATAAAGTTATGGGCGATAGAGTCGGAGTGCCTATTTTCAACTTTTTTCCTATTTCCTCATTTCTTCCCGTTTCTTGGCGAAACCAAATTTAAATGTATTTTATTTTATTTTTTAAAATAAATTCTATCTCTTTCTGTTTCTTTTGCCCGCATTGACATCAGTTCCTTTTACAAGGATCAGTTTCTTTTCAAGGACATGTTAACACCTATATTCAGAGAATAAAGACGTAAAAAGCATGTTACAGCAAGAGATCGATACAAATGAAATTATTACAAACAGCACTACATACCGATTTTCTTATAGTTCTCGAGCAAATCATTGATGATTTTCACAAAGTCTGGACTTTTATTGTTGCCAAAAAAGCTAGCGTCGACCAATTGTAACAAATTGAATGCGGCATCTTCATTTCGCGATATATGTAATTCAAATTGCTCACTTTTTGATTTGCGGTTTATCGAAAACGCTTTCCTTGATCTTGGCGTCCGAATGTGTCGGGAAAATGGTCTTCAAATATATGAATGCATCACCTGTTTTTAATAATTTCATTCGTATCGATCTTCTGCTGTAATATGCTGCTGTAATATGCTTTTTACTTATTTATTCTCTCAATATAGGTGTTAACAAGTCCTTGAAGATCCATTACCTCCACTCGCCTTTGGATTTCTTCTCAACAAATCTTGGTGTAGTAATCGATTAACATAGCGAGCGACTTCATCAGCAGATGAAAAATATTGGGAGACCCTACCAAGGATTCTGGGATGAATCAATGATGGGTGACTACGACTGGTTCCTTGTAAGAGAAACTGATCTTAATGCGGGCAAAAGAAACAGAAAGAGATAGAATTTATTTTCAAAAATGAAATAAAATACATTTAAATTTACTTTCACTGATTATATTACTACCTATATATGTGTAAACTATAAATAAACTTCAGATAATTGGGATTGATGGAATTGGTTTATTTAAATTTGAATTTTCAGATATAAAGCAAGCACATACAAGAAGGAAAAAGAGGATCGCAGCTGAATACACTCTGTTCGGGAATCTCCTCGTCGAAAGTTTTACCCCGAGCCCAAGATAAAATTTACCGGTTCTCGATAAGCGAAGGTCCCCATAGAAGCGATATTCGCCTACGAATTTACGCACAACGGATTGAAACTCAAATAACGTACGCACTTTGAAATCTCAATGATCGGAGCACTCGAAAGACGATGTATACCGAGTCGTCGCTAATGAGACAATAACAGGCTCGCCTAATATCGGCGGTAATGAGGGGGCCAACCGCTCTCCCCCCGCGGCTCCCGCGAGAACCGAGCTATTCGGTGCACCCGGGGAGTCTGCGGGGGGCAGACAGCCGCCGATGCTTCGAATCCGCCGTGCGAGCGCTCCTGTTTATTATAAAATGTCTGTACAGTACAAGTATAGTATAAGATAGAATAAGCATAGTATAAGATAGAATAAGCATAGTGTAAGAATAGCATAAGATAGCATAAGATAGTGTTAGATAGTGTAAGATAGGACAAGAATAAAGAAACAAAGAGATAAGAACGCCTCTCGCGACTCGAAACAGTCTTTTCAAAAGTCCCGCTACTAACCGTTTCCGAATCACACTCATTTATTAATTAATATAATAATAATAATTTTAAGGTTAAAAATACGGCTATTTTTCTAAAAAAAATTTAATAATATCTCAAAAACGTATCCATAGGATTTTATCTCATGTCGATTTTTGCGTTAGTAGGTATACAACACGGGTTCTAACCCAAATTTGAGTTTGAAGGCCATTCCCCCCCCCCTCCTCCCCGACCTTGAAATCCAAATTTGAGTCTCAAGGTCACATTTGAGTTTGAAGGCCATTCCCCCCTCCTCCCCGACCTTGAAATCCAAATTAGAGTCTCAAGGTCGCAGGAAATCCATCGCGGGCGGCGGCGGGCGGCGCAGTGGTGGGGGGGGGGGTATAAGCGGACCGCGGCTGATGACATCGTAGAGATGGCGGAGTAGTGGGGGTATAAGCGCGGCGGCGGGCGGCGCAGTGGTGGGGGTATAAAGGTGGCTGTTCCAATGAGCGGCTGGAGCCGCCAGCGACCGCGACTGGCGGCTAGAGCCGCCAGCGGCTGTAGCCGCCGTAGACTGGTACAATGGAAAAGCATTCATCCCAACTCCTATGGGCGACTGCGACTGCTGCGGCCGCGCCAGGATTGCTATAGCCTATGCGCGTCTGGTTCATGAGCAGCCTAGGCTACTTGAGACACAACACAATGCCATGAGTGTCTGTTTTCCGCCATAACGACAGAATCTACTAGTCGCACAGCGACTGTCGCTCTACTGCTCCAGAAGCAGTCTAGCGACTCTAGCCGCTCTGCGACTCTAACCGCTCTGCGATCCAGAAATAAGGAAAGAAATCAGAATTCATAACTTATGGAATTATGTTGTTTTTATATATTTCTTGTAAACTAATAATATGAGCTCTTGTAAACAAAGGTAAAAATATCATGACGGCTACATCTGATCTACATGTAAACACATGTCAATCATGAACAGAAACCAAATTCCGAGTGTTCGTTTCTCGCTTCTTTCTGGCCGAAGGGGGGGGGGGGGAGCGAGATGGAACGCTTTGCATGCGCGAGCGTCAAAATTTTGCGAAACGGTTTCCGTGCTCACATTGTGGACTCGTGACTAGAGATGGGACTGATACCGTATCGATACATATCGATACCCTTCTACAAATTTCAATCTGGTATTGATACATATCAAAGTCAAATGTATCAAAAGAAATCGATGCTTCTTTGATACTTACATATCAGAATGTATCGATACCTGTTTGATACCTACACAAAAATATCGATACCTACTTGATACCTATACGAGAATATCGATACCTGCAATATCTTTACCTCACGCTGAAGTGTAAATATTAAATGTTTACCAAATGACGGCATAAGTATCGATAATTTCGTAAGTATCAAATAAGTATTGATAATTTCGTAAAGTATCAACCCGGTTTTGATTCGGTATAGTATTGATATGGAATGGGTTGAAGAAGAATCGGTATCGATGATTGATACCAAGTACATAACATTTCGATGCATATCGATATTGCCTATTGGGTACTTTGGTATCGAATTGATTGAATATCATCAATAGTATTGGAATCAGTCACTACTTGTGACCATTGCGCACGCTTGTCGCGTACGCAAAGGACGGAGTGTCACGCCATCCGAAAGACGGAGCGAGACAAAACATCAACGCGTCTTCTGTCTCGTACCGTCCTTGCTAGCTTCCAGTGCTTCTCGCTCGCTCTCATTCCATGTCGCTCTCGCCTTCGCCGGACAAGAGTGAAACAAAAGTGGTGGGGATAGCGAAAAACCCACATCGTGTACACCAAACCGAGTCCACAGCGAGGAAATACTGTATTTCTTAACGTATTGGAGCCCTATGGTATACCTTGCCTGGCGTGCTTTGTTTTGATATTCGAGCGAACAGGAGGAACCTTCTCCCTCTTGACGAAATCGGGGGGGAAATTCCCACATCTGGTTGCCAGAAACTAACCAGGCTGATCAGCCAGAGTGTCTTGCCTGCGTCGCCGTACCTACCGTTCCGCGAGTCGGTGGTTGACAACGGTAAATACCTGCTACCCACCGATAGAGCAATATACGGATTAACTCAGACCGAAGAATCCCTAAAAGTCTTAAAGACGGCACCATGTTCTTGATTGCTCTTTAGAATGCTGGCAACCAAATTGCCGGCCATAAACAATAAATGAATTTTCACTTCGCTCTCAACTGTTGCCTCCCAGAGGCTGCTTCCTTTGGGTTAATGAAGGACACAACATAAAGGCAAAATACAGAACTCAAGATAAAGGTCAAAATTATAATAAAAATTGAAAATACAATTAAAAGCGGTCTTTTCGTTAATCCCTATGTCAGCGGGTGGTAGAACACAGGACCAAATGGGGTAATCATCTGGCTGCGCATGGCCCAGCCTGCGTCGGCTTCCCTTCGAATTGAAGACGGATACCCTATCGCTTGATTAAGGCAGGGTCCCACTAGTGCAACCGCGCGCCGGGCACGTTTTTTCGAACGCGCAAGGCCGATTTGTTGCAGAAAGACGTTCCCACTGGTGCAACTGCGCGCACGGGTTAGATTTACGAGTTTCTCGGATTTTCGAGGAGTTTGCAGCACTTTTACGACAACCCGCGCGTCGAAAGCGATCGTGTGCGCGCTATGCCGGGATTTTTCTACCAAGCGCGCACGCGAATGCACGCCGCGCATCGTCGAAAAGACTGGAAAAATGTGTGTTTTTCAACGCAAATGTACTCTTTACTCCTACATATGTATAACTTGCATACGCGTGTTTAAGGTCTATTATTTAGTTTAGATATTAAAGCAAGCAATGACATGATAATTATTACTCTAAATAGCAACAATTATACTGCTGCGAGAGGTATACTTGTATCTAGATACATCATAATTGCAATACACTATACGCAGATACGTGACACTGAATTGTAATTGTATAGTGTGTTCGCTTTAACTGGATGCGGTGAAATATCTCGCAAGGAAGTGAAGATATTAAAAAATTGTTGTTACGAAAGTTGTTTCATATGGAGGGGAACATTATGTGGTATATATAGTTTTTCTACAGGTGGAGGAATGGAGCAGATTTAAAGAGCAACTTGGTTTTTTTTTAAATGAAATGTTATATTTCATTATTCATATTATGGAGGAAAAAACGGACATCTGCCGACAAAACTTAGCGAGGTTGATCGACCAGAATGTTTCGTCAGGGTCGTGGTTTATAACTGTATTGTCCCGCGAGTCATCAGTGGATTACGGTACGTGCCGGTCCGGAGTGACCGTGTATACCACCAGCCGACAGAGCAATATACGGATTAACTCAGGCTTAAGATCGTTTAAAACTGTTAAAGACGGCACCATTCAAGTAGGTAGTATGAAGTGTGAAGGCGTTGTTTCGGCTACTGGCACAACCGCCGGCGTTGGCTTTATTTAGATAAAGAAAGCAAGATGTAGAAAAGGAGGCTAGTTTTTCTACTGTCTTCAACGTGCGCGCCAAGCATTCGCGTGCGCGCCTAGCAGAGCGTCGGCCCATTTCGTGCGCGCGGCTTCATAAATTAGACCCTTTCAAGTGGACGAAAACGTCGTGCGCGGCGCGCGGTTGCACTAGTGGGACCCTGCCTTTATATACACGCGCTCGAATAGTAAAACAAAAGCACGCGCGACGTATCGGGTGCAAGAAAAGATGGGCCACAGGAATGTCATTATATTTGCACCAATCGGACCTGCATTCCTTGCAGGCGCAAAGTTTTCACCTCTTCATAGTTACATATCCCCCCTATGACCAACCATTTCTTGCATCCAATACGTCGCGCGTACTTTTATTGGGATATTCGAACGCGTGCACGTACTCGAGAGATAAGTGATCTATCTCGAATTTGTAGGGACGATGATGCAGGCGGGAACAACCGCAGTCAGCGAACTACCTCTTTTCTTCCTGCACCTGAACGCAAGTTGTATTGGTACTTCTTCAGAGTAATTTCGTTTCCTACCTCTTTGCCAGGAAAACATTCTTCGATCTAACATAAGAACATCTCGTTTTGCTCATCGTGCGAGCCACAAGTTTAATTTTCGCCCCGGTCAGCGTTCGGAACATAGTTATAATTTCTTTATGCTGTAGCAGAGCACGGTTTATTGCCTCCCGAACGTAGAGGGTGTAGCTTGTAGCAATTGATGATTAAACCTAAAAACAGTCCTGTAGTTCTACAAGTTATTTGACAAATGTTTTCTAATTATTTTATATCGTGTTGGGGACCAAAGGTCTAGTGTCCTAAAGCGGTAGTAACCGTTGCCCGATAATAGCCCCTTTTGGGGCATCAGGCTAATGGCTACATCATGGGTCTCCCGCCCGGGAAAAACCAAGAAAATCGTGTCCTTATTGTTTTACTGTATTTTTCCACCTCTACGCCTACAATTTGTGGAGGTGGAAGAGGGTATATATACACCCTGAAGAAAATATTTAACCTCCAGCGACAGTTCGTCAGTACGGAAGACAAACTCGTGCGTTTCACATCAGTGAAAAGTGCTCCACAGTTTACTCCGTGTGTCAGTGTGTGTCAGTGTGACTGAAATGGCCCCGAAGCTACTGCAAGTTCACTTTTCGCATCAGGAGGATGAAAGACTGATACACGCGGTATCAGCCTACCCACTGATATATAATGCAAGTAGGAACGACCACAAAACCTACGAAGGGAAGGACAATCTCTGGAAAGATATATCTACCAAAGTGGAGAGAACAGGTAATGTATCCTTAAATTATATTTAGTTACATCAATCATCAACTGGGGCTATTAATACAATCCAAAAGTAATTTTTTATAATTAAAGTTCGAATCTGCTATTCTAAACAAAAATTTCTTGTAAGTCTTGATAGGTCTTGAAAGTCGTGACAATTCGAGGTTCGAGCAGTGATGCCAGATTCGGGACGAGAGCGCTCGAGAATTTCCCCCACCTCGCATGTACACTATGCAGGAGTCGCGTATGTGATCTACACGCGCGTGATTGGTGCATAGTGTGCAAGCGAGGTGGGGGAAATTCTCGAGCGCTCCCGTCCCGAATCTGGCATCACTGGGTTCGGGAAGCTGAGCTTCGGAACGATTCGGAAATATTGGGGGGGAGGGGGTCATTTAAGTTGCTATTGTTCAATGGAAACCAAGAGAAGGTGGTGAGTATTCTTCCACCGGGAGAGAGTGGGATGTGATGGGATTATGTTAAAGGATAAATATTTTATCTAATTAGGTACTCTTATATCTCCACTGTAAGCACCTAAAAGGTCATTTTTATCAGTTTATTAGTTCCAGAGTTATAATTTTTGGAAAAATAGTATACACTATATTTCAAAGAGCTGTAACATCCACAATTGTTGACATTTCGAAAAAATACCTCTAAAGACTACAACATATCCAAGTTGCGCCAAAATCCGAAATGTTACTCCGAAAAGTGTCCGACTTCGCGTGGAATGACCCCATTAAAAACATTATTTTCTACTACATCTTTTGTGTGAAATCTTATCCATTTTTGCAGAGAAATATTTTGCGCAAAAATGTGTGTTAACAATTCATGATAACGATCTGAATGTTTCTCTAGTACCTAGGAACATACAAGAAATATATTATCCAATTATTTCAGTTACTGACTGTAAGAAAAGGTGGAAGAATATTAGGGACACCTATATGAGAAAGAAGAGGGAAGGGAAGTGCGGTACAGGGTCAGCAGCCAAAACAAAAAAGGAATGGCCCTTGAAAAGTCTTCTTTTGTTTATGGATAATGTCCCGTTTGAGAGGAGGCAAGTATTTTTTACACACACTATGAGTTTTGAATTAAGAACAATTTCAAACTTTTCAAAAAATAATTTTTTTTTTTTTTATTATACATAGTACCCACAGTAATGTGGAAGACGCAGGAGTGAGCCCCCCAGAAAGCAGCACCGTAGAAACTGCGGCCTGCTTGGAAGGTGTTCCAGGAGATGTGGACACACCGCCAGGGGACATCGGAGAACCGCCAAGTAATGAAGTCGAGAGTATCTCTCCCGTCACGATCCCGGCCTGCTTCGAAGAAGATCAAGAAGCACCGCCAGAGAAGGACAACATGGCTTCAGGAAAGAAGCGGTCCAGGGACAGCGAAACATCTACAGTAAAATGAATTTTTAGTTTCGACCGTAATAATTGATAACAGATTTTTTTGTTTTGGCGCATTGGTTCGGTCATTTTGAACTGATAAATAAAACAGCTATTTAGCAAATTATATCATACACTCTTAACGTTTCGATCTGGATTTAGATCATCTTCAGAAAGAATTATAAATTATATTGCTGTTGCTATTAATATTCGATTAATATTCAATCACAGTGTCATGGCACTACGTGTGAATCGCGAGTCGGTTGGAAAAAGACTGACATATACGTGAGCAAAACGTCTGCTTACAGAAAGGTGAATACAAGGTAATTACCGTTGACAAGTAAAAACATATTTAAACTCCTTGAATTTCAAAGTTAAAAGATATACCTTTTGCAATAACAGAACATTCATGCCACTTGTTGTGTTATACACCTTAAAGATGTTAACCAGTAGATAAAGAATAATTTTTTTTTTTTTTTTCCTCATACCTTTCGAAGTTTCGCCATTCTTTTTTAATAAAATGAATTTTTAGTTTCGACCGTAATAATTGATAACAGATTTTTTTGTTTTGGCGCATTGGTTCGGTCATTTTGAACTGATAAATAAAACAGCTATTTAGCAAATTATATCATACACTCTTAACGTTTCGATCTGGATTTAGATCATCTTCAGAAAGAATTATAAATTATATTGCTGTTGCTATTAATATTCGATTAATATTCAATCACAGTGTCATGGCACTACGTGTGAATCGCGAGTCGGTTGGAAAAAGACTGACATATACGTGAGCAAAACGTCTGCTTACAGAAAGGTGAATACAAGGTAATTACCGTTGACAAGTAAAAACATATTTAAACTCCTTGAATTTCAAAGTTAAAAGATATACCTTTTGCAATAACAGAACATTCATGCCACTTGTTGTGTTATACACCTTAAAGATGTTAACCAGTAGATAAAGAATAATTTTTTTTTTTTTTTTCCTCATACCTTTCGAAGTTTCGCCATTCTTTTTTAATAAAATGAATTTTTAGTTTCGACCGTAATAATTGATAACAGATTTTTTTGTTTTGGCGCATTGGTTCGGTCATTTTGAACTGATAAATAAAACAGCTATTTAGCAAATTATATCATACACTCTTAACGTTTCGATCTGGATTTAGATCATCTTCAGAAAGAATTATAAATTATATTGCTGTTGCTATTAATATTCGAAAGGTATGAGGAAAAAAAAAAAAAAAAAAAAAAATTATTCTTTATCTACTGGTTAACATCTTTAAGGTGTATAACACAACAAGTGGCATGAATGTTCTGTTATTGCAAAAGGTATATCTTTTAACTTTGAAATTCAAGGAGTTTAAATATGTTTTTACTTGTCAACGGTAATTACCTTGTATTCACCTTTCTGTAAGCAGACGTTTTGCTCACGTATATGTCAGTCTTTTTCCAACCGACTCGCGATTCACACGTAGTGCCATGACACTGTGATTGAATATTAATCGAATATTAATAGCAACAGCAATATAATTTATAATTCTTTCTGAAGATGATCTAAATCCAGATCGAAACGTTAAGAGTGTATGATATAATTTGCTAAATAGCTGTTTTATTTATCAGTTCAAAATGACCGAACCAATGCGCCAAAACAAAAAAATCTGTTAAACATCTACAGTGCAGAAAAGGCACAAAAATGACAGCGACGCTGTCATCAGTGCATGGAAGGAAAGGGCCAGGGAACGCGAAAAAATATTAAATCGCATTAACGAGTTGAACGAAGAAGAGGATTCAACGATGCTGTTTTTTAAGAGTATGGGGGCTCTAGCCAAATCATTTCCTCCGGATGTGCTCTCAAAAGCAAAGGCGTCAGTCTTCAAAATCATGAATGACTGGGAAAGTATACTGGCCCACAACACGTCCGCCCCTAGCAGTGTACCCGACACTGTATAAAGATGATTGGTCAATGTCTGGTATGGAATTCCTAAAGTGAATCCCACTCGTGGTGAAGGGGGAACGCACAATGACCGCCATAGTCATTGTGCGTTCCCCCTTCACCACGAGTGGGATTCACTTTACGAATTCCATACCAGACGTGTTCACCGTGGGGTTTTAGTCGGTAAAAATCCGACACTACCTCGATCTCCCACCTCAGGAGGCCGAGGTGTCTATGAAGATTTCCCCACGCTAAAAAAAAAAAAAAAAAAACGTGTCTGTGCAAAAAACGAGTCAAACAGAGCGCGTTAGATTTTACCTGCCTGTCAAAAAGGTGGTCCCACTTAATTGCGAATATCTCGTGTTGCGAAAGTCCGATTTGATAGAAAATCACATCAAATTAAAGATAATTGAATTACCACCAAAAGGTCCTGACAAAATTTTCAAATCGATTCAATAATTTGGGTAAAATCGATGGAAATATGTGATCAACGTCATTTTTTCGACCGAAATTGAGATCGAAAATTCATTTAATCATCTGAGAACAATCGAAATAGCAACGATGGGCCCAGTTTCACATTTCTTGCGTATAGTCTGCACTTTTAAGGAAAAAATAAGCTGCTACTGAAGAAAATCTATGGATATCCCACTCTCTTATACCATTGTTTTTTTAAATCTTTCCCAACAAGATTTAAAACCAAATGAACATGTTCTATACATAACCTACAGAATTGTCAATACATTTCGTCGTACCCAATAAGTGATTTCTTACTAATATATTATAATACTCCTCGGTGATTCGATTCTTATACATCATGTTCCCACACGTACATACATATGCATACATACGTGTGTATTATTTCCTCTGGTTAATTCGCAATTTTGAAATGGAAAAGCAAGTACTCGGCTCGGCTCGCCGAAGATCGTCTACCCTCGCCAACCGGTGATCATGAGCGTTCTCACGGCGCGTGGATCGGCGAGCCGGCTCGGCTCGCCGATGCTCGCTCAGGATCACGAACCGGCGATCCATGAGTGTTCTCACGGCGCGTGGGCTCGGCGAGTCTTGTGCCAGGCTCGCCGAGCCAACGCGCCGTCTGATTCAACCGAAAAATAGCTTGTACACCTGGAGGATGTCATAAATGCGGCCACTTTATTGCCTTTGGGTAAGGACCTCTTCCAACCTTTGCTAAAGCGACACTCGTTACTGTGACTTCGAGGTGGAAACATCGCGAGAGAACAAATTCGTAGTGTGGTGATAATTTCATTGTGCCGTGAGATGAATCGGAAATTGCTGCTTGCTGCCCTTGTGCTGCAAGAAGAAGATGACAATGACGCACTTCTGGTTGTCCATTGTGACGGAAGGAAGAGGAAGAGGAAAAGGAAGCAAGTGAAGGCCATGTACAAGGCTCGCGACACCGAGGGCTATTCAAACATTTTAATAACCAATCATTTATTGGAAGATGACCAAGCCTTCAGACAATTCTTCAGGCTAAGCAAGGAGCAGGTCGATTTGGTATTAAACATGGTTGGCAACGATTTAACAAAACATCCGTGTGGGAGAGTGAAATCTCCAATTTCCCCCCAGGAAAAGTTGCTCCTCACATTAAGGTAAGTTAATTTTTCCAAGACGTATTTAATTTTTTCGCAACGTAAATTTTATTATAGTAGGTACCTGTTGTATAGTTTGACTGTAGTTAATGCAAAGTATCTAAGGTCTGGGTTAGGATAGTAGCTAAGATCTCATAATAATCACGCTCCGTAGAGTAATTTTCACGTCCACATGTTGTACGCTCTCGCCTCGCTATCTGCTTATTCTATATTTGGTGGGTCCCCGGGGACATCGCAGTCATAGATCATTAATCAATTGAAGCAAAGAAGCGTTTCCTTTAAAAATTAATTACGGCGGAAATATTTTAACCGTCATCACCATACTTTTAAAAAAGATCGAAGTAGAGTCGCAATACATTGATTTGCTGATTAATACTGTCCATTAGTTTTTCTCTTCCGATAGCTCTTGTTTTCAAAATATCCAGTCCAGTGCTGGAATCATTTGTGTGTGTTTTTGACACTGACCTTCAAACAGGAATATTCATCTCTGACTGTGTTTTTATAACGCTTTCATACCTTGCAGTTGTTTTTAGAATATTCATTAATGTTTGTGGAATGTTGCTATCCGTACTGCTTCTAATCTGTTGAACCTCTTCGCTTTCTTCTATATTACGGCTGGTACTATGATAAAATATATAAATTAAATTTTTTAAATTTATCATACTTTATAATTCATATTGTGTTCCAAACAAATTTGCCTCCTGCAAACGAGAGGCATTCTCCAAAAAATTAGTTGCTCCAACAACGGGCATCATGTTTCCGTTATTGGTGCCGATCCTGCCTCGTATTTGTTGCTCTACTTCATTTTCATATATTTTTTGCAGGTTCCTTGCTACTGGGGAATCATTCAAATCCCTGTCATTTGCATTCAGGATTTCGCCGGGGTATATCGGCAGAATTGTAAAAGATACTCTTCGACATCTATGCCGCAGATTAGTACCAACATTTCTGCCGCAGCCCAGTGATTCGAATTTCCAAAAAATTGCTGAGCAATTCTCTGCTAAATGGAATTTTCCAAATTGCATCGGAGCAATCGATGGGAAGCACATTAGGGTAATATGTCCTAAAAATAGCGGATCGTTGTACTTCAACTACAAGAATTATTTCTCGATCGTGCTATTAGCATTAGTCGACAAACTATCGTTTGTGCAGAGCACGAAGGGTCTCGGAGAATGCGTTCGGACTGCTATCGCAGTGCTTCCGGATATTTTATTCTCCCATCGCGGTATCGCCGGACACGACGGATTCCATCGTTACAGTAACGTGTTGCCTGCACAATATGTTGCGTGACGAATATATGCAAAATAATAGTGAGAATCACTAAAATTCTGAAGCAGAATTATCAGCGGGCAATATATTGCCGTTGGGTAGAGCAGGAGGCTTTGGGAATATAGACGGCTTCGGCGTATGGACCAAATTTCGGCAATATTACAACGCACCAGAAGAGTCTGTAGCGTGTGAAGAAAACTGTCTCGAAACCAGCGACCCAAGACTCAGCGGCAGGCTATTTCATGATTTAAAACTTTGCTTTTATATGCCATTGTCGTTGTTGGTATCCTCACAAAGCAAAAAATTCTGTAGTGTCCAATGCTCAAAAAGACATTCCAGTGGCCAAAACTGCAAAACATTATTAAGGAAAAACTAATTAAAATATAAAAACGAATAGTAACTTAGCAATTGAATAATTACGAATGCAAATTCCAATATTACTTCTCAATATAGAATTTGGTTGTGACGTTAATAATATTAAATTAATATACCTGTTACGCTTGGCCTAGGTCATATACTTGGGACTAGCTGTGCACTATGCGCGTCCGTCAGTGACTAGGTTCGGTACAGTGATCCGGTGACACGGATGTTCTAGGTTCAGGTGAATTACTACGTCTTTTTAATTTGCTACTTTTCACGCCCAACGCGTAGCCCATTGCCGCGGCAGATCGGCTGACAGACTCGCACTCTGGTTGGGGTTTTGTCTTAATATGTCGTTAACAAACCCTCGGAGAACATTTTCGCTACGGGAAATGTTGTTTCAAATCACTCCACGAGTCACACCTCTTGAGGGACTCTGTCATTTTTGGGAAACCCTGTATAAACAATTAAATGAATTCATTTACACAATGACACCCAAACGATAGGTATGTAATTTTAATTTAAAAATGAAAAATTACCTTACGGTTGTTGCTAAACCTTCTCTAAATACAGCTTAGAGCTGTTGGACTATGTTATATTACGCTGCTTTATAGACAATTTTCTTGCCACGCCACAGATCCTTGTGGTGAGTTAAAATATTCCCGAAATTTGGTCCGTACGCCGAAGCCTTCTTGATTTCCAAAGCCTCCTGCTCTACCGAACGGCAACATATTTCCCGCTGGTAATTCTGCTTCAGAATTTTGTTGATTCGCACTATTATTTTGTATATATTCGTCACGCAACATATTGTGCAGGCAACACGTTACTGTAACGATGGAATCCGTCGTGTCCGGCGATACCGCGATGGGAGAATAAAATATCCGGAAGCACTGCGATAGCAGTCCGAACGCATTCTCCGAGACCCTTCGTGCTCTGCACAAACGATAGTTGAAGATTTTCTTGGTCTCATCTTCCGCAGCTTGATTCTTCGGATATGGCTTCATCATATGCTTCGTCAGTCTGAAGGCTTCGTCGCCCACGATGACGTGCGGCAACACTATATCAGATCCTGGCAGTGCCTTCTCCGTGGGAAAGTTGAATGTTCCCGTCCGAATCTGTCGACCCATCACCGACTTTTCGAATATCCCACTGTCCCCTTCTCTTCCATAGGATCCGACGTCAGTTACAATAAATTTATAGTCGGCATCGACTAATGCTAATAGCACAATCGAGAAATAATTCTTGTAGTTGAAGTACAACGATCCGCTATTTTTAGGACATATTACCCTAATGTGCTTCCCATCGATTGCTCCGATGCAATTTGGAAAATTCCATTTAGCAGAGAATTGCTCAGCAATTTTTTGGAAATTCGAATCACTGGGCTGTGGCAGAAATGTTGGTACTAATCTGCGGCATAGATGTTGAAGAGCATCTTTTACAATTCTGCCGATATACCCCGGCGACAGGGATTGGAATGATTCCCCAGTAGCAAGGAACCTGCAAAAATATAGCCAACCACAGCTGGTATGTTACAGTCACAATAAAATTCAACGTATATTGAGAAGTAATTTTTGAATATCCATTTGTAATTATTCAAATGCTAAGTTACTATTTGCTCTTTTAAATTAAGTTTTCCATATTTAAAATAATATTTTAGATTTTTGTCCACTGGAATGTCTTTTCGAGCATTGGACACTACACTACATACCCAATCGTGTGCTTTGTGAAGATAGCAGCAACGACAATGGCATATATACGAAAAATATTTCATCAGGAAATTGTCTGCCAAAAGAAGTTGTAACGATCAGCAGTGAAGGCGTTATGCAAGACCGAATAAACAAATTCTGCAGACTGGCTCATTTCGCCTGCTGGAGAAGTTCCTTGGCAATATGAAGCCATAATAAAATAATGTTTCAGTATTTGATTTATGTAAATATTTATATTATGTTTCAATGTACAATACGTTTTGATTTTTAAAGTGTTAAATTTTAAAGTGCGTTTCCACTTTTGTCACCGGCCATTTTTATATCGTATATAATAGGATTATTTTGAACGTCACAAATCAATTGTTCTTCTATAATCTATCTTACATCTGGAATTATATGGCGTACGAAAACGCGTTGCAATTGATAACTGTTTTATTTTGTCTGGCGAAACGCGGAAACGTACCGCATTACTGTTAAATATTATAATTTGCTATTACATAAACCACTACTGTCATCGAGTAGAGAGTATCAGAAAAATTTAATTGATGAAAAATCTCCGCAAAATTCCGTGTATCTAATTAAAATTTTGTACAAAAATCCAAAATAATTCGATGACATGGTTGAAACAATAATTTATTCCATAAATGTTGTAAAGTTGACAAAAATGTATGCGGTTACTTATTTATATTTACGTTTCTATTTTTCAAAAAGCATGTATTTCACTTTTGATAACTCACGAATACTGTACATATAATAAATTGACACAGAAAAAAATATATTCCTAATGTTACAGTCACACTGAGTAAAAGTAGCCTACAGACTACCTTTCCAATAAGTTTACTCTCCTGCTTCTGTAATACTAGCGATTCTCGGGGGGGGGGGGGGGGGGGGGGGGGATTTGTAGCAAAAGTATCAGACTTAAAAAATATTAAATTATGCGTCACTAGAAAGGAATAGGTTTATCCTATTTTTTGCCACAATTTAATTCCGATATTTTAAAAGAAACACCCAAATGCCATTGACTTCTTCAATCCGACAGATAAACAGACCACGATGTACATATAAGAAAAATGGCTAGTCTTTCACTGTCTTCGACGGTCCTCGAGACCTCATACAACAATAAACCCTCTTTTCAAGTGCTCGAAAAGGGCCTCCTGTGGTGCGGCGCGTCGTTGCAGCAGTGGTGGGGGCCATGGCGTCGACGCTTAGGTATAGGAAATACCCATTTACGACGACGCCAGTTGCAATCACTTGGCGGCTCTAGCCGCCAGTCGCGGTCGCTGGCGGCTCCAGCCGCTCATTGGAACGGCCACCTTAAGCGGACCGCGGCTGATGACATCGTAGAGATGGCGGAGTAATGGGCGCGAGATCTGAAGAATACCGGGAATCAATCGATGCCGAACCGATGCCGAGCCGTATCGAGCAGGAGGAGTAACCGCGGGTGAGAAGAAGAAGAGTGCTACTATCCTGGACTCCAACAACCTGTTGGTAAGGAAGCGAGGAGGAACACCGCGAGTGAGAAGAAGTGTCACCCTGAACTCCAACCTGTTGGTAAGGAAGGAAACATTAATTTATGATATTAATATAATAAATGAAAAAACCGAATCTCGGACGACGGGGCTCGAACCCAAGACCTCCGCGGTACGAGTCAACCGCCTAACCAACTCCCCCAACGTCGGCTCTCCGACATTAGTCTTTCCCGAATGGTATATATGCCGAGCATCACACGCGTTCGTTTTTTATCGGACGATGTCGGCTTTTTTACACACCGCGTCTTCGGAGGAGGGAAAGGGACAAAGCATTTTTAATTCGGAGGAGAGAGAGACAGCAATACAATAGCACGCGTTCCATGAGATCGCGCGTAACTCGAATCCTCTGGATACACACCGCGTCTTCGGAGGAGGGAAAGAGACAAAGCATTTTTAATTCGGAGGAGAGAGAGAGACAGCAATACAATAGCACGCGTTCCATGAGATCGCGCGTAACTCGAATCCTCTGGAGCGGCCGGGCAGGGTGACGTCATTTTTTTTTTCACGGCGCGACGAACGAAATAGAATTATACGATGTCGGCAGCAATGTTTCCCCCAACGCAGAGAGAGAGAAATAATAATTATTTAAACGTAGAATTTTTTAAAATTAGATGAGGAGAGCTGGAGGAGTATGACGGGTAAATAAGATGGGAGGCAGAATATATGTTTAAGAATATATATATTGTTACAAATAAAAAAATTGGAGTATAAAAATGTATATAAAAATGAAATATAATAAAAAAAGGAAGAAATTAATATAAAAAATGAAATATTATATATAATAAAAAAGAATATAATAAAAGAAAAAATTAATATATAATAAAAGAAAAAATTAATATATAATAAAAGAAAAAAATAATATATAATAAAAGAAAAAATTAAATATAATAAAATACAATACGATGTAAAAAAAAATAGATATAAATATATACATTTTAAAAATTTGGAGGCGGTGGCGGTGGCGACGGTGGTGAGGGAGGCGAGGGAGGCGAGAGAGGGTGATTTGGTCTTCAGAGGCGTCGCACAGCCGCCGCATTTGGCTGCGCCTCCAAAATCTGTGCCAGCCGCCCCATGTAAAGCATTGGGTGTTCCTAGAACACAAACGTCAATATATCACTAGCACGTGAATAAACATCAAAACGCACAAAACAGTGGAAAGTATTACATACATGCGGAGGCGGTGGCGGTGATGGCGGTGGCGACGGCGATGGCGGTGGCGACGGCGAACGAGGTGGTGGTGGCGGAGGTGACGCTGGTGGCAAGATCTAAAAGATAGAAACCCACGATTTAATATTGACTCGAACATTTGATTTGATCTCGCTCGATTTAAAAAGTTAAACGCGATAAATGTAAAAAAATATTTTAAAGTACATACCTCAGGATCACAATCCGGAACAATTCGTAGTATTCCCATTTTTTTATTTATAAACTTTAAACTTTAAACTTTATAATATTAAAACCGCTCTTTGCCTCTTGAGCTTTGAAGTGCGACTGGTCTCGCTACATCTCCAGGCTCGCTCAAGGGACTCTTATCATGAAATTGAGAAGTGTGTACCTTTGCAACGCGCGTAACTCGAATCCTTTGGAACGGTTGGGTAGGGTGATGTCATTTTCACGGCGCGAAGAACGAAGTAGAATTATGCGACGTCAGCAAATCTTAGAATTATATGATGAGGAGAGAAGGAAGACGGGTAAAGAAAATGGTACAATGAAATACGATTAAGAATATATATTGTTACAAGTATTGATGTGAAAATCATACATTTATTATTAAAACGTACTATAGTGGTATGTGGTTTACATCACGCAACATGGATTGTAATCCTAACGCCAACAATTCACAATCGATCAATGAATGCTGCTCAAAGTGTTCGCTTTCGGAAATTAATTTCACATAATTCGTCGATACGGGAGCGGTACGCAGCACTTCTACAAAGGTTGCATATTTACTACTGACAGAGTACATATTTTCAGTTAGCCAGGTATACATATGTTCGATACAATGTTGGTACGCGAACAGTTTACGCATCGTGGCTTCAGTCATGTATATCATAGCGTGATTATCGGTGATTTTAACGAGCTGAGCATCATGCATACGCGTGAATTCGATTCGCAAATGATCAATTTCGATGTGGGTTTGGGGCGATGTTGCGTTGCTGCATAATCGTTGGAGTATATCCGCCTCGTTTTGAAGTAGAAGCTTCCACGTCGACATTGAAAAGCATACCTCACAGCCTTTATTGTCGGCTATGGCGATCTCGACGTGGCACAAATCCATGCCGATGCGAATTCCAATAGTTAGCCTTTTATATGCTGTTGTAGTCAACGGGTAATCACGCCCCAGGATCCTTACGATTGTTGGTTTTGGTGTTGCGGATCCAGAACTGTAAGAAACATGCACACGAAATTAATACTCGGTTCGCTTGCGTTTACAGTGAAAGAAGTAAGTGAAAAGTGAAAAGTGAAAAGTGAAAAGTGTATAATAACGCGTACATACCTCATATTGAATTGATGTTCCTGTTGTTGGCGTTTATTGGGATAATCACCATTGATTGCGGATGCATAGGATGAAGCGTTGAAACTACGTTTGTACATCTTGATATGCGTTATGTACGTTATACTGATCGGTGGAGAAGTTAACGCAAACGATACTCTTTAGCACTCGAGCGAACGTGGTGTAATAAAGTCCACAGGTCTGACCAACGTCGCTTTTTATACAAATTCATGTACGCGTGCACATCAATGTGCATTCGAGGGAGGGGATACACCAAAGAGTAAGGCAGCAAATCATGTATAAAAGTCTCGACACGTGTCGAATATAATATGATACTTTTGCATTCGAGGGAGGAGATACATCAAAGAGTAAGACAGCAAATCATGCATGTGTCTCGACACGTGTCGAATATAATATGATACTTTTTCGTATCATCTTTTTCGATCTTAGAATTATGCAGAAATGGTTTCAGACGATCTCGGGAATGAGTTAGATAGAGATACCAAATCATGCATAAAAAGCGCGCTGTAAACTGCACAAAGTCTCAAATCGTTCCAACGTGTTGCGGGGAAAAAGACATACTGCATTGACGACCATGGAAAAATTCGCGCAAGTAGAAAGCCAATTGTTGAATCAATCCACACAATTGATTTCGCGGGCAGAGTACCTTGCGTGGGAAGAACTGTGCAACGAGTGTATCGAATCGTTGGAAGAACAGAGCTGTGTGAAACGCCTGCGATTATCAATCGGTGTTCGGCAATCGTTGGTTGCTCGAATCGCGCATCTCGAAGGGCTGAAACATTCATTGCGCGGCCGTTTCGTGCGCGAAGGTGCCGGACATTCTAAAATAGGACTTTTGTGGCGCGAAATAGACACTGCGTTCGATAACCGCGTATTAACTGGTGTCGTGCTAAATTCAAACTATATCGAGCCGCGCAACTTCCTCCAAGATGCGGAGACCATTGTGCTGGAGCATGTGCGGAGCGCTTTGAGGAAACAGTGGAACCTCAAAGTGAACACGATGTTCAACGGCGAATTTGTGACGGGTGACAAGCGTGCTTGTAAAAGCATCAACACCCGAAACTGCGAACTCTTCCGCACATCCGATCTACAGGAGTGGTACCAACGATGCGTTATCGAACCCACCCTGGCATCGCTGGAAGAGTTCCAGGTACGTGATAGCGGATGGGCATTGACGAGAATCCTCCACCTCACCGTCAATGTCAATAAGTACAATCCGTTGCACGCGGGATGCCGCTACAAGTTGCCGCGGGATTTATTGCTGAAGAAAGCTACGATCAGTATACACTCCGAGGACAACGCGTGTTTCGCGTGGGCAGTGGTTGCCGCTCTCCATCCTGCGGAAAGACACGTTGATCGCACAAGCTCATATCCGCACTATACATTGGTGCTAAATCTGCATGGCATTGAGTTTCCAATGTCCCTAGCACAGATTGCGAAATTTGAACGGCTCAACAACATCTCCGTCAACGTCTACACCTTCGAGGAGGAGAAACGGTCGACGGTCTTTCCGCTGAGTCTCACCAATCAAAAGAGGGATCGGCATGTAAATTTGCTCTACACACCGAATCAAGAGCACGGCGATGTAGGGCACTTTGTGTGGATCAAGAACTTGTCCCGGTTGGTGAGCGCGCAGCTGAGCAAGGAGAAGAAAAAAAAATTCATCTGCGATCGGTACGTATAGAAACTTGTGAAATATTGAAATGTTTCGCGAAAAAAGAAATAAAAATAAATTTTTTGTGTTTTTACAGATGCATGCACTACTTTAGCTCAACCGAGAAGTTGGAGGCGCATACAGTGGACTGTGGGCAGATGAACGACTGTGCCATCGTGCTGCCCAGCGAAGGCAAAAATTTGCTCAACTTTGACAACCACCGCATGAAGGAGCGACTTCCCTTCGTGGTATATGCAGATCTCGAGTGCATCATCGAGAAAACAGAGGACAGTCACCGAGTGGGTGATACAGATAATAAATTGCGCGCGTACCAGCACCATAAAGTGCACAGTATTGCCTATTATATGCATTGTTCGTACGATACATCACTGTCCACGTATCGATGTCGCCGCGACGCGGATTGCGTTTCATGGTTCGTAGACGAACTTAAAAATTTTGCAAACTTCGCCAAACCCATCTTGACCAGTAATGTTCCCATGCTGGATTTAACCAACGAACAGTTGATGACATTTCGCGATGCAACACACTGTCATATTTGCGAAGAACCATTCGAGGCTAGCGATAAACGAGTCCGCGATCATTGCCATCTCTCCGGACGATTCAGAGGCCCGGCACATTCGGAGTGCAATTTAAATTATAAAAATGCGTTTTACATCCCCGTAGTTTTCCATAATTTATCCGGCTACGATTCACATTTCATTATCAAGGAAATAGCTACCGCTTTCGACGGTCACGTTGACGTATTGCCTATAACTAAAGAAAAGTATATTTCATTCACAAAAAATGTCGAAGATACGGCTGCTTCAGACTCGCGAAATTGTATTAAATTGCGATTCATCGATTCGTACAAATTTCTCAATACCCGTCTCGACAAATTAGCGTCTTTTCTTAGCACAGATCAATTAAAAATTTTACGATCCCAATTTGAAACATTATCCACCGAGGATTTCAATTTACTAACACGAAAGGGTGTCTTTCCGTACGAATACCTCGATTGCGCGAACAAGCTGCAGGATCCATGTTTACCGCCGCGCGAGTCATTCTACAGTTTGTTAACGGGTGAGACTGTATCCGAGACCGATTACGCGCACGCCGAGACTGTCTAGCAGCGTTTCGGGATTAGAACCTTGGGTGAATACAGCGATTTGTATTTGAAAACAGATGTCTTGTTATTGGCAGATATTTTTGAAAATTTTCGCGAAAGTTGTATCAAGAGCTACGGATTAGATTCAGCGCATTATTATACTTTACCTGGTTTCACATGGGATGCAATGCTAAAACATACCAAAATTACATTCGAATTGTTCACCGACATCGATATGATTATGTTTATCGAACGCGGTATACGCGGGGGTTTAAGCCAATGCTCCGGAAGATACGCACATGCCAATAACAAGTACATGCCATCTTACGACGCATCGGAACAGTCATCGTACTTGATGTACTTTGACGTGAACAATTTATATGGATGGGCAATGTGTCAGCCCCTGCCATACGCCAAATTTCAATGGGTCGAAGATGTTGCAAATTTTGACGTGTTTTCGATCCCGGTCGATTCGCCCACGGGATACATTCTCGAGGTAGATCTGGAATATCCGCAACGTCTGCACGACGCTCACGCCGATCTACCGTTCTGTCCGACGCGTGCCAAACCACCGGGCAGCAGGCAGGACAAGTTACTCGCGACGGTATACGATAAACAGCGTTACGTTATCCACTATCGCAATCTGCAGCAGTGCACGCGTCACGGTCTTCGTATTACAAAGATACACCGCGTGCTTCAATTCGCTCAATCCCCCTGGCTCCGCGATTACATCGAACTCAATACGCGGTTTACAACACGCGCGACAAACGACTTTGAAAAAAATTTGTACAAATTGATGAACAACGCGGTATTCGGTAAAACTATGGAAAATGTACGAAACCACGTGGATGTAAAGCTATTGACACATTGGGAAGGGCGATATGGCGCGGAGGCAATGATCGCGAAACCGAATTTCCATAGCAGAAGTGTTTTTTCGGAAAATTTAATAGCTGTTGAATTGCGTAAACTCGAGGTAAAATTCAACAAACCGATATACGTGGGTATCTGCATTCTAGACATATCAAAAATTTGTTTGTACGAATTTCATCACGAGTACATGTCTCCCTTGCACGGACAAATTGTAAAATTCTATACACAGACACAGACAGCCTCATTTATCACATTCGATGCGACGATATCTACGAGTCCATGAAACACAATATCGATAGATTCGACACGAGCGATTATCCTATGGACAATCCATATAATATGCCGCGTGTAAATAAGAAGGTTCCAGGGCTGATGAAGGACGAAAATAACGGTGCGATAATGACCGAATTCATAGGTCTTAGAGCGAAAATGTATGCGCTTCGCGTAAACGGTAAAACAGATACGAAAAAGGCTAAAGGTGTCAAGACCAACGTCATAGCCAGAACGATAACTTTCGACGACTGCGCGATGTGTTTGCATAGGGAGATCGAAATGGTTCGCAGACAATCGTGCATACGGTCTAAATTGCACAAAGTGTACACCATTTCGGAGTCTAAAATCGCTCTAAGTCCGTACGACGACAAGCGACATATCGTACCCGATTCGACCGATACTCTGCCCTGGGGACATTATAATATACCGTTGTAAAAATAGAAACTATTGTATTTATTGTAAAATAGAAATTGTATTCCCCATGTATAGAAATTATTATAAATAGTAGAATTATTGCATAAAAAATTATTCATACATGTATAGAAATTATAAATGGTGGAATTAACGTGTTAAAAATAAAAAATTGTTCACACATGTATATGTATAATTATATTTATTGATTATTTTACAATACATTATTTTTATTTATCCAAGAATTGTGTGATTTATCAAACCCCAGCCACTTGACGTACACCTTATCCCCCTTTTTACGCAACACTTTTTCCACTAGATATACATCAGGATCGGCGACGCGTTGCAGCTCGTGTTCATAGAATCCTCCAGCAACGGGTTTTCCACAGGAATCGACCAGCAGATAGGTGGCGGGATTAGTTATCTGTACTTTGGCTATCTTGAACACCTCCGTTGTCCAATTCGGTGTATAGCCTTTATCGAAGATGGTTTTAAATTTGCTCACGCGCACAAAATCGCCCAACTTGAATCTCGCCGGAGCAGCGATCTTTATGTTGTTGTATACGGTGGCTAGCAGCTTATCGGCGATCGCAGGGGTAACATCGCAAGGACGCATTCCGATGGTTCTATGTTTTCGCGCGTTATACTCTGCGAGCAAACGCGGTAGCGAATCGGTCCATCTATAGGTTCCATTCAGCGTAAACAGTTTCCACATATTGTTCTTCAATGTTCGATTGAAACGTTCCACGACGGAGGCCTTCATCACCGAATACGTAGAATAATGATTAATGTCATGCTTTGTCATGAGTTTCTGCACATCGGCGTTGTAAAATTCTTTTCCTTGATCGGTTTGTAAATTTTTAGGATATCGATCTCTAAATATCTTTGCAAACGCTTTAGTCACCTCAGCACCACTTTTAGTCTTGAGCGGCAACGCCCATGCATACTTGCTCAACACATCGATGACGGTGAGTATGTAGTGGTGACCCTGGTTGAATCGCGAGTACGGTCGCATTTCTACAATGTCAGCTTGCCACAGATCGTCGTATCCACGCACTATGACGCGCCTCCGCGGGAAATGTCTTCGAGCTGAAGCATGCAATTCGTCAACGAGTCGTCGCTTCTTGTGACCATGGTTTTCTTCTTTACTCTTGGATTTCGGCAGTGACTGCATATTTGACGCGAATGATGTGATAATTATCGTGTACGTGCATTATGTGCTCCCCGTCGGCCCGAGGGCATGTTCAACCGTCTCGCATGATTCTCCTTCGCATTGTCGCTGCGGATTCAACGCCTCCGATATCTTTTGAACGCTGTTTTGCAACGTCAGCATATCTCTTTGAAACACGACCAGCTTCCTCTCTAATTCTTCCTGCTGCTCTCGCAAAAGTTTAATGTTCTTTTCCACGTATAGTTTATTGACAGCATCGGTGTCGGTCACCGGCTGAGCTACGCGCCGTATCTTGCGTGATTTTGCATCAAAGTCGGCACCGGTCACGCAAAGAGCGTTGTCTCGCATGTAATTTCGAAGCAGACCGGTCCATTTGTAATAGTCCATTGTAGCTGCTCCACTTTTCTCGAGCGATACCCCAAATTTGTTGATCGGCATCTCGACGTATACAGTGCAAATCATTGGCGTGCGGTTTAATTTATAATGAGGCCTGCCTCGCGGAGTTCCTCGGCAATCGATAGAATTTCGGGATCGTGAGAGTTGTTACCCGCCTGACGCGACGCTTCAAGCAAACGCAACCGATTCACCAACTCGTTGGGATCGTCCCAGTGCACGTAATCGATCTTGTTATCGTTTACCACCATGGCTCGTGGCACCGTTAGACCTTTCCCCGCCCTACTAGTCGACACACGGGGAAGTAGAGGTACAATTACATGCTTGTACTTGTATCCCTTGTTGCTTAATATGGGGTATTTAGCATTATGATCGCGTCTGTGGGCATTCGTCGACAGCAGTATACTTTTGTATTTTTGTTTATCGGCATCGGTGTACACAGCATCGTCGGGAATTCTTTTGAAAATCAGTTCGTAAAGACCGGGTGTTCCTCCGTATCTTACACCATCTATGATTATATTATCGCCCCTGTCTATATCGAAAGCCTTATCTCCAAGCATCGTTCCACTATTACCAAAGTACACGCCGTACACATAGTCCATTGTCGTATCCCTATCACCACTTAGGATCGCACTCATGTATTTTTGCCCCAGCGGACCGAAATGACTGCGAAACGTTTCTTGTCCCTCGGGTGTTTGGAGTTGATGTCTAATAGATGTTGCAAACGACTCGTTTGGTGTAGTTTCGAAAACGTCATCATCATCATCAATGGCTGAGAGCGATTGTACGCGAGGAATTGTATTTATTGGCGTTGGTGGAACGGGAGACTCGTTTGATGCGGCATTCCGCCGTTTATGCTTCGATTGAACTGGTGTGGAGGTTGCGAGTGAATATTCCGATGACATGCGTCGTTTCTTCTTTCTCTTACGCGATGTGTTCCCTTTCGACACGATTTTTGTTTTAGGCGTTAATGTTTCATTCTCTTCAACGTCTGTACTCATCGGCGGTGATGTGTCAGCTTCTGTTGTTGCAGTATTTTCCACAATATGTTTTAAGGGTTCCACAATAGGTTTGAAGTATTTCTCCAACGCGATATCTTCCTCCATCTTGCCGGTCTTCAAAGCCTGATGTTTCCGGCGAATGGCTTCGCTGGTTTTTGCAATTTCCTTCGCTATTCTCTCGCGATCCTTAATCTCCAGACTATCGATATCAATCATCGTCGTTGTACCGCGGACGTTGCGTTCCCACCGACGTTTTGACGACAATTGATCATCTCACGGTACGGCAAACTCGTTAAATCCCTTTCTATAACGTCTATTAGACATCGCGCTATCCTTGTCTATTACCACGAAACCGTACTCCCGTTGCCAACAATTACGACACAAAGCGCAGAAATCCTCGTAAGACATGTCTGTGTTTACGTGATCGTTGTACACATGTTTCAAGTTGGTGCCATCCTGCTTAAACAGAATCAACAGATTGGCATTGTCGCGTATAAGATGTTTGGGAATCTTTGCATACGTCTGACAGAGATAGAAACAGTCAACGTTCGAGTGGCGCCCCATTGCAAAGTATTCCCTTATCGTATCCTGCTTGTCGCATGCCACGTCATCAAAGATAAAAATGGAATTCGGAAGCGATTCGCTCGGTGGGATGACGTCACTGTTATTCGAAAACGTAAAGTAGCCAATTTCATCTATAGGAGTCAATAAATTATCCAAATACTGATATTTCGGCTGTTGCAACGATTTGGAATACACGTACACGTTCTCGAAGCGGACGCCGTGAGGACTTTCCAACAAGCTCACTAGCACGTTGGTCTTTCCACAATTTGATGGACCGCAAATGAGACAGCGGATAGTGTTTGGCAGCATGCTACCGTGTCTGCGCATTGTTTTCGGAGACATCAGCTGCGATTTATCGTGAAAATTTGTCACGCGTATCGCCATAGGTTGCCGTACGAATCGCATCCTGTCCGTGAACCATGAAAAATGATTTTTGATACGTCGAAGCGGATCTATTTATAGGTCTGCGCCGAAGCAAAACTGCTCAGTATGCAGCATGCTTCTGGTCCTGTCGGATAATTTCAATATTCGAGCCCTAACCTCTGAGCAGTTGAAATATATACCAAAGATTATTCTACTGCGAGAGTTTGGCAGACACATTGATCAGTTGTGGAACAGGCTCCCCGAGCATATAAAAGCAGATCCTGAGGTTCAGCAGCATCGCCGGTGTCTGGAGCATTATAATCGTCCTTGGCAGCGAACGCATATCGACGGTCCGGCACCATTGATTAAAAACTGTAGCGAATGTCACCGACGAGAATAAAGAAAGGTCGTGGTTTGTTAAATCGGGCGATAAACGCGCTACCTATAGAATTACATATCCCGGGATATCAGTTTTGCGGTCCAGGAACTCATCTGGCAAAACGATTGGCTAGAGGTGATCGAGGCATCAATCCGTTGGACGCAGCGTGTCGCGAACACGATATTGCGTATTCGCGTAGCAACGACCTCGACGAAAGGCACGCGGCAGATAAGGTACTCGCTGACAAAGCGCGAAAACGCATCGTTGCGCGAGACTCGACCCTGGGTGAAAGAGGTGCTGCTATAGCTGTTTGGGCAGCTATGAAGGCCAAGACGAAAATCGGAATGGGGATGAAAACAAAAACCTGCAAAAGGACTCCAAAGAAAGCATCGAAAAAACGGATTCTTCCAGTAGCAAAACGGGGTGGTATATTACCGCTTCTCCCGCTGCTAGGTGTCCTCGGATCGTTAGCTGGTGGAGCGGCGGGGATCGCCAAGGCGGTCAACGATAATAAGGCGGCGCAACATCAGCTGCAGGAAATGCAACGTCATAATCGCTCCATGGAAGGTCGCGGACTTTATCTCGCACCGTACAAGCGCGGACAGGGAATATCGAAACGAAAAAAAAACGCCGAGAAGAAAATAAAAATGCCTGCGGGCGTAACTACCGATTTGCAATTGGAGGAGTTGGCAAAACGTATGCGTATCCCATTCTTTAGAGGTGTTTTTATGCGAAACGCGTTACCAGCCGGAGGAGTACGTCGAAACGAGAGCGGTATAGTAAATTTGGACAATGCTGCGGGATCAGGAACTCATTGGGTGGCATATGCGAAGAGAGGATGTCGAGCTATATATTTCGACAGCTTTGGGAATCTTCGACCGCCCAAGGAATTGGTAAAATGTCTGGATAAAGATGCTGTGGAAATTGAATACAATCGTTCGTCTTACCAGAAGTACAATCAGAGCAATTGTGGACAACTATGTCTACGCTTTCTACAAACGATCGGCACCAAATTTAAGGATTGACTTCCCACCACTCTGAGTCAGTACCAGTCCAGTCGTACAGCTCGGAATATGTCGTTAACATTCACTCTAACGGCAAGAGTAGCACCCTCGCGGTGAGCTACTTTCCACCCATAGATTTGAGCGACGATGAATACCAGCTTGGTCTAACAACCATTGAAACCTATCATACAATACCGAACATCGACTCGAGCAACGATAAATTCTACTTCGTCGTGAATTATGACACCGAAAACAACACCATCGACACCACTCATGAATACATTACGATTTCCCACGGTTCCTACGAACTAGACGCCATCGCCAAGTATCTGAAGCAGCGATTACTCGAACGGTATCCTCAAAATCTCGGTGGCACCGGTGTAACAAACCCCAAAACTGCCCTTTCTTTTTTGCATTAATAAACTTAAATAATAATCATTTAAATACTTATATTCTTATATTCTTATTATATTTTTATTATTCTTACTTTTATAAAGCGTGTTTAGGATTAATATTAATATTAGCTTAGGGTACCGCGAAACGCGAGTATGACGAAAGAGTGTAAAGGAGTGGGAGAATCGAACGCATGCGCGATCCTCAGTCGATCAGCGGATCGACGAGAGCAAGGATCAGAAGCAGTGATTGTAATTGGTGCGTGACAAACGAGAAAGGGAACCGAGCGTTCCACGCACACGCCTGCGCATAACCAGTCGCCCAGTAGACCGACTGGAGAACAGATCGAGCGAGACGACAATGATTGACGCGTAATAGTCAAAATCCATTCCCATTGGTGCGCTCCCAGAACCCCGAATATGTATAAATACGGGCAAGAAAGCCCAGAGAGAATCATTATGAATTGCAATTCCAAAGTGAATACTACTCTGAATCATTTATGGCCATTGGCTGATTCCAACATAAATTTAATGTGTTACGTGCCGCGGCCTTTCGTGTTCGAGCGGCGCGTTTTAGACAGCCAAATTCTGATTAGGGGTATCCCACAGTCGTTGGACTATCAGAATTTGTTGTATTGCGTATAGAATAGCATGGAGGCTCACCGCACTCGTAACAGTCAATTATTTTATTTAATTATTTAAATACCTTATCGGAAGGATAAGGGGTAAATTTAGGGATCGTTGGTGCTCTAGTCCCATACGGGTCTTTTCAATGGAATCAGATAGGTAATGAAAGAGTAGAATTTAATGAATTATAAAGCTTTTAATGTTGAAATATTGAAGGAATCGAAAGAACATAATAAAATATGGAAATATTCAATGCATCATTTTACAAAATAACAATCAGAGATAACTCCTGACTAGGGGAATCCCACAATGCTTTGATTGTCAGAAATTGTCATTACATACGAATGAATATTAACAAATATAATATACAGAAAGAGATAAAAAGTGCAACTCACCAGACAGTCACAATAATATAAATGACAATATAATTTGGATTCCCTTTTTGTGCTTGGATAATTCTGAGCGTTGGTATACCTGAATCAGAAAGAGGAGTAAGACGCGAACACGCACACACTTGATTATGGATAAGATACACGCAAATTGAACTATGAAGCGGATAACAATAATTCTTAGTGAACGAAATGAATGAAAATTTAAATTAAATCGTTAATTGAATAGATATATATTTTGTAAGCAAGGTTTAGTAGATTTTGTTTCGCAAAGTTGAGTCTTTCACGCGGTTACACAGTAGACCGGAGAACTCTATCTCTAAAACACTTGCGGACCCAGCGACACGCACCTCACGATTTATCGTCACAGAGTGTCGCAGCTTCACGCTCTCGGCAGCGACCAGAGTGGGTCCGTACCAAAAATGCTTACGCTGCATTTTATCGCTCGGTCGCGTCACCATGGGCCCGTCTACTTAGCGAGACGATGTGTGCGTGTTCATGCCTACGAATCGGACTCTGATTCAAATTTATAATTGATTTCTACGGAATATACGTACGCACGGAAAACCACGACATCACACAGTACAATTTCACACATATTGAGACTTTTCCTGAATGTTCATGAATTCATATACACAACTTCTGACTAGGGTGATCCCACAGTCCTTGAACTATCAAAAATTGTGTTACGTATCCAATTTTAGTAACAATTTTTAATTAATTAATAATTCACGCAAGCGACAAAACCGTGGGAAGACGCGTTTCCCTGCACCGGATGTAGGGTATACAATTCCGTCAGTCTTCTAAGAAGTGATCCAGTCTGCGCATTCCTGCTGTAGCCGTTACTGGTTATGTTACAATGTTTAACGCGGCGGTCAGAGGTGCTCTCAACGAGGGTTCTCCCACAATGCTGCAAGGCATTATTGAAATACATCCCCGCCGCTTACACAGAACGAATTCGGCACAACAGGAGAACCACTGGTCTTTTCGAACGCGACTATCTGGTGAGAACGCCGCTGCGTCAGCACCGCCTTATCTGTATCGCGGGACGGCAATACGTCGAGACGGCGACGCTCCAAGAAAGGGAATTTTGTTCTATCAAAAATATTAATGGGCAGGAATATGATCAACGAGGGATTTCCCATAACGCTAGGCGTTGTTGATCAATACCCTGACCCAAAAAAGAAAAATTTTACGTTCCGAACGTAACATCCCTCCCTCCTTGGAACCATCGTCGTCCCCGACGATGTATACTGAAAGTATATAAGGTACAGTAGCGCTTAGGAATATACAGGGTGTTCCAAAAATGCTGCGGTTCCTTGAAGGGGGTTATTCAGGGGGTGATTGCAAACAACTTTTTCCTTTGCGAAAATTCTCTCCGAGGTTTCGTTAACGAGATATTAACAAAAAGCACCGACCAATCAGAGCGCGCGCCTTCCGTCCGAGCTCCCGCGGTAGCGTTGGCTACGCGGTAGGCGACTGCGCTTGTACTACGAACGTACGAACAAGCAAGTCGGCATGCAAACCGCGTTACACATTTTTTTTAAAAGTATAATCTTAAATAAGAATTATTTGAAGTGAGAGGATAAGAAGTATGTAAATTTCGATTTTAAATAAGGCATAAACGAAAAGGTAATGTAGCAGAAAATGTACGACATGTGATCGTAATTCGTTATTGACGTAAAAATCCGTAGTTTAATAACGGCCAACACAACTAAATTTAAACAATAATATTAGGTGTATGAATAAATTCTTTCCGACTGGATTTACATAATGAACAATAATGGAAATTATGTCGATGATTGAGTTGTTTTCATATTTTTTAAATCGAACTGTTATTGTACCCTAAAATCGGAAAGAATTTATTTCTACACCTAATAATCACCAATAAATTAAATAAAACTCACGCATTCGGACATTCCTTTCCTTCCTTTTCGGAAACCTGTGTCACTGGGTCACTGTACCGATTCTGGTCATCGGTGGACGAAAAGATTTATGGTAGGGTAGCGCCCAGTGCTCAGCTGATCGCAGGTATTCGCAGGACACCACCCGAAAGTAAGGGTCGCAACGTCAAGTGCGTCCGGGTTAATGTACCGAATATTCACTTCACTGCACTGATACTAACACTGATCACATAATTTATTTTCTACGGAACGTGTTGTTCCTACGTTCCACTGCCAACGCTCGCACGGTAGCACTCGCGTCCCCGTCGTTCCGCGCGTACAACCAGAACATAGCGTAATACTCTTCGACGGAGTACATTTCTGGGCCGAGATTACAAGCTGACTGACAGGATTTTTTCCCAAACAACTTCCTCTACCCCCAAGTAGTTTCTCTCGTCCTATTATGAGTTTACTCCCACCAGGACAAGAGGCTTTAGGTAAAAAGAAGCCAGCACATTTTCGAAACACACGTGTTTTGCAGAAGTGCAAGGAACGAACCATCTTACACTTTCACAAAAGCCCGCGCTCCGTCCTTCTACTGCCAATGTACCCATTGCTTCGAGATAGAAAACAGACACCACGTGTATCGGTTGGAAAGGGTCCGAAGGGAAGACAAGCAGAAAGTCTTCGAGTTGCTATAAAGAAGAAAATTCACGTCTGCTACGAGGCGAAACCAATTAAGTCATAAATTATCCGAAACTGTAGGAAACCATTCTCTACCGCCGACTAGCGAGACAATACGGTCATAAACCGCGACTCTGATGAAATGCTCTGGCCGATCAGTCTGATTAATTTTGGGGATCTATAATTTAAAAAGTATTATTCAACATCAATACACCTCGCGGAGAGAGACAGGAAGAAAAGGGGTAGTCCGCTGACTGCGCGTAGTCCCGCCTGCGTCGTCCACCCTACAAATTCGAAACAGATCACTTATCTCTCGTGTCTAAACACGCGTTCGAATTTCAAAACAAAAGCACGCGTCGACGTATTCCGTGCGAGAGAAGGTGGGCCCGAAGTTCGATTGGTCCCAAACTAGCCAATTGGGCCTGCTTATCTCTCGTGTCAAAACAAAAGCACGCGTCGACGTATTCCGTGCGAGAGACTGCGGGCTTGAAGTCCCATTGGCCGCAAACTAACCAATCGGGCCTGAGTAGTAAGGCAAAGGGGATTCTAACCCATGGGGCAATGAGGGGAGCGCGGGGGCGGGGGGAAGTGAGGGCGCGCGGGGGAGCGCGGTGGGGGGAAACCTGGGCGCGGGGCCTGCGGGGGGAGGAAGGCCGGTTGCGCGCGCACGAGCCGCGGAGTGGGGGAAGCCGCGATGATGGAGGGGATCAGTCCGGACCGAGCCGCCGCGGAGACCTGACCCACCACCGGAGACCTCTCCAGACCTGACCCACCCCCGAAATTTTTTAGACCTAACCGATGCTGTGGACGACCTTGGCCCACCCCCGAAATTTTTTAGACCTAACCGATGCATGCGGACGACCTAGACCCACCCCGAAAACTTTTCAAACCCCAGGCCCATCCCCGAAAATTTAACCGGAGGAAGTGAATGACCCCCCGAAATTTTTTTCCAAACCATTACGCGGCATACAGACATTTATTTCCAATGCAGAGAAATAATTTATTTTTTATCGGATGATGTCGGGATTTTACAAACCGCGTCTTCGGAAGAGGGAAAGAGACAGAGCATTTTTTAATTCGGAGGAGAGAGAGCACTACATAGCGTCGTCGCAGCGTCTCGCGCGATCGCGCGTAACTCGAATCCTCTGGAGCGGCCGGGCAGGGTGACGTCATTTTCACGGCGCGAAGAACGAAGTAGAATTATGCGACGTCAGCAAATCTTAGAATTATTGAATCGTAGAATCTTAAAATTATGTGAGGAAGACGGGCGAATGAAATTGTGAAATTATATATGTTTACGATATATATTGTTACATAATAATAATGATAATAATAAAATAAAAAATAAAAGCAAAAAGAAAAAAATCTGGATGATAAAATAAAAAAAATATAAAATCTAAATATCGTCGCTGTCGTCGTCCATCGGTGCCGAAGATGTCGAAGGTGATGGGGACGGTTGCAGCCACTCCGGTGGGGATGATGGGTTCCGCGCATTTCCATGAATCACCTACACACAGATACAAAAGTTGATATAATAATGATACATTAAACATAATAAACATCACGCACATAAACACAATTCAGAATGTTACATACCTGCGGAGACGACGAAGGCGGCGAAGGGGTAGAAGGCTGCCACATATCCCACTCGATAGGATCATCAGCAAATAGTTCACTTAACAATAAATCTACAGGAACTTGCGCAGGGTCGGTTTGAACTGAAACATTACTGCCCCGAAGCCCCGATACTGAGTTCTTTAAAACGGCGTCGTAATCGATCTTTTCAGCATTAACACTGTTACGCCACACCACACTTTGCGGAGCACCCACACGATTCCGCTGATATATATTTGGATACGCGAAAATATTATCATCCTCATCATCACCTTCTAATAAATATTCATTCCGTGCATTGCGATTCAGCCAGAACTCTTCATCCCCGAAGTGGTCGTCCGGTGGATCATCTCGTATGGTGGTCCCATTATGAAATACTTTTAAAAAAATTCCACCATCATGCTCTGCCTCCGCCTCACGATGTTCACCAACCCGAATTTCCCCAGATTGTACTGCGATATTTCGACACGTCACGTATACTTTTGGATTAATCTGGCGAATAGGTGTCACAGCAGCTGTGATTGTACCCGTAGCTGACCGGTTCAAATTCACGGGTAGATACATAATCTGAAATCGATTTTTCTTATAATTCTCAAAGTTATTAACACAACGATTCACTAAAAATATGATAATGGAAACTTACGGTATTATTCGATTGTATCTTCTATGCGTTGAACGATTGATGATATCCTTCAAAGCAATTTCACTTAGCTCAAAAAGATGAAGAGTGTTTAAAAACTGTCAAAGTGACTGCACGTCAACCACGATTTTGAATGCAACTGGTCTCGCTACATCTCCCTTACCATGAAATCGAGAAGTGCTTAGCTTTACAAAGTGAGACGCTGTTGTTCTCTAGATTCATTTCCGCTGACCATTACATTTATTCTTTGCACACATCATTTCGTTGAACCGTTTTCTCCTTCTTCTTTGACACATCATTTGACTAGATCACACCATTTTGAATGTCTATCGCATCACTTTCAACTCCTAACATACCACTTCGAACGTGAATCGAACGGGTATTGAACGCGAATCGAACGGTTTTGAACGGGTGTCGAACGCGAATCGAACGGTATCGAACGGGTATTGAACGGTTTTGAACGGTATTGAACGCGAATCGAACGCGAATCGAACGCGAATCGAACGGTTTTGAACGGGTGTCGAACGCGAATCGAACGGTATCGAACGGGTTTTGAACGGGTATCGAACGCGAATCGAACGGTATCGAACGGGTGTCGAACGCGAATCGAACGGTATCGAACGGTATTGAACGCGAATCGAACGGTATTGAACGCGAATCGAACGGTATTGAACGCGAATCGAACGGTATTGAACGCGAATCGAACGGTATTGAACGCGAATCGAACGGTATTGAACGCGAATCGAACGGTATCGAACAGGTTTGAACGGGTATTGAACGCGAATCGAACGGTATCGAACGGGTATTGAACGCGAATCGAACGGTTTTCCCACATAATAATTACAACTATCGTCTTAATCTAGCGTACATGTAGGAAGTTGGGGAGGGTGAAGAAAAAAACGTTTATGCATTAAAATTGATTATATTTTATTTAAGCATTTCTCTCTGGCGTTTAGACCACCAGTTGAATATTTTAAATACATTTTGCATGGCACAGTGTTTCGCGTGTCTACCACATCGCAGTGTATTAACTACATTTAGCTTATTTAGTGATTTGATATCCTCGTAGTCAATGTCCAGCGTCTCGATGACCACGTCCGCTATCGTATTTTCGTCGAGGAAATCCATGAGCCAGTCGCGTTTCTGCAGTCCTTTAACGTATATGATATGGGATGCGTCATCTTCTTCGTCGATCGCATCAGCTACAGCTTTCGTAATTAGCCGTTTAGCCATACTGTACGGAACGTCTCCATCGTCCCAACGTAGTCCATGATGTTTTGCCACCAGCCACCGAATGCTTGATTTGTCGGATTTCGTAAGAAGATATTGCGGCATCGAACTCCCAAAAATATAGTGCGAGAGAATTAATCCATTTCGTAGGACCGCCACTTCCTTGACGACAAATCTTCCATCGACGATGAACCCTTGCAGGTCAACAAATGTTGGTACAGCCATCATCGTTACAATTTGGAGGTCCGTTCGCTTTCAAGACAGACGGGAGAATGCAGCCTTTCTCGTAAAGCATGTCGATTTTCACGATGAAATTTTGTGTGAATTTGACACAGGAGAGGGCGGGCAAGTAGCGTGACAATTTGATTGATTTTGCGCACCACGTTTGTCAGCGGATTGTATTCAACCACCCGATCGTGCAGAATCAGACAGTATGCCGTAGTATTTGCAGGTACATTCTCTTTACACTCGAATTCTATGCGCACGTCCACGGTGCCATTCTTGATCGACTCATTTTGTCGCGAGCAATCAATCACCACGAGGGGGCCAAATTGTAAAAATTCCGCCACGGTGAATAATGCCTCGTTGCAACTATGTCCATAATACGATTTATGGAATTGCGTATACATGTTAAACAAGATGGCGTGCTTATTCTTGTCAAAGTCCAAGTTCAGATCATCGTATGGGTAAAATTCTGAGTTGAGAAAAAGTTTTACATTGTTCAATTTACAGTTGTTGAACATAGTAACGTCTTCGCTCATCACATTCTTTCGAGCAGTCTGTAGAGCAAAGATGATGTATCGCGGCTTCTCCAGCTGCGCAGCTGCCTTCACAGCCCACGAATGTTTGGTCGTGCTCTGTAAGAGAGGATACTCGTACAAATCCCACGAGTGAAAACAAATGCTCAGGTTTTGTCCACTTTCTAAAGCACGTAGCAACGATAGCTTATTAACGTCGTTCAGCGTCACATGAGGCATCCGCCATTGCACTTTAAGTAATTCGATTTCTGGTTCCAACATCGGTGATCCTATTAGAGAATTGTTATCGTTGCGTGATCGTATTAAAATCACTTCGTGACGAGCATTAATAATCATGTGTTTGTAGTCCTCGCAAAATCCCAGCAAATATTTGAGTGGGACGCAAAAATTAAAATGATTTTTCAATATTAGTCCATCGCGTCGTTTCAAGCCCCATCCTGCATTCTCCATATTTTTGTCTTCGTCGGATGTCAGCGATACATAGTTTTTAAGCGTGCTAGTTATTCCGACGTTTCTGTTGCAGTCAATCTCCACGCCATTCAGCTCGTATCGAATCTCATCGAATAAGAACGCCATGCAATTATTTCCCAACGTCACAGTTAACACATCATTTGGCTTATTTATCTTCAATTTCCCCTCCACGTAGAGGAAACTTTCACACGGCAATGTGTACAAATCCTGCTGCTGTATAGGTATTCTTATCTCATCGCTGTATCCAAACGTCGTGTTGACGTATGGGTTGTACGTGTGAGTCTCGAGCTTGACGATGCGATCATCAAACGTCGGCTTCCCTCCAATGCTTAGAATGTCAGCCATTTTTTCAACTTAAATGCGCACAATGAATCCTAATGTTTTCAAAAATGCAATGTTCGCAGCACTGAGCCTCTTCTTTTTAGCGTGATCAGAACTGTTGCAGTTGTTGTTGTTGTTGTTGTTGCAAACAATTTCACTTGGAAGAAACGGGTTTCTGGAGTCGTTCAATACAAGCATCTCTTTCGTTCGCACCACATGTATTATCGTCGTCGTCGTACGTGCAATCTGATGGTAATCTCTTCACCTCGAAAATCAAGCAACCGTCCGTCTTGATCCACAACGCGTATCGTCAGATCCGAAATGACCTGTGCGGTGATTGGAAGGTAAATGATTTGTGCAGGCGTTTCCGATATCTTATATCCTGGTGGGACTCTTGGAGAAAATTCGTGTATCGTATGTACGCGCCTCCCATTGTTGTACGCCCCAGCGGTCACGCTACATTCTATGCGAATAATGTTCACGTTCATGATATTAATCGGATCGTCCGATTCGTGCCATCGTTCTGGTGCTAATACCCGATTCGTGGAGAATCCCAGTAGCGATCCAATGTTGTTGGGCTTTGTAAAGTCTACGGTGAACCGGCAGTACAGCTCGCTTTTCATGGTATTGTTATTGGGACGCAACACTATAGGATACGCATCATTGTCACTGTTATCGCCGGTGTCACCAAGATTTTTAGGATACCGTTCGAGTAATCGTTGCTTCAGGTACTTGGCAATGGCGTCTAGTTCGTAGGAGCCGTGGGGAATCGTAATGTATTCATGAGCGGTGTCGGCACTGTTGTTTACGATGAAGTAGAATTTATCGTTGCTCGAGTCGATGTTCGGTATTGTATGATAGGTTTCAAAGGTTGTTAGACCAAGCTCGTATTCATCGTCGCTCAAATCTATGGGTGGAAAGTAGCTCACCGCGAGGGTGCTACTCTTGCCGGTTAGAGTGAATGTTAACGACATATTCCGAGCTGTACGACTGGACTGGTACTGACTCAGAGTGGTGGGAAGTCAATCCTTAAATAAGGTGCCGATCGTTTGTAGAAAGCGTAGACATAGTTGTCCACAATTGCTCTGATTGTACTTCTGGTAAGACGAACGATTGTATTCAATTTCCACAGCATCTTTATCCAGATATTTTACCAATTCCTTGGGCGGTCGAAGATTCCCAAAGCTGTCGAAATATATAGCTCGACATCCTCTCTTCGCATATGCCACCCAATGAGTTCCTGATCCCGCAGCATTGTCCAAATTTACTATACCGCTCTCGTTTCGACGTACTCCTCCGGCTGGTAACGCGTTTCGCATAAAAACACCTCTAAAGAATGGGATACGCATACGTTTTGCCAACTCCTCCAATTGCAAATCGGTAGTTACGCCCACAGGCATTTTTATTTTCTTCTCGGCGTTTTTTTTTTTCGTTTCGATATTCCCTGTCCGCGCTTGTACGGTGCGAGATAAAGTCCGCGACCTTCCATGGAGCGATTATGACGTTGCATTTCCTGCAGCTGATGTTGCGCCGCCTTATTATCGTTGACCGCCTTGGCGATCCCCGCCGCTCCACCAGCTAACGATCCGAGGACACCTAGCAGCGGGAGAAGCGGTAATATACCACCCCGTTTTGCTACTGGAAGAATCCGTTTTTTCGATGCTTTCTTTGGAGTCCTTTTGCAGGTTTTTGTTTTCATCCCCATTCCGATTTTCGTTTTGGCCTTCATAGCTGCCCAAACAGCTGTAGCAGCACCTCTTTCACCCAGAGTCGAGTCTCGCGCAACGATGCGTTTTCGCGCTTTGTCAGCGAGTACCTTATCTGCCGCGTGCCTTTCGTCGAGATCGTTGCTACGCGAATATGCAATATCGTGTTCGCGACACGCTGCGTCCAACGGATTGATGCCTCGATCACCTCTAGCCAATCGTTTTGCCAGATGAGTTCCTGGACCGCAAAACTGATATCCCGGGATATGTAATTCGATAGGTAACGCGTTTATCGCCCGATTTAACAAACCACGACCTTTCTTTACTCTCGTCGGTGACATTCGCTACAGTTTTTAATCAATGGTGCCGGACCGTCGATATGCGTTCGCTGCCAAGGGCGATTATAATGCTCCAGACACCTGCGATGCTGCTGAACCTCAGGATCTGCTTTTATATGCTCGGGGAGCCTGTTCCACAACTGATCAATGTGTCTGCCAAACTCTCGCAGTAGAATAATCTTTGGTATATATTTCAACTGCTCAGAGGTCAGGGCTCGAATATCGAAATTATCCGACAGGACCAGAAGCATGTTGCACACTGAGCTGTTTTGCTTCGGCGCAGACCTATAAATAGACCGCTTCGACGTATCAAAAATCATTTTCCATGGTTCACGGACAGGATGCGATTCATACGGCAACCTGTGGCGATACGCGTGACAAATTTTGACGATAAATCGCAGCTGATGTCCCCGAAAACAATGCGCAGACACGGTAGCATGCTGCCAAACACTATCCGCTGCCTCATTTGCGGTCCATCAAATTGTGGAAAGACCAACGTGCTGGTGAGCTTGTTGGAAAGTCCTCACGGCATCCGCTTCGAGAACGTGTACGTGTACTCCAAGTCGTTGCAACAGCCGAAATATCAGTATTTGGATAATTTATTGACTCCTATAGATGAAATTGGCTACTTTACGTTTTCGAATAACAGTGACGTCATCCCACCGAGCGAATCGCTTCCGAATTCCATTTTTATCTTTGATGACGTGGCATGCAACAAGCAGGATACGATAAGGGAATACTTTGCAATGGGGCGTCACTCGAACGTTGACTGTTTCTATCTCTGTCAGACGTATGCAAAGATTCCCAAACATCTTATACGCGACAATGCCAATCTGTTGATTCTGTTTAAGCAGGATGGTACCAACTTGAAACATGTGTACAACGATCACGTAAACACAGACATGTCTTACGAGGATTTCTGCGCTTTGTGTCGTAATTGTTGGCAACGGGAGTATGGTTTCGTGGTGATAGACAAGGATAGCGCGATGTCCAATGGACGTTATAGAAAGGGATTTAACGAGTTTGCCGTACCGTGAGATGGTCAATTGTCGTCAAAACGTCGGTGGGAACGCAACGTCCGCGGTACAACGACGATGATTGATATCGATAGTCTGGAGATTAAGGATCGCGAGAGAATAGCGAAGGAAATTGCAAAAACCAGCGAAGCCATTCGCCGAAAACATCAGGCTTTGAAGACCGGCAAGATGGAGGAAGATATCGCGTTGGAGAAATACTTCAAACCTATTGTGGAACCCTTAAAACATATTGTGGAAAATACTGCAACAACAGAAGCTGACACATCACCGCCGATGAGCACAGACGTTGAAGAGAATGAAACATTAACGCCTAAAACAAAAATCGTGTCGAAAGGGAACACATCGCGTAAGAGAAAGAAGAAACGACGCACGTCATCGGAATATTCACTCGCAACCTCCACACCAGTTCAATCGAAGCATAAACGGCGGAATGCCGCATCAAACGAGTCTCCCGTTCCACCAACGCCAATAAATACAATTCCTCGCGTACAATCGCTCTCAGCCATTGATGATGATGATGACGACGTTTTCGAAACTACACCAAACGAGTCGTTTGCAACATCTATTAGACATCAACTCCAAACACCCGAGGGACAAGAAACGTTTCGCAGTCATTTCGGTCCGCTGGGGCAAAAATACATGAGCGCGATCCTAAGTGGTGATAGGGATACGACAATGGACTATGTGTACGGCGTGTACTTTGGTAATAGTGGAACGATGCTTGGGGATAAGGCTTTCGATATAGACAGGGGCGATAATATAATCATAGATGGTGTAAGATACGGAGGAACACCCGGTCTTTACGAACTGATTTTCAAAAGAATTCCCGACGATGCTGTGTACACCGATGCCGATAAACAAAAATACAAAAGTATACTGCTGTCGACGAATGCCCACAGACGCGATCATAATGCTAAATACCCCATATTAAGCAACAAGGGATACAAGTACAAGCATGTAATTGCACCTCTACTTCCCCGTGTGTCGACTAGTAGGGCGGGGAAAGGTCTAACGGTGCCACGAGCCATGATGGTAAACGATAACAAGATCGATTATGTGCACTGGGACGATCCCAACGAGTTGGTGGATCGGTTGCGTTTGCTTGAAGCGTCGCGTCAGGCGGGTAACAACTCTCACGATCCCGAAATTCTATCGATTATCGAGGAACTCCGCGAGGTAGGCCTCATTATAAATTAAACCGCACGCCAATGATTTGCACTGTATACGTCGAGATGCCGATCAACAAATTTGGGGTATCGCTCGAGAAAGGTGGAGCAGCTACAATGGACTATTACAAATGGACCGGTCTGCTTCGAAATTACATGCGAGATAACGCTCTTTGCGTGACTGGTGCCGACTTTGATGCAAAATCACGCAAGATACGACGCGTAGCTCAGCCGGTGACCGACACCGATGCTGTCAATAAACTATACGTGGAAAAGAACATTAAACTTTTGCGAGAGCAGCAGGAAGAATTAGAGAGGAAGCTGGTCGTGTTTCAAAGAGATATGCTGACGTTGCAAAACAGCGTTCAAAAGATATCGGAAGCGTTGAATCCGCAGCGACAATGCGAAGGAGAATCATGCGAGACGGTTGAACTTGTCCTCGGGCCGACGGGGAGTACATAATGCACGTACACGATAATTATCACATCATTCGCGTCAAACATGCAGCCATTACCGAAATCCAAGAGTAAAGAAGAAAACCATGGCCACAAGAAGCGACGACTCGTTGACGAATTGCATGCTCCAGCTCGAAGGTATTTCCCGCGGAGGCGCGTCATAGTGCATGGATACGACGATCTGTGGCAAGCTGACATTGTAGAAATGCGACCATACTCGCGATTCAACCAGGGTCACCACTACATACTCACCGTCATCGATGTGTTGAGCAAGTATGCATGGGCGTTGCCGCTCAAGACTAAAAGTGGTGCTGAGGTGACTAAAGCGTTTGCAAAGATATTTAGAGATCGATATCCGAAAAATTTGCAAACCGATCAAGGAAAAGAATTTTACAACGCCGATGTGCAGAAACTCATGACAAAGCATGACATTAATCATTATTCTACGTATTCGGTGATGAAGGCCTCCGTCGTGGAACGTTTCAATCGAACGTTGAAGAACAATATGTGGAAACTGTTTACGCTGAATGGAACCTATAGATGGACCGATTCGCTACCGCGTTTGCTCGCAGAGTATAACGCGCGAAAACATAGAACCATCGGAATGCGTCCTTGCGATGTTACCCCTGCGATCGCCGATAAGCTGCTAGCCACCGTATACAACAACATAAAGATCGCTGCTCCGGCGAGATTCAAGTTGGGCGATTTTGTGCGCGTGAGCAAATTTAAAACCATCTTCGATAAAGGCTATACGCCGAATTGGACAACGGAGGTGTTCAAGATAGCCAAAGTACAGACAACTAATCCCGCGACCTATCTGCTGGTCGATTCCTGTGGAAAACCCGTTGCTGGAGGATTCTATGAACACGAGCTGCAACGCGTCACCGATCCTGATGTATATCTAGTGGAAAAAGTGTTGCGTAGAAAGGGGGATAAGGTGTACGTCAAGTGGCTGGGGTTTGATAAATCACACAATTCTTGGATAAATAAAAATAATGTATTGTAAAATAATCAATAAATATAATTATACATATACATGTGTGAACAATTTTTTATTTTAACACGTTAATTCCGCCATTTATAATTTCTATACATGTATGAATAATTTTTATGCAATAATTTCGCTATTTATAATAATTTCTATACATGGGAATACAATTTCTATTTTACAACGGTATATTATAATGTCCCCAGGGCAGAGTGTCGGTCGAATCGGGTACGATATACCGCTTGTCGTCGTACGGACTTAGAGCGATTTTAGACTCCGAAATGGTGTACACTTTGTGCAATTTAGACCGTATGCACGATTGTCTGCGAATCATTTCGATCTCCTTATGCAAACACTTCGCGTAGTCGTCGAAAGTTATCGTTCTGGCTATGACGTTGGTCTTGACGCCTTTCGCCTTTTTCGTATCTTTTTTACCGTCTACGCGAAGCGCATACATTTTCGCTCTAAGACCTACGAATTCGGTCATTATCGCACCGTTATTTTCGTCCTTCATCAGCCCTGGAACCTTCTTATTTACACGCGGCATATTATATGGATTGTCGGTAGGATAATCGCTCGTGTCGAATCTATCGATATTGCGTTTCATGGACTCGTAGATATCGTCGCATCGAATGTGATAAATGAGGCTGTCTGTATCGGTGTATAGAATTTTACATTTCGATCCGTGCTGGGGAGACATGTACTCGTGATGAAATTCGTACAAACAAATTTTTGATAGGTCTAGAATACACATACCCACGTATATCGGTTTGTTGAATTTCACCTCGAGTTTACGCAATTCAACAGCTATTAAATTTTCCGAAAAAACACTTCTGCTGTGGAAATTCGGCTTCGCGATCATTGCCTCCGCGCCATATCGCCCTTCCCAATGTGTCAAAAGCTTTACGTCCACGTGGTTTCGTACATTTTCCATAGTTTTGCCGAATACCGCGTTGTTCATCAATTTGTACAAATTTTTCTCAAAATCGTTTGTCGCGCTTGTTCTGAACCGTGTATTGAGTTCGATGTAATCGCGGAGCCAGGGGGATTGAGCGAATTGAAGCACGCGGTGTATCTTTGTAATACGAAGACCGTGACGCGTGCACTGCTGCAGGTTGCGATAGTGGATAACGTAACGCTGCTTATCGTATACCGTCGCGAGTAATTTGTCCTGCCTGCTGCCCGGTGGTTTGGCACGCGTTGGACAGAACGGTAGATCGGCGTGAGCGTCGTGCAGACTTTGCGGATATTCCAGATCAACCTCGAGAATGTATCCCGTGGGCGAATCGACCGGGATCGAAGACACGTTAAAACTCGCAACATCTTCGACCCATTGAAATTTGGCGTATGGCAGGGGTTGACACATTGCCCATCCATACAAATTGTTTACGTCAAAGTACATCAAGTACGATGACTGTTCCGATGCGTCGTAAGATGGCATGTACTTGTTATTGGCATATGCGTATCTTCCGGAACATTGGCTTAAACCTCCACGTATACCGCGTTCGATAAACATAATCATGTCGACATCTGTGAGCAATTCGAATGTAATTTTGGTATGTTTTAGCATTGCATCCCAGGTGAAACCAGGTAAAGTATAATAATGCGCTGAATCTAGTCCGTAACTCTTGATGCAACTTTCGCGAAAATTTTCAAAAATATCTGCCAATAACAAGACATCTGTTTTCAAATACAAGTCGCTGTATTCGCCCAAGGTTCTAATCCCGAAACGCTGCCACACTGTCTCGGCGTGTGCGTAATCGCTCTCGGATACAGTCTCACCCGTTAACAAACTGTAGAATGACTCGCGCGGCGGTAAGCATGGATCCTGCAGCTTGTTCGCGCAATCGAGGTATTCGTACGGAAATACACCCTTTCGCGTCAATAAATTGAAATCCTCGGTGGATAATGTTTCAAATTGGGATCGTAAAATTTTTAATTGATCTGCGCTGAGAAAAGATGCTAATTTGTTGAGACTGGTATTGAGAAATTTGTACGAATCGATGAATCGCAATTTAATATAATTTCGCGAGTCTGAGTCAGCCGTATCTTCGACATTTTTTGTGAATGAAATATACTTTTCTTTAGTTATAGGCAATACGTCAACGCTGCCTTCGAAAGCGGTAGCTATTTCCTTGATAATAAAATGTGAATCGTAACCGGATAAATTATGGAAAACTACGGGGATGTAAAACGCATTTTTATAATTTAAATTACACTCCGAATGTGCCGGGCCTCTGAATCGTCCGGAGAGATGGCAATGATCGCGGACTCGTTTATCGCTAGCCTCGAATGGTTCTTCGCAAATATGACAGTGTGTTGCATCGCGAAATGTCGTCAACTGTTCGTTGGTTAAATCCAGCATGGGAACATTACTGGTCAAGATGGGTTTGGCGAAGTTTGCAAAATTTTTAAGTTCGTCTGCGAACCATGAAACGCAGTCCGCGTCGCGGCGACATCGATACGTCGACAGTGATGTATCGTACGAACAATGCATATAATAGGCAATGCTATGCACTTTATGGTGCTGGTATGCGTGTAATTTATTGTCTGTATCACCCACTCGGTGACTGTCCTCTGTTTTCTCGATGATGCACTCGAGATCTGCATATACCACGAAGGGAAGTCGCTCCTTCATGCGGTGGTTGTCGAAACTGAGGAGATTTTTGCCTTCGCTGGGCAGCAGAATGGCGCAGTCGTTCATCTTGCCGCAGTCCACTGTATGCGCCTCCAGCTTCTCGGTTGAGCTAAAGTAGTGCATGCATCTGTAAACACAATTTTTTTTATTTAATTTATTTCGCGAGACATTTCAACATTTCATACGTTTTCTATACGTACCGATCGCAGATGAATTTCTTTTCCTTGTGTCTGCTCAGCTGCGTGCTCACGAGTCGGGACAAGTTCTTGATCCATACAAAGTGCCCTACATCGCCGTGCTCTTGATTCGGTGTGTAGAGCAGGTTGACGTGTCGATCCCTCTTTTGACTGGTGAGGTGCAACGGAAAGACCGTCGACCCTTTCTCCGCCTCGAAGCTGTACACGTTGATGGAGATGTCGTTCAACCGTTCAAACTTCCTAATCTGTGCTAGAGACATTGGAAACTCAATGCCCTGGAGATTTAATACGGAAGTATAGTCGGGGTACGAACTTGGGCGATCGGTATGTCTTTCCGCAGGATGGAGAGCGGCGACCACTGCCCACGCGAAACACGCATTGTCCGAGCATTGCACACTGATCGTTGCCTTCTTCAAAGATAATATCTGTGGCAACTTGATGTGGCACCCAGCACGCAGTGGATTGTACTTGTTGACATTGACGGTCAGGTTGAGGATTCGCGTCAATGCCCATCCGCTATCGCGTTCCTGAAACTCTTCCAACGATGCCAGGGTGGGTTCGATAACGCATCGCTGGTACCACTCCTGCAGATCGGATGTGCGGAAGAGTTCGCAGTTTCGGGTGTTGATGCTTTTACAAGCATGCTTGTCATCCGCCACAAATTCGCCGTTGAACACCGTGTTCACTTTGAGGTTCCGCTGTTTCCTCAAAGCGCTCCGCACATGCTCCAGCACAATGATCCCCGCATCTTGGAGGAAGTTGCGCGGCTCGATATAGTTTGAATTTAGCACGACACCAGTTAATACGCGGTTATCGAACGCAGCGTCTATTTCGCGCCACAAAAGTCCTATGTTAGAATGTCCGGCACCTTCGCGCACGAAACGGCCGCGCAACGAATGTTTCAGCCCTTCGAGGTGCGCGATTCGAGCAACCAACGATTGTCGAACACCGATCGATAATCGCGGGCGTTTCACACGGCTCTTTTCTTCCAACGATTCGATACACTCGTTGCACCGTTCTTCCCACGCAAGGTACTCTTCCCGCGAAATCAAGCGTGCAGATTGATCCAGCAATTGGCGGGTTATGTGCCCGAATTCTCCCATGGTTGTAAATGTAAATGTCTTTTCCTCGCAACACGTTGCAACGATTTGAGGCTTTGTGCACTTTGGAGCGCGTTTTTATGCATGATTTGGTATCTCTTTTGATGTACTCCCTCGAATGTAAAAACGATGATGCATCCCAACACGGTTCTATGCAGTTTCTGCTGATATCGCATAATTCTAAGATTCAACGTTCCCAAAAAGTATCATATTACATTCGACGCGTGTCGAGACTTTTATGCATGATTTGCTGTCTTACTCTTTGATGTATCTCCTCCCTCGAATGCAAAAGTATCATATTATATTCGACACGTGTCGAGACTTTTATGCATGATTTGCTATCTCTGCCTTACTCTTTGGTGTATCCCCTCCCTCAAATGTGCATTGATGTATACGTGTACGTGAATTTGTATAAAAGCGACGTTGGTCAGACCTGTGAACTTCATTACACCACGTTCGCTCGAGTGTTAAAGAGTATCGTTTGCGTTAACTTCTCCACCGATCAGTATAATCGTACATAGTGCATATCAAGATGTACAAACGCAGCTTCAACAATTCATCCTATGCATCCGCCATCAATGGTGATTACCCCAATAAACGCCAACAACAGGAACATCAGTTCAATACGAGGTATGTACGCGTTATTATACACTTTTCACTTTTCACTTACTTCTTTCACTGTAAACGCAAGCGAACCGAGTATTAATTTCGTGTGCATGTTTCTTACAGTTCTGGATCCACAACACCAAAACCAACAATCGTACGGATCCTGGGGCGTGATTACCCGTTGACCGCAACAGCTTATAAACGGTTAACTATTGGAATTCGCATCGGCATGGATTTGTGCCACGTCGAGATCGCCATAGCTGACAATAAAGGCTGTGAGGTATGTTTTTCAATGTCGACGTGGAAGCTCCTGCTGCAAAACGAGGCGGACATACTCCAACGATTACGCAGCAACGCAACATCGCCCCAAACCCACATCGTAATTGATCATTTGCGACTCGAATTCACGCGTATACATGATGATCAACTTATAAAAATCACCGATAATCGCGCTGTCATATACATGACTGAAGCCACGATGCGTAAACTGTTCGCGTATGAACATTGTATTGAACATATGTATACCTGGCTAACTGAAAATATGTACTCTGTCAGTAGTAAATATGCAACCTTCGTAGAACTGCTGCGTACCGCTCCCGTACCAACGAATTATGTGAAATTAATTTCCGAAAGCGATCACTTCGAACAGCATTCATTGATCGATTGTGAATTGTTGGCGTTAGGATTACAGTCTATGCTGCATGATGTAAACCATGTACCACTATAGCACGTTTTAATAATAAATGTATGATTTTCACATCAATACTTGTAACAATATATATTCTTAATCGTATTTCATTGTACCATTTTCTTTACCTGTCTTCCTTCTCTCCTCATCATCTAATTCTAAGATTTGCTAACGTCGCATAATTCTACTTCGTTCTTCGCGCCGCCAAAATGACGTCACCCCGCACGGTCGCTCCAGAGGATTCGAGTTACGCGCGATCGCGCGAGACGCTGCGACGATGCTATGTAGTGCTCTCTCTCCTCCGAATTAAAAAATGCTCTGTCTCTTTCCCTCCTCCGAAGACGCGGTTTGTAAAATCCCGACATCATCCGATAAAAAATAAATTATTTCTCTGCATTGGAAATAAATGTCTGTATGCCGCGTAATGGTTTGGAAAAAAATTTCGGGGGGTCATTCACTTCCCTCCGGTTAAATTTTCGGGGATGGGCCCGGGGTTTGAAAAAGTTTTCGGGGGGTCATTCACCCCCTCCAAAAGTTTTCGGCTGTGGGTCAGGTCTCCGCGGCGGCTCGGCCCGGACTAATCCCCTCCATCATCGCGGCTTCCCCCACTCCGTGGCTCGTGCGCGCGCAACCGGCCTTCCTCCCCCCGCAGGCCCCGCGCCCAGGTTTCCCCCCACCGCGCTCCCCCGCGCGCCCTCACTTCCCCCCGCCCCCGCGCTCCCCTCATTGCCCCATGGGTTAGAATCCCCTTTGCCTTACTACTGGCCTGCTTATCTCTCGTGTCTAAACACGAGCTTGGATTTCAAAACAAAAGCACGAGTCGTCGTATTCGGTGCGAGAGACTGTGGGCTTGAGGCCCGATTGGCCCTGCATCCCTCGCAAATGGCCACTGTCCTGAAGAGGCCCTCTTCACAGCAATATCTCCTCCCCAAGGCCCACCTTCTCTCGCATGGAATACGTCGACTCGTGCTTTGGTTTTGAAATTCGAGCGCCTGTTTAGACACGAGAGATAAGCAGGTCCGATTGGCCACAAACTAACCAATCTGCCCGGCATCCCCCCAAATGGCCACTGTCCTGAAGAGGCCCTCTTCACAGCAATATCTCCTCCCCAAGGCCCACCTTCTCTCGCACCGAATACGTCGACTCGTGCTTTTGTTTTGAAATCCGAGCGCGTGTTTAGACACGAGAGATAAGCAGGCCCGATTGGTTAGTTTGCGGCCAATGGGACTTCAAGCCCGCAGTCCCTCGCACCGAATACGTCGACGCGTGCTTGCGTTTTGAAATTCGAGCGCGTGTTTATACTCGAGAGATAAGGGATCCGTCTTTAATTTGAGGGTAGGACGAAGCAGGCGGGACTACGCGCAGTCAGCGGACTACCCTTCTTTTCATGAGTCTCTCCGCGAGACGTATTGATGCTGGATAATACTTTGTAATTTCTAGTTCTCCAAAATTAATCAGACTGATCAGCCAGACCATTTCGTCAGGGTCGCGGTTTATGACCGTATTGTCCCGCAAGTCGGCGCTAGAGAACGGTTTCCTACAGTTTCGGATAATTTATGACTTAATTGGTTCCGCCTCGTAGCAGACGTGAATTTTCTTCTTTATAGCAACTCGAAGACTTTCTGCTTGTCTTCCCTTCGGACCCTTTCCAACCGATACACGTGGTGTCTGTTTTCTATCTCGAAGCAATGGGTACATTGGCAGTAGAAGGACGGAGCGCGGGCTTTTGTGAAAGTGTAAGATGGTTCGTTCCTTGCACTTCTGCAAAACACGTGTGTTTCGAAAATGTGCTGGCTTCTTTTTACCTAAAGCCTCTTGTCCTGGTGGGAGTAAACTCATAATAGGACGAGAGAAACTACTTGGGGGTAGAGGAAGTTGTTTGGGAAAAAATCCTGTCAGTCAGCTAGTAATCTCGGCCCAGAAATGTACTCCGTCGAAGAGTATTACGCTATGTTCTGGGTGTACGCGCGGAACGACGGGGACGCGAGTGCTACCGTGCGAGCATTGACAGTGGAACGTAGGAACAACACGTTCCGTAGAAAATAAATTATGTGATCAGTGTTAGTATCAGTGCAGTGAAGTGAATATTCGATACATTAACCCGGACGCACTTGACGTTGCGACCCTTACTTTCGGGTGGTGTCCTGCGAATACCTGCGATCAGCTGAGCACTGGGCGCTACCCTACCATAAATCTTTTCGTCCACCGATGACCAGAATCGGTACAGTGACCCAGTGACACAGGTTTCCGAAAAGGAAGGAAAGGAATGTCCGAATGGGTGAGTTTTATTTAATTTATTGGTGATTATTAGGTGTAGAAATAAATTCTTTCCGATTTTAGGGTACAATAACAGTTCGATTTAAAAAAATATGAAAACAATTCAATCGTCGACATAATTTCCATTATTGTTCATTACCTTTTGCCATTTTTCTGGCAGCTTATGAATACCACCGCGATAGAAATTCAGTACCTTTGTACTGATTATGTAAATCCAGTCGGAAAAAATTTATTCATACACCTAATATTATTGTTTAAATTTAGGTGTGTTGGCCGTTATTAAACTACGGATTTTTACGTCAATAACGAATTACGATCACATGTCGTACATTTTCTGCTACATTACCTTTTCGTTTATGCCTTATTTAAAATCGAAATTTACATACTTCTTATCCTCTCACTTCAAATAATTCTTATTTAAGATTATACTTTAACAAAAAAATGTGTAACGCGGTTTGATTGCCGACTTGCTTGTTCGTACGTTCGTAGTACAAGCGCAGTCGCCTACCGCGTAGCCAACGCTACCGCGGGAGCTCGGACGGAAGGCGCGCGCTCTGATTGGTCGGTGCTTTTTGTTAATATCTCGTTAACGAAACCTCGGAGAGAATTTTCGCAAAGGAAAAAGTTGTTTGCAATCACCCCCTGAATAACCCCCTTCAAGGAACCGCAGCATTTTTGGGACACCCTGTATAGAAGTATAGGCTCGGGTTGCATTGGACTAGGGGATTCCCATAATGTTTGCACATTGTCGCAATGCAATCCCGTTACAAATTATTCGGGCTGAAATAAGGGCTCATACATCAAGTCGTGTGTGACGTGCAGAAAGTTATTGCGTTTGTACCTAGTGTATCGCGTAACGGTGGTACCTCCGACATACAGGTGTATTTGCCCTGTCCGATGACCGCCTGTCACCACCTCGTACGCACAGTTCAATACGGTTTTACTGATGGTTGGGTTGCTCTCCACATCGACTGTGACTATTTCTGGACACTGCCGTAGCAAGCCGCAGATGTCCTCGTCAGTGATACCTTGATTTTCTCTGCAGTGGACCTCTATCAAGCCCTTGAGGAATTGCAGTACCCATCCCCCGACAGTCGGATGCATGTAGTTGATGTTTAGCGTCTTCAGTTTTTGCAATTTCCGGAGTGGTTCCAGGACGAATTCCCCTTTGACGTTTGTACAACCACTAAGATTCAAGGACGTTATTTCCCCTATGTACTGGCCAATCTCCGAGACAAGGCCAGAAGCAACCCATCCACAGAATGTAAGACTAAGGGCTGTTATATTCTGGTATTTTGAGGGGAAGGAGACAGCCATCTCTACGGGACCTAGCTCCAGCTCGACAAAATCTCCCCTTTCAACTGCCTCGTTGCCTTCCTCCATTTCCTCTTCAGGCATGGGCTCCTCGAAACTGCAGAAGTGCAACTCCAAGTTCGTCAGGGTCGTCTGTAGGTCTGAGTTATTGATTAACGCCTGCAAAATACTGTGGTCTATTAGATTTTTACAAATACTGATCCTTAAGTAATTCAGATTTCGTAATCCTTGGAGAGTGATTGCTAGGTTTAAGGGTTTTAATTGTTCACAGCGGTGGAGAGAAAACGTCTCTAAATTTTTGTTGATTGCCGGAAGGGACTTCCCAGTGATATCTGTGTTCGCAACACAGAAGGACTTCAGACTTCCTGCTAGGGCCAGCACCTTAAAGAGTTCAGGATCCACGGGACCCTCACATTTCCCCAGTTTGAGGCAAGTAAGGCGTGGTGCCCCTAACTCCAGGTCTCTCAGAGCCGATGGTCGGATCGTCACAGCAGTTAAATCTATTGTTTTCAGTTCAGGACAACTCCTTATGGCAATGGAAATAACCTGGGGTCTCAAACATTTTGCCAATGGTTCCTCATTTATCCGTATGCTTTTTAATTGACTACCTGCTCTCTTCATGAGCCAGTAAAATGACTCCGTGCTCACTATCGTCCCTTCCCATGCATTTGGCCAGCACCAGTCATTTAGGTCGATATGGCGAAGACCGTGATACGAGGCAAGGCTTCCGAGTCGCCACCTTCTAGAGACCATTTCTAGACGGCTCCTGTCTGCAAACGGCAAATAACTGGCTATTTTAGAAATACATTCTATTGGAAGTGGAATCCGTTCACGCAAATCTATGCCAGGGAATGGGTTCACGTCAGGTCGTGGGGGAATTAACTTGGTGCTGTGCCACGAATCCGCCATCAGCACCCTCAACTTCCTTTTATGGCATATTAGTCCGACGTCCGCCGCAGCCAAAGCCTTCTTTGCTCCGTCTGATGTTCCGAACGTTAAAAATGCCTGGTTTCCCGTTGGTTTTCTCGTCACCACCGCATGCTCAACTCCATACGGGCGGAATATTTCGAGCAGCTTCTCCTTTTTTGTATATGGCGCCAAACGGCTGACAAATAATCGCCGTTCTGCGAAATTTTGATTGTAGTGACTGGATGATGCCATTTCGCTAATGCACTACAGACAGTCAAGTAACACAAAAAAATTATAGAATAACAAAACATAAAGAAGGAACGGAAAGATCATTAGAAAAATCGCAGCTAACAACAATTTCTGACAAGGGGATTCCCATAGTCCTTAGACTGTCAGGGTTTGCTATTAGACATATTTCTAGCAGTTTATCATCGCCCTCTGAATAGGTAACGGTGGTCTGTTTTCTGAAATAGACGATTCTTGCAACGGTATTGCAACAGGTTGATTTGCTGAAGCTTCCTCAGGATCGTGTTTCGGACCCCGTTTCCTCAAGAACCGTATCTTGCATAAGGTCTTCAGTGGATTCCAGAAATAGTAGATCATCAATACTATTATAATTAAGGCCTGTGCAGCTATTGTTCCATACGTCAATGACAAATGCGATCTTCTTGCTCGGTGATGTTCTCCAATTTCTTCTAGTTGGGCTTCAATTTCGTACAAGGAATCAGATGTGCGTTCCAGTTTGTTAATGTCATTTGAGAATAGGTTCACTGTAGTGTGTTTCTTCTTGGAATACTGATAGATTTTTGGTGATATCAAACTAATGTTCAGTAACATATTAGGGATATAATAGTAAGAATCCTTGCTCAGATACGTTTTTGATCCTAACAAGTTGTGATATCGTGTTTTTGCAAAACAATCTGGATGTATTTCCAAAATTCCTGTTCCAACTATGGTGGTGTGGGCATTATTTTTCCGATCGCATAGTATCTGCATCGGTTCGGGTTGTTCAAATGAGTATAACCATCCGCCAAGTGTAGTTAATTTTCGCCAGGCAGGTACGTGATACGGCATGATTCTAATATTACACAAGCGTAAGAATTTCGGATCTGGTTGAAGTAATAATGCAGTTTCACAAGTTCGGTGAGCCACGTCCTGCAATGGGACGTCCTGTGGACAAATGTAGTAATGCCATGCCCAGGTACAGGAATCTATGAATGTTTCATCTGATCCAAAGAATTTAGAGTGGTCATTACTTATTCCTAAATATGGAAATTCTGGTAAGATGAAAGCCGAAATTGTGGTTCTGTTGCTACTATCGTCGAGACTATTGTTTAAATACTGAGGAATTGGTAATATGTGTATTCTGTACAGGTCATATTCAATACGATTTACTAATGGTATTTGTACTGTCACGACTATCTTTCCTGTTATATATTTCAAATCGACACGAGATATCCTGACTAAATCTTCGATTCGTTGATGGTCCCGTGGTATAGGAAGTTCGAGATCAACCATTGAATTATGTATCTCGTTTATTATTGTTCTGAACCTAGATCCGCTCAATAGTGATGGATGCAATTTTCCGTTGCGCGCAGTGCTCAAAGCCAAGATGAAGCGTTGCGTTGCAGTAATGTAATGACTTAAAGAGGTTTCAACAGATGCTGAATATTGACTCATTGCTAGGCTATAATTCAAGGCTAACTGTTTATCTATTTGCATTTCTAATTCGGAAATTCTCTGTCTATTGGTTTTTATTTCTGCGGCAATTCGGTTGAATGTTCTATGAACTTTATGCAGATCGCTTATGATTATATGTGTTTGATTTTTCATAAGTTGGGTAATCTTCCTCTGATCAGCATATATCTTATCTATTTCCTTGTTAATATATTCAGCATCATCAGTGTCCAAGGTTCCAAACAAGGCATGGCTAATCGAACCGATGAATCCGAAAGGTGCATTTCTGCGTGTGATAGCTTTAGGCAGATTATGTGATTCATATTCTGGACTCTTAATTTCCCTACTCAATTCTATAAGTTCCATTCGTAAATCTGATGCTTCTAGTACCATATTGTTTAAGTACTTTGTCCGTAACAAGGAATCGCATTGTATTGGAGTTGGAAAATTAAGGCATAAACTGCGAGTTTGTTCAATATTCCCGACTTCAGATGGAAATTCAGCTATTATTTTATCTATATCTATAACTAGTATGAATCGCCAATCAGCTCTTTGAAATCTAATGGCGTTTATCTTCTCAAAGTATAAACCCGGGTTTGAATCCGTACGTGTCAGTCTGTATAGTTCCTGGGTCCGCGCGATGTGTTGCAGAGTAAGAAAGAATATCAATCGGATCAGCGTCATCTCTCAACCTGAATCAGTCAAATCAATCAGGACTCCAATTTAATTGTAATTTATCGACATGTTTAGTGAGCATTTTACCAGCTTCATCTCTTAACAAAACATTATTTCCTTCCAGTATCCCAATAATCTTATATGGTCCGTGGTAACGCTTGGCAAATTTTCCTCTTTTTGGTTCTACCAAAACACGTACCATATCTCCTATTTTTCCTTTGAAGGGACGGGCGTTCCTGTCGTAATACAATTTTGATCTTTCTTTTGCCTGAACCAAATTTTGTCCTGCTATTACTTGCATTTCCGAAAGTCTCGTTATTAAATCATGTAAATATGAATTGTATGTGACTAAATTCTCGTCGCTCGTGAAGGAACTTGGACAACGTGCAAGTTTGCCAAAAACTAGTTCATACGGGGTAAAATTTGTGGCTTCATGGACAGATGTATTATAAGAAAACATAGCAAAGGGTACTAATCTATCCCAGTCGTCAAAATCATTCATGTAATGGCTAATGTATTCCGTTAACACTATATGACTTCTTTCCAATGCACCATTGGTTTGGGGTCTATACCCAGATGTAGTGACATGTTGAATTTTGAAAATTTTAGCTAAGTTCTGAATTATCTTATTAATGAAACTAGTCCCTCTATCCGTTAGTATTGCACGTGGTGTTCCATACTGCAATATAAGATTAGTTACCAATGCATGAGCTATTGTTTCAGCTTTTATATCTGGGACAGGGACAGCTATGCAATATTTTGTCAAATTATCTTGCATAGTTAGAATATGTTTGTTTCCGCTGGGAGTAGTGGGTAAAGGACCCACAGTGTCCAATGATACTTTGGAAAATGGCTCCAATGGAGTGTCAGTAATTAACATTGGTTCGCGAGTTTTAGTTCGTACTAATTTTTGATTCTGGCAACTGTTGCAAGTACGGATATAATTTTGGATATCGTTACGCATACCTGGCCAATAAAATCGTTCTCGAATTCTGCAATATGTCTTTGTTAAACCCTTGTGTCCTCCTACCAAACTTTCATGTAACTCTGAAATGATTTTCAGACGAAGTTCTTCCGGAGGTAGCTGAGTGTTACCGTAACAAAGGGCTGTTTCGATATTGCTGTCCTCAAATGTATTCCTTAATATTTCTATTAACGTACCTTGAGGTAATTCGTCTGTAAAGTCGCCATTCTGTGAGATTCTTAGACCCTTTATATCTAAATCTGAAAGAATTTTCCTTAGGTTCTGTAGGCCAAGTTCCAAATCCCGAGTAGAAATTTTATCAAAATGTTTCCTTTTTATGACTACGCTAAATATTCTATTTTTACCGCGTTTTGTTATTAATATTTGTCCTACTCTGGGCTTTGCCTCTTTCAAGTCGTTAGCATTGATAATGCCTAGGTCGGAGAGCAATATACTCACTGGTGTAACAAGTTCGCAATCGGAAGAAATGAAATGTACATAGTTCGATCTGTAATATGTTAGATTTTGTCTCGTAGAGATTACGGTATCTTTTCTTTTGTAGCGAAATCCTGATTCCATATCCGGAGGTATGTAATCAGCATCCGGAATGTATATGGATGATGAATTTGAGATTTGTGGGAAAAGTTGTCTAGGAGTAGATTTTTGAGCGCTAGGTTCCCTACCTCCCTCCTTGGGAGTTTGATCAGCTGTTGGATTTGGAAATGGTGTTGAAAGTGCTATGGGGTTTGGATCTACGGTCGGGGTAGGTAAAATTGAACTGTATCTAGGTCTGTTAATGATGGAGCTATCAGTTACTCCTATTGCAGTTGTTTCTAGTTCTGATTCTTCCGGAATATTTTTCAGCTGAGGTGCTTTACTGGCTGTTTCCTCACGCCTTGGATTTGAAAGACAACCTTTTTCGGAATTCCTAGCTTGTTGTAGTAATTTTTCTATTCGTCTATTTAATTCCTCGTCCCCAGTATCGTCATCATATGGATCCAAATCTCGTAATATTTCCTGTCTATTTTCGTCTACAGTATCTCCTTCAGAAAGGGCTTCCAATAAAACAACTTCTTCCTCAAGTTCCTGTAATTGAGCGCTTTTATCCAATAGTGATTTTTCAAATCTACTGAAAGACTCTTGTAACTCGTCTAAATCTATGAATGTGGACTTCTGTTTGTTCTGATCACCTGTATCACTATCGTGAATTTCGGGTAAGTTAATGGCTATAGTTCTATCTACTTCGGACTCGCTCCCCTTTTCCCGCAATTCCGTACCGGCCACTGCACCTTTTGAATCTGGGATTCTAGGATTCTCCACCATCTGTTTAGGATGAAATCCCAGATTCGGCAGGGTACTCCTACGTTGACGGAATATAGGCGGATCTGACTGTTCGTCATCGGAATCGTCGTCCTCTACTAGAGAAAGTTCTTGTGATCTACCTAATTCTTGTGTTTTTGATGGTCCCGGAGCTTCAGTAACTTGAGTCTTTGCTCGCGTTCTAGTTGCTATTGCACTGGTATCTAAAGGTACAGATTTCCTTGGTTTAGATATTGATTTTCTCGGTAAACTAGCTATTCTTCCCTTGGGTTTGGAAGCTTCAGATTCCGAAGATGTCGGTGTTCGTTTACTCGTTGTTGAGGGTTTATTTATTGGTAATAATTTTGGGCAATCAGGTGCTAACTCCAACTTTGCATCATCAGAGGAATCTGATAAACTGAAATCATCAGACGAACATAATTCATTTACTATGACTGGATTCCTTGATAAGGCATCAGCATTTGTGTTTAATTTTCCTGCCTTATGAATAAATTCGTACTCGTAATCTCGCAATTTTAGTCGCCAGCGGATCAATCTTTGTCCCGGATCTTTTATTGAATTAATCCATCTTAACGGTTCATGATCACTGACGAGAGTAAATTTTCGGCCGTATAAATATGGTCTGAAGTGTAAAATTGCATAAAGGACTGCCAAACATTCCTTTTCTGTAGTGAAATAATTTTGTTCTGGTTTAGTTAAAATTCTAGAAAGGTATGCAACTGGTAGATCTTGACCATCAATTTCTTGACTGAGTACAGCACCTATAGCATAGTCTGATGCATCTGTAGTTAAAGTGAATTGACTATCGAAATTTGGATATTGAAGTATGGGGCTTTTACAAAGTGCTTTTCGCAATTCCAAAAATCCTTTCTTTTGCTCCTTTCCCCAAGTGAAAGTAGAATTTTTCTTCAGCAAATCTGACAACGGTTTAGCCTTTTCTGCGAAGTTTTTGATAAAGCGTCTATAATATCCTGCTAGACCTAGGAATTGCCTAATATTTTTCTGATTTTTCGGGCGAGGAAAATTCTTTACTGCACTAATCTTTTTGGGATCCGGTTTTACACCTGCCCGACTAATAACATGCCCTAGGTATGCAACTTCTATTTTGAGGAACTCGCACTTATCCGGTTGTAAGGTTAATTTAGCATCGGCCAAACGCGTAAATAAACGACGAATTTTCTTTTCATGTTCTTCTAAATTTTTGGCATATACCACAATATCATCCAAATAAACGAAAACTTCTACACCCTGTAATCCGCGTAGAACTTGATCCATTAATCTTTGAAAAGTCGCTGGAGCATTTTTGAGACCTTCCGGCATTCGGATATATTCATAATGACCATTTGGGGTTGTGAAGGCTGTTTTTTGTCTATCTTTTGGATCCATTTCAATTTGTTGAAATCCGCTTGCTAAGTCAAACGTGGAAAAATATCGGGCTTCACCTAAATGATCGAGTATATCGGTAATGTTTGGTAATGGATATGCATCGCCAATAGTTTTTTCGTTAAGATTACGGAAATCTATGACTATTCTCCATCTCAGATTACCTTTAGAATCCGGTTTTTTAGGTACAATCCAAATGGGTGAATTATATGGTGAATTTGAAGGTGCTATTATTCCATTATTTAATTTATTCCGGACCTGTTTTTCTATTTCATCTTTATGAACCGGAGGAAAACGATACTGTCGCGTATTTACAGGAACATCATCTACTGTGGGGATTCTATGCTTAATGTATGAAGTACATGGTAATTTATCACAAGGCAAGTGGAATCGCTCTGGAAATTCTTTAATGATTTTAATTACATGATCCCGTTCTTCTTCGTTCAAATGATCGAGACGCAATTTTTTTATGATTTCTAAAACTCTATCTTCCGCGATTGGCAAGGTCTCATCTTCCGTATCAGAATCGAAATAATTTTGCTCTTCTTCGGGGAAGTTATGATACTCGAAAGGTATTAATTCTTGTGGCGGAATTTCGACTTCGACATCCTTATCCGTCGTATTAACGGCAAAGACGTGACATGAACCTCGGTCATTTACAGACACAACAGCTTCGCCAATGTACAAGCCATCCATTGTTTCAATTTTAGGTAGATATCCCTCTTTCAGATCATGATTCGTAACGTCAATGGCAACCGCTTGTCTAGTACGTGCTTTTAAATACAAAAGTTGGTGTCCTACACTACGAGGTCCTGGATCATAACCGATAAAAGGTATGGGTTTAATAGGATCGCTTCGTGTTACCAATGTGTTATGGGTGAAGGAGATTTCAGCCTGTTCTTGTGTGAGATACTCTTTACCTAATATACCATCACAACGCAGTACAAATGAAGATCTTACGACATGAAATTTTACGGGTTTGCCTAATAATGTAATTATTGTGGTACCTAAAGTCTCTGTTGTATCCGGAGTTATTCCTGAAATAGCAACTGATTCGTGAAGCGCGACTGAAACATTGTCGTCAAGGGCGCTTAATTTGATTATGTTTATATCTGCTCCTGTATCTACGAGGAAATATGCACAACCCATATTCAACTCCTTACCCATCATTTTTACTAATGGGGATTCGGGTTTTTCTACCGTTACGATTTTTCTTGGTTTGCCAGAAATTTTACTGTTGCATGACGCTCTTTTTCCGAATGACTCGATGTCGCGTCCGTCCGTCGAGTCATTTGTGCGTTTAAATGATCGGTTCTATCTTCGGGTTTAGTATTTCTATTATATGGAGAACCCGGTCTCGTTGTTGAAGGAATGGGAGATGGAGATCTTGGTCTAGGCCCTTGCGAATATCCATCTCTTGCTGAACGTGATGGCTCATTACTGTTTGCATTATAATGATAGTAAGGGTAATAATTAGGATATGGCATTGGCGGATAAAAATAAGGTGAGTAGTACGGATGTGGAGGAAATCCCGGTGGATCGTAAAAATGATTGCGTGATGGGGGTTTCAAAATTCCAATTGGTAATCCGCTTACGTCTGGACTGGGACTCGGAGAACGTTTCTCTTCTTCGTTTCGAATTGCATAATTTTGATAGTGAGGAGGATTCATAGATTGGCGGTTAGCGTAATCCTGATAGTAAGGATTCGATGATCGAGAATAACTATTATTCTGATTAAATGACACTTTTTGAGTTTCATTTGAAGGTAATATTCCGGATTTCATTCGCGTTTCTATGCGTACTGCAAATTTTCTCGCGTCGTCTAAAGTTTTAGGGTCGCGCGCATCTACTGAACGCGCTATTTCATCTGGAAGTCCGCGAATATAAGCTTCCAATCCACATTCTTTTAATGGTAATAGCATTTGTTCTGCCTTATCCCCATAACTATCCTCTAACGCAACTCGAGCTCCGCTAATTAATATATTTAATCTGTCATAAAAATCGCTAACTGATTCCTCCTTTTTCATCCGAATATTCTCTATTTCGTGTTGATAGTAGGGATAATTTTTACCCGGTGCAAATCTACCCTTTAAATGTTTGATTAGTTCATTAACTGTATTAAATGTTTTTCCATAAGTGCTATCGCGGGCTGGACCCTTCAATTTCCCTAATACCGATTTTAGAAATGATCCCTCTAATGCAGGAGGCACTATACTTGCGCTATTTTGCACATCTTGTACAAAGTCTTTAAAAGGAACGCCCTTCCCATCAAAGTAAGGGATATTTAAAGTACTATTCTGAATAGTCAAGCACTCCGCCATGGAGGTCATCATTGCGCTTGCGTCTTGAGCCATGTTTAAATATATGTACAGAACTAGTCAATAAATATCATATAACGAACCAGCGTTACCACGACCACATGGATAAATTAGTAAAATAAAGAAATTTCATAAATTCTATCCGATTTCAATGAATATGAGCACCCAGGAATTTTTACAAGGAAATTCCTAGTATCCCACCGCTGCCACCAGATCTGTTACGTGCCGCGGCCTTTCGTGTTCGAGCGGCGCGTTTTAGACAGCCAAATTCTGATTAGGGGTATCCCACAGTCGTTGGACTATCAGAATTTGTTGTATTGCGTATAGAATAGCATGGAGGCTCACCGCACTCGTAACAGTCAATTATTTTATTTAATTATTTAAATACCTTATCGGAAGGATAAGGGGTAAATTTAGGGATCGTTGGTGCTCTAGTCCCATACGGGTCTTTTCAATGGAATCAGATAGGTAATGAAAGAGTAGAATTTAATGAATTATAAAGCTTTTAATGTTGAAATATTGAAGGAATCGAAAGAACATAATAAAATATGGAAATATTCAATGCATCATTTTACAAAATAACAATCAGAGATAACTCCTGACTAGGGGAATCCCACAATGCTTTGATTGTCAGAAATTGTCATTACATACGAATGAATATTAACAAATATAATATACAGAAAGAGATAAAAAGTGCAACTCACCAGACAGTCACAATAATATAAATGACAATATAATTTGGATTCCCTTTTTGTGCTTGGATAATTCTGAGCGTTGGTATACCTGAATCAGAAAGAGGAGTAAGACGCGAACACGCACACACTTGATTATGGATAAGATACACGCAAATTGAACTATGAAGCGGATAACAATAATTCTTAGTGAACGAAATGAATGAAAATTTAAATTAAATCGTTAATTGAATAGATATATATTTTGTAAGCAAGGTTTAGTAGATTTTGTTTCGCAAAGTTGAGTCTTTCACGCGGTTACACAGTAGACCGGAGAACTCTATCTCTAAAACACTTGCGGACCCAGCGACACGCACCTCACGATTTATCGTCACAGAGTGTCGCAGCTTCACGCTCTCGGCAGCGACCAGAGTGGGTCCGTACCAAAAATGCTTACGCTGCATTTTATCGCTCGGTCGCGTCACCATGGGCCCGTCTACTTAGCGAGACGATGTGTGCGTGTTCATGCCTACGAATCGGACTCTGATTCAAATTTATAATTGATTTCTACGGAATATACGTACGCACGGAAAACCACGACATCACACAGTACAATTTCACACATATTGAGACTTTTCCTGAATGTTCATGAATTCATATACACAACTTCTGACTAGGGTGATCCCACAGTCCTTGAACTATCAAAAATTGTGTTACGTATCCAATTTTAGTAACAATTTTTAATTAATTAATAATTCACGCAAGCGACAAAACCGTGGGAAGACGCGTTTCCCTGCACCGGATGTAGGGTATACAATTCCGTCAGTCTTCTAAGAAGTGATCCAGTCTGCGCATTCCTGCTGTAGCCGTTACTGGTTATGTTACAATGTTTAACGCGGCGGTCAGAGGTGCTCTCAACGAGGGTTCTCCCACAATGCTGCAAGGCATTATTGAAATACATCCCCGCCGCTTACACAGAACGAATTCGGCACAACAGGAGAACCACTGGTCTTTTCGAACGCGACTATCTGGTGAGAACGCCGCTGCGTCAGCACCGCCTTATCTGTATCGCGGGACGGCAATACGTCGAGACGGCGACGCTCCAAGAAAGGGAATTTTGTTCTATCAAAAATATTAATGGGCAGGAATATGATCAACGAGGGATTTCCCATAACGCTAGGCGTTGTTGATCAATACCCTGACCCAAAAAAGAAAAATTTTACGTTCCGAACGTAACAAATGCTCCAACTTTGGAGGCCGCCTTGCTGGACACTTGGTCGAGCCGATCGTAATAAACCAAGGCCATAGTCGCCAGGTTTGACGAGAGGTTTTCTGCCTTGGGGGCCGCTTTGCAGGCCACTTAGTTGATGAAGCTAAGTTATTAATAATTATTAATCTCAGGTTAGTACTAATACTCCTGAGCGACGAGGGAACAAGACTATTCCAGGTGGCAAAACCGCCCCTGATGACAACGAAACAATTCAAACGATTCTCAAACTAAACATATTCAATTTCCTAGAATTATAAGCTAATTCCTAAATCATAATCTAACTCCTATATCGACCGAGAGTCATTATCCACAATCCAATTCTTATATCGACCGAGAGTCATTATCCACAATCCAATTCTTATATCGACCGAGAGTCATAACCTATAAACTAATTCCTATCATTCGACTAAACGTTATTAATAGTTAATTAAGTTATATTACTCCAAATCGATCGTTCAAACGGGTATTTCTTTTGTAACGACCTAGTGTCGCAACCCAAGACGATCAACTTTACTTTTGTAACGACCTAGAGTCGCAACCTAATTAATTTCTTTAATATTAAGGCGTTAATTTACATTTTTATGTATCATTTAGAGGTGTTTTCTACAATAAACACTATTTAAGTTAAATTCTTGTTCTTGAATTTTAATTCTTTATCGCACGCCATTCGAACCAATCCCGGGATCCTGTAAGACGCGTTGCGCTACGTCCGAAACCGTTACACCGGTGATAACAGTGACAATGATGTGTATCCTATAGTGTTGCGCCCCAACAACAACACCATGAAAAGCGAACTGTACTGTCGGTTCGCCGTAGACTTTACAAAGCCCAATAACATTGGATCGCTACTGGGATTCTCGACGAATCGTGTATTAGAACCTGGACGGTGGTACGAATCGGACGATCCGATTAATATCATGAACGTGAACATTATTCGCGTAGAATGTAGCGTAACCGCTGGCGCGTACAACAATGGGAAGCGTGTACATACGATACACGAATTTTCTCCAAGAGTCCCACCAGGATATAAGATATCGGAAACGCCTGCACAAATCATTTACCTTCCAATCACCGCACAGGTCATTTCGGATCTGACGATACGCGTTGTGGATCAAGACGGACGGTTGCTTGATTTTCGAGGTGAAGAGATTACCATCAGATTGCACGTACGACGACGACGATAATACATGTGGTGTGAACGAAAGAGATGCTTGTATTGAACGACTCCAGAAACCCGTTTCTTCCAAGTGAAATTGTTTGCAACAACAACAACAACAACAACAACAGCTCTGATCACGCTAAAAAGAAGAGGCTCAGTGCTGCGAACATTGCATTTTTGAAAACATTAGGATTCATTGTGCGCATTTAAGTTGAAAAAATGGCTGACATTCTAAGCATTGGAGGGAAGCCGACGTTTGATGATCGCATCGTTAAGCTCGAGACTCACACGTACAACCCATACGTCAACACGACGTTTGGATACAGCGATGAGATAAGAATACCTATACAGCAGCAGGATTTATACACATTGCCGTGTGAAAGTTTCCTCTACGTGGAGGGGAAATTGAAGATAAATAAGCCAAATGATGCGTTAACTGTGACGTTGGGAAATAATTGCATGGCGTTCTTATTCGATGAGATTCGATACGAGCTGAATGGCGTGGAGATTGACCGCAACAGAAACGTCGGAATAACTAGCACGCTTAAAAACTATGTATCGCTGACATCCGACGAAGACAAAAATATGGAGAATGCAGGATGGGGCTTGAAACGTCGCGATGGGCTAATATTGAAAAATCATTTTAATTTTTGCGTCCCACTCAAATATTTGCTGGGATTTTGCGAGGACTACAAACGCATGATTATTAATGCTCGCCACGAATTGATTTTAATACGATCACGCAACGATAACAATTCTCTAATAGGATCGCCGATGTTGGAACCAGAAATCGAATTACTTAAAGTGCAATGGCGGATGCCTCATGTGACGCTGAACGACGTTAATAAGCTATCGTTGCTACGTGCTTTGGAAAGTGGACAAAACCTGAGCATTTGTTTTCACTCGTGGGATTTGTACGAGTATCCTCTCTTACAGAGCACGACCAAACATTCGTGGGCTGTGAAGGCAGCTGTGCAGCTGGAGAAGCCGCGATACATCATTTTTGCTCTACAGACTGCTCGAAAGAATGTGATGAGCGAAGACGTTACTATGTTCAACAACTGTAAATTGACGAATGTAAAACTTTTTCTCAACTCGGAATTTTACCCATACGATGATCTGAACTTGGACTTTGACAAGAATAAGCATGCCATCTTGTTTAACATGTATACGCAATTTCATAAATCATATTATGGATATAGTTGCAACGAGGCATTATTCACCGTGGCTGAATTTTTACAATTTGGCCCCCTCGTGGTGATTGATTGCTCGCGACAAAATGAGTCGATCAAGAATGGCACCGTGGACGTGCGCATAGAATTCGAGTGTAAAGAGAATGTACCTGCAAATATCACGGCATACTGTATGATTCTGGACGATCGGGTGGTTGAATACAATCCGCTGACAAACGTGGTGCGCAAAATCAATTAAATTGCCGCGCTACTTGCCCGTCCTCTCTTGTGTCAAAATCATATAAAATTTCTTCGTGAAAATCGACATGCTTTACGAGAAAGGCTGCATTCTCCCCGTCTGTCTTGGAAGCGAACGGACCTCCAAATTGTACCGATGATGGCTGTACCAACATTTGTTGACCTGCAAGGGTTCGTCGTCGATGGACGATTTGTCGTCAAAGAAGTGGCGGTCCTACGAAATGGATTAATTCTCTCGCACTATATTTTGGGAGTTCGATGCCGCAATATCTTCTTACGAAATCTGACAAATCAAGCATTCGGTGGCTGGTGGCAAAACACCATGGACTACGGTGGGACGATGGAGACGTTCCGTACAGTATGGCTAAACGACTAATTACGAGAGCTGTAGCTGATGCGATCGACGAAGAAGATGACACATCCCATATCATATAGGTTAAAGGACTGCAGAAACGCGGTTGGCTCATGGAATTCCTCGACGAAAATACGATAGCGGACGTGGTCATCGAGACGCTGGACATTGACTACGAGGATATCAAATCACTAAATAAGCTAAATGTAGTTAATACACTGCGATGTAGCAGACACGTGAAACACTGTGCTATGCAAAATGTATTTAAAATATTCAACTGGTGGTCTAAACGCCAGAGAGAAATACTTAAATAAAATATAATCAATTTTAATGCATAAACGTTTTTTTCTTCACCCTCCCCAACTTCCTACATGTACGCTAGATTAAGACGATAGTTGTAATTATTATTATGTGGGAAACTGTTCGATACCGTTCGATTCGCGTTCAATACCCGTTCAATACCCGTTCAATACCCGTTCAATACCCGTTCGATACCGTTCGATTCGCGTTCAATACCCGTTCAAAACTGTTCGATTCGCGTTCGATTCGCGTTCGATACCGTTCGATTCGCGTTCAATACCCGTTCGATTCGCGTTCGATACCGTTCGATTCGCGTTCAATACCCGTTCAATGCCGTTCGATTCGCGTTCGATACCGTTCGATTCGCGTTCGATACCGTTCGATTCGCGTTCAATACCCGTTCAATACCGTTCGATTCGCGTTCGATACCCGTTCAAAACCCGTTCGATTCGCGTTCGAAGTGGTATGTTAGGCGTTGAAAGTGATACGATAGACATTCAAAATGGTGTGATCTAGTCAAATGATGTGTCTAAGAAGAAGGAGAAAACGGTTCAACGAAATGATATGTGCAAAGAAAAAAAATGTAATGATCAGCGGAAATGAATCTAGAGAACAACAGCATCTCACTTTGCAAAGCTAAGCACTTCTCGATTTCATGGGCCTCCGATAAGAGTCCCTTGAGCGAGCCTGGTGATGTAGCGAGACCAGTCCCATTTCAAAGCTCCACAGGCAACGAGCAATTAAAAATAATGGGATTGAAGGGAATTGTCCCCAACTTAAACCCTGGGCTTTGTGGAGACATCCCCGAGGTATGTATATAACAATATTTTCATGTTTTTATCGCGTTTAACCTTTTAAATCGAGTTCGATCTCACAGCCGTAAATATTATATTGATGTTTGTGGATTCTAGGACTTGCCGCAGCCATCATTTCCTCCGCCGCCGCCGTCGCCACCACCACCATCGCCGCCACCTTCGCCGCCAGCGCATCATCAAGTATGTAATACTTTACAGTGTTTTGCATGTTGGATGTTTATTATGTTTGATATGTTATATCGATATTTTGTATGTTATAGGGCATAGCACTTCATGAATTGCGGGGTTGGCTAATTGCGCAAGCTGTCCCTCACCAGGTGCAGATGCGGCGGTTGGGACCCGTCATTGCCCCAATAATGATTGAAAGGCTGCGTGCACGATTTGAGGCGTCATCATCATCATCATCTTCGTCATCTTCGTCATCATCATCCTCATCCTCATCCTCATCCTCATCCACAGCATCACCCACATCATCGCCACCACCATCACCGCCATCACCATCACCGCCTCCAAATTTTTAAATGTATATATTTATATCTATTTTTTTTACATCGTATTGTATTTTATTATATTTAATTTTTTCTTTTATTATATATTAATTTTTTCTTTTATTATATTCTTTTTTATTATATATTATATTTCATTTTTTATATTAATTTCTTCCTTTTTTTATTATATTTCATTTTTATATACATTTTTATACTCCAATTTTTTTTATTTGTAACAATATATGTATATTCTTAAACATATATTCTGCCTCCCATCTTATTTACCCGTCATACTCCTCCAGCTCTCCTCATCTAATTTTAAAAAATTCTACATTTAAATAATTATTATTTCTCTCTCTCTGCGTTGGGGGAAACATTGCTGCCGACATCGTATAATTCTATTTCGTTCGTCGCGCCGTGAAAAAAAAAATGACGTCACCCTGCCCGGCCGCTCCAGAGGATTCGAGTTACGCGCGATCTCATGGAACGCGTGCTATTGTATTGCTGTCTCTCTCTCTCCTCCGAATTAAAAATGCTTTGTCTCTTTCCCTCCTCCGAAGACGCGGTGTGTATCCAGAGGATTCGAGTTACGCGCGATCTCATGGAACGCGTGCTATTGTATTGCTGTCTCTCTCTCCTCCGAATTAAAAATGCTTTGTCTCTTTCCCTCCTCCGAAGACGCGGTGTGTAAAAAAGCCGACATCGTCCGATAAAAAACGAACGCGTGTGACGCTCGGCATATATACCATTTGGGAAAGACTAATGTCGGAGAGCCGACGTTGGGGGAGTTGGTTAGGCGGTTGACTCGTACCGCGGAGGTCTTGGGTTCGAGCCCCGTCGTCCGAGATTCGGTTTTTTCATTTATTATATTAATATCATAAATTAATGTTTCCTTCCTTACCAACAGGTTGGAGTTCAGGGTGACACTTCTTCTCACTCGCGGTGTTCCTCCTCGCTTCCTTACCAACAGGTTGTTGGAGTCCAGGATAGTAGCACTCTTCTTCTTCTCACCCGCGGTTACTCCTCCTGCTCGATACGGTTCGGCATCGGTTCGGCATCGATTGATTCCCGGTATTCTTCAGATCTCGCGCCCATTACTCCGCCATCTCTACGATGTCATCAGCCGCGGTCCGCTTATACCCCCACCACTGCGCCGCCCGCCGCCGCCCGCGATGGATTTCCTGCGACCTTGAGACTCTAATTTGGATTTCAAGGTCGGGGAGGAGGGGGGAATGGCCTTCAAACTCAAATGTGACCTTGAGACTCGAATTTGGATTTCAAGGTCGGGGAGGAGGGGGGGGGGAATGGCCTTCAAACTCAAATTTGGGTTAGAACCCGTGTTGTATACCTACTTGCGTTTAGTGCTATATGTATAACTAGCCTAAAGCGATGGCTGAGTGGTCACGAATGTACCCTGCTCACAGCGACGGAATACTCTTGAAGTTCTGGGACAGGTAAGTAGAAATTATATGGGCAGAAACAAACGGACAGTGAAAATAGATTTCCACATCACCCTAGAGGTAATATCGTCGATGCGTTTTTTTAAAGTGGTGTCCCCAGTAGGCCAATTCCACTAGAATTCAAAGTCCGTGGTTGGATTTAAAATTTTTCCTGCAACGATGTTGTACCATATTATGGTGACTATTCAGTTTTGGAAATACGCATGAGAAACTATTGTAAACGGCATACCTAAAATTAAGTTGATATCGTTTTGATGGGGCACCTCTTTCGCTTTAACTTTCGCAGGCATTCTGCGCATACGCATAAATTCCCGCATGGGATAAATACGTGTGTCGCCTGTACACAAAGGCACACGCAACACACACACCCGCCTCCTGGCCGGTTGCCGTCATCTGCGAAACAAATGGTAGAAATCGAAGAAATTAGGGAAGCTAGTAAATATAAAGCGAAAGGTACGCCTTCGAAGGAATTTGTCTCTATAAGTACAGTATAAAAAGATGAACAAAACAAGTTTTCTAAAGTTGTCGGCAGCTTGTGAGAGAGATGACGCGATAGGCGCAGGGAGCTCATTTTTTACAACGTATTCTCATTTCCACTAATATTTCAGTTAGAAGGTGTAACAAGACATGTATGTTAAACAATTTTGGTGAGAAATACGCCAATTAAATTTTACGACGCACGCGTTTATATTAATGATAAAATGTAATTATTCAAATTCTGCTTATGTTCGTAGCCTTTAAAATGCTATAATTATCATTCTTATTTAGGTAGACAAGTGAGATTCTGTGCGTGTTTTATGTACTTCCAAATGCATCAGGAATAAGATGCAATACAATCAACAATAATTGCAATTACATACTTTCCATAACGCCGGTCGAGGTCCTGGGCATCGGATCAGAGCTGGTCCGATGATCGGCAGCAACACCGCCGTCGCTATCGCGACTGCCGCGATCAACTATACTCCTTCCTTCGGATGCATCACCTAATTGTGATAAGTTTAAAATTGAATAAGAATCTTTTCAATTGTATCGCGATATACATTTTGCACTTGCCGAACAAATGTAAAATATGCTGGCAGGCGAAAAAGACATGTGATACTTCACAATATCCGTAACGTGAGTGGAGTAAGCGCTGGTATTATGACGTTGCGCGAGTAGTTTTAGTATTCATTTGAATCATTTGAAATTTGCATAAACAATTTTACGCAATCCAATTTGTGTTTATCAATACATCTCAAATAAGCCGGAATCGATTGCTGCTAATTGTCTGTATGAAACACTTTCATACCAAACTCGATTGTTGCGATCTCCTCGCTCAACTCTTATATTTTGTCGGTGCTCTGGTCCTGCGGGCTCTACCGCACGGGCTGTCGATTGGTCTTGAGCATTAGGTGAAGACCGCGCACGACCGCGACATCTTCGACGACCTCGTCGCAGTGGCTGTGCAGCTCATTGTTCTTGGCCGCTTTCTTCTGCCGATTCAGGGACTATACCTGCCGGTTCAGGATTTACATCTGCACATAGAATACCGAAATAGAGAAAAGCTTATAGTATGCATGAAATACATAAAACGACAATGCCTACATATCTACTGCGCGTTGATGAGAAGAAGGCTAACGTGGCGGCACAGGGGATTTGAAGTACTCGGCTCTTTTCTATCTGATTGATGCATCGGATAGAAGCATTCCTTTACTTAGCCATTTGCTCATCAACGCACGGTACATTGAGAAATGTTTTTTGCAGCAGTTGATCCGATGGAATTTTAGTCGTGCAGTTACCGGTAATGTGATATCGTGTATGTCTTTCAAGTAATACGCTGCAACTGATATATGATTACTAAAGTTCCTTTTCCCGAATTTTCTTTCCCGTCTGATGAGGAAAAACAGTAGTACATCTCGGTGTGAATTCGTGTTTGTTTTATTATAATGCTATTATAACATATCTTATACCGATAGCCCTCTTTACTAAATCAAAAACTGAACCATGTACAAAGTAGTTCCTTTTAAGAGGTAATATACCAGCTGCGATGTAGCAATAGAAACACATATAGGTATTGAGTAGGGGACGCACTTATTCCTCTTTAATATATAGTAAGCGAAAACTTAAGAAAATACATACAAAATGAATGAAACTATGTTATTTGGACGATCAATTTGGATGCATCAAAGCTATTTACGTTTTCTCTATACAAACGAAAACAGTTAAAAAAACTATTGTTAACGTCAAGGTACACACACGTACGCTGGATCGTAGGAAAGAATTGAATAATAATTTTCACATATCTCGCTCAAATGGAGTTACATATATACGGTGCCGAAATAATTAGTCTGTATCAACCTGCCCCTGTATCAACTAGCCCCGGTCTCCCGTACCCAAAATATAAAAAGCAAGAAGGGCACTAACACCGATAATAGTACCTGGATACGTTGCACATACACTTATTCTTAAAATAATGTTCATTATCATTTTTTCAAATTCTGAGCAAAAGAAATACACATCGTTTGCTCTATTTATCTCAGCTAAATACAGGGTATATCAGAACTGGTGTTACAACCGAGAAGGTGGTAAAAAAATAAGTTGAAAACATGGAATAAAATTTTTTGAAATTACGCTTTGTTTCCAAGAAAATTAACTTGGAACTTTAGGGTCGTGTGCTTGCACTGAAATACGGGTTAATACGGCTGAGAGGTATGTAAGGGGAATGCGTGGGACCAGTAGTAGATGGAGACAAGGTTCAGACAACGAGTGTTCTTTGTACCCCCGCGTACTCTATTAGTACCACGAACCGAGTGGAAATTCAAACTCAATTCTCTCAGAAACGAAGCGTGATTAAAAAAAAAAAATATTTGGTATTTTCGATTTATCGTTTTATGTAGAATCACTCCCTTTTCGGCTGTACCATCACTTCTGAGACACCATGCGTATAATGTTTAATGTATGGTCAACGGATTCGAATTGTATTTAAAAAAACAAGCAACTGTAGAATATTTACGTATAGAAAATGTACATTCTAAATAAGAATCGACAGCGTTTAATATTTTATATATTACTAGCTGTAATTAATGATACCGTGATATACATATCGTACCTGACTGATTATCTGACGGATCTTCCAGGTCGGCCGTTTGAGAGTACGAATCATTATCGTCGACTGAAACATATATGCATGTTGAAATTACACATAGATAAATTTCGTAATATTAACTGATACTTGTATTACTAAAGAATGATTCACCTTCGCGATTTCTGGCCAATTCCTGGAATGTATATGCTTCTTGGAAGCGGTTAAAGCTCCGCAAGAATTCGCGCAGTGATAGTCTATAAATTTAAAAAAAAAATCACACTTCGTTTACATTTAATAGAGAAGATAATAGTAGGATAGATTTATATTTAAAGATTGTAGCGTGCGTAACGTCGCATTTATATCGGAGCAGAAGGCGACCAGGTAGGGCAATAAAGTGTCAACCGAAGGTTTCGTAGCCGTTGGACTTTGCCAGGCGACGAAACCTCCCCTGCCTCGGGACTCGGGGTTTTTCCCGATTTTTGCTCTCGGTACGCGTTTCCTTGTTTCGGAAGGGACGCGACCGTTGACAGGCAGTCGGTTACAAGACAGCGTCTTGGGTGGTCGTACTGTTTCGTCCGCTTACTATTTTTCTGGTTACAACTAAATAAACAATATTCTTTGTTAAGTTTAATAAGACGCGTTCATAATTACTACCCTCACGTCTCCCACCTCAAATTGGTGACCCCGACGTGATTTAGTCGGAAAGAGGTGAACGTGAAGGTTTAACCGAATCGTTTTTTTTCTCCCCGCCGTTTGCGTGAGTGTGTGACGATGCCGCGTAATAACGAGGGAAGTAACGCGCCGAACACCTCCGCCGCGGTGAACAGTGATAGTGGAAGTGTGAGTTTGCTTACGCATCACACGTTAAGGATTCCACAGTTTTGGCCCCATAAGATTGTGTTGTGGTTCAGACTGTTGGAGGCGCAGTTTGCGTCCGCGAACATTACGAGTGAAGAGACAAAATTTAATATCACTATTGCGAATCTCGGGGAAAAATATATAGAGCAGGTAGAGGATGTGGTGATTAATCCGCCTGCTACAGACCAATATGAACATTTAAAACGCGAGGTGATTAAACGGCTTACTGAGTCTGACGGTACGCGTGTGAGAAAACTTTTGGAAAGCGAGGAAATCGGTGATCGGACGCCTTCCCAGTTTTTCCGGGATTTGAAGAAACTGGCCACTCCATCGGTTCCGGACGAGTTCATTTTAACGCTGTGGAAGAACCGTCTGCCGCCCAATACGCAGCGAGTTTTGGCGGCAACCACCGATTCAAACAGTACTGTTCTGACGGAGATGGCGGATCGGATTCATGAAATTCGACCGGAGCAGGGACGACTCGCTGCCGTGCACAAGGAGCCGGCGAACAGCGAGCTGGCGGAAATACGCGAGCAGCTGAAGAAGCTGCAAGATCAAATCGCGGCCATGTCCGTTAAGCGTCAACGATCTTCTAACCGATCACGCCCACGCAGTCGATCCCGCAGTCGGGAGAATGGAGGATTATGCTGGTATCACGCGAAATTTAAAACTCGAACAGCAAAGTGCGTAGCCCCGTGTACATGGAATTCGGGAAACGAGAAGAGCCGTCCGTGAATGTGGCGCACGACGACGGTACCAGGTCTCGCCGCATCTTAGTGACTGACAAAAAGTCAAAGATTGCCTACCTGGTTGATACGGGGGCTGATTTATGTGTATTTCCTCGTCATCGTGTACGCGGACCGGTGGAAAAATCGGAATATGAACTTTTCGCAGCCAACGGCACGAGTATTCCAACGTACGGTACTCTAGGGATTAATTTAAACCTCTCCCTGCGTCGAGATTTTCCATGGCGTTTCGTAGTGGCCGACGTGGGTGTACCCATCATCGGCATGGATTTCCTGAGCCATTATGGCCTTCTTGTAGACCCGCGAAACAGGCGTTTGATTGACCTGGAGACGAATTTGTCGACAAGTGGTTACGCGGCTAACACCAATGTCCCTAGTGTTAAAACTATTATTGCCGACTCAGTGTATCACCAGCTTCTGGCTAAATACCCTGAGTTGACTCGGCCACCGGGTTTCGGAAAAGGGACAGTCAAACTTACCTCAAAGTTAAGACGACTCCAGGACCGCCGGTACACAGCAAGCCCCGCCGCCTTGCTCCTGACCGTTACCGACAGGTAAAAGCAGAATTTGATCTAATGATCAAATTGGGGATTATCAGGGCATCGAAGAGCCCATGGTCGTCACCGCTACACGTCGTGCCGAAAGAGGACGTCACTTTGCGACCCTGTGGGGATTATCGGGGACTCAACGCCCGCACCATACCGGACAGGTATACACCACCACATATAGAAGACTTTTCGCAGCGATTACATGGGAAAAAGGTATTCTCGAAAATAGATTTGGTAAGAGCGTACCATCAGATTCCCGTCGCGCCGGAAGATGTCGAGAAAACCGCTATTTCAACTCCGTTCGGTTTATTCGAAGCCTTAAACACAATGTTTGGATTGCGTAATGCTGCTCAGACGTGTCAGAGATTCGTGGATGAAATTACACGTGGTTTAGATTTTGTTCACGCGTACATAGATGATTTTTTAATAGCCTCTGTTGACGAGAAGCAGCATCTCGAACATCTGGATATTTTGTTTAAGCGGTTGAGCGAATATGGCGTAGTTATTAATCCAACAAAATGTGTTTTTGGAGTTGAAGAAATAATATTTCTCGGTTATACAGTAAACGCTGACGGAATTAAGCCATTAGCTAAGCGCGTCGAAGCCATTGTAAATTTTCCAAAGCCCGCGACCATTAAACAGCTTCGAGGGTTTCTTGGTATGATAAATTTCTATCGACGTTTCATACCAGGAGCCGCGAAAATTTTACAACCTTTAAACGATTTGCTTAAGGGTTCAAAAAAGGGCAACGCGCCTATTTCCTGGACGGAAGAGGCAGAGAACGCTTTTAACAAGTCCAAGCAAGCGTTAGTAAATGCTACGATGTTGGCTCACCCTGTACCGGGCGCGCCGATTAGTATAGTAGTAGATGCGTCGGATTATGCTATTGGCGCAGCTTTGCAACAACGCGTAGGGGATGACTGGCAACCGTTAGGGTTTTTCACGAAATCTTTATCTTCGTCGCAGCAAAAATATAGTGCGTATGATCGTGAACTACTGGCTATGTATAGCGCGGTCAGACGTTTTCGACATGCTGTGGAAGGGAGAAATTTCATAATTTTTACCGATCATAAACCATTGGTTTATGCGTTTAACCAGAATTTAGATAAATGTTCGCCACGTCAATTTCGGCATTTAGATTACATTGGTCAATTTACAACAGACATTCGATACATTAAAGGTTTGGACAATAGCGTAGCTGACGCGTTGTCTCGGGTTGAGACGATTGAAAAGCCATTCGACCAACAAGCTTTTGAAGCCGCGCAGAAAGAGGATCACGAATTGCGTGAAATCCTCGACTCTGATGCGAACGTTTTAAAATTAAGAAAGGTTCGTTTTCCTGAACATGGTATCGAAATTTATTGTGATACCGCGAACAACGTTATTCGACCGTATGTCCCGAAGCCTTTGCGGCGTAGAATTTTTAATGCGTTGCATGGTCTTTCACATCCCAGTATACGAGCTACACAGAAGCTGGTTACAGGCCGTTTTGTCTGGCCAGCAATTAATAAGGATTGTCGGGATTGGACTCGACAATGTATTCCATGTCAACGGTGCAAAGTTACAAGACATGTATCCGCACCTGTTGGAAAATTCGAGGATTTAGCCGGTCGTTTCGAACATGTACATATCGATATAATTTATATGCAACCCGCGCAGGGGTACAGGTATTGTCTTACCTGTATCGACCGTTTTTCGCGTTGGCCGGAAGTTGTACCCATTGCCGATATGGAAGCCGCGACTGTTGCTTCAGCTTTTCTTTTTACGTGGATCGCTCGTTTTGGCGTACCATTGCGAATAACATCCGATCAAGGACGCCAATTCGAGTCGAAATTATTTGAGGAGTTATGTCGATTGCTTGGTGCTAAGCACATTCGGACAACTGCCTATCATCCACAATCTAACGGGATGGTGGAAAGGCTGCATCGGCAGTTGAAGGCAGCTATTAAGTGCCACGACACTAGTAACTGGGTCGAAGTTTTACCCATTGTTTTATTAGGCATCCGAATGGCAATCAAGGAAGATCTGAAGGCAACGGCGGCTGAATTAATTTACGGTACCGGGGTTCGTTTACCTGCGGAATTTTTCGTACCTAATGAGCGAGAGGCAAATTCGGAGTTTGTCGAGCGTTTAAGAAAACAGGTAACTGATGTAAGACCACGGCAGGTCAATCGGCACGGCACAAAAAAGACTTTCGTATTTAAGGAACTTTCCACGTCACCGTATGTTTTCTTGCGTCATGATGCGGTTAGAGGTCCGTCTCAACCACCTTATGATGGACCGTACAAAGTGCTTGAACGGGGTGACAAAACTTTTACAGTTTTAATTAATAATAAACGGGTAAAAGTTTCTATAGATAGATTAAAACCTGCTTTTATTGTTTCGGAGGATATTGAGCGATATGCCGAAGAAAATAAAGAAGTCGATCGTGAAATAGTCATTGAAACAGAGACTCGAATTGCGCGACGCGACGTTGTTACGCAAGAGCGGCGCGACAATGTAACGCAGGAGCAACATGACGTCGTTACGCAAATGCCACGTAGCGATATTGAAAATCGCGGAAATCGCAGTGGTATTACTACGCGCTCAGGTAGAGCAGTCCGTTTCCCGGACCGGTTTCAAGCCGGGTTTAATTGATATTTTTTTGTACAGTTAGTATAAGTTAGATTTACAACTTAGGTTTATTGTTTGGTTTTAGGAGTTAAGTTTAAGCGAACTAGTTGTAGATAGGTTTATGCGTAGTTGTATAAGATTTTCTGGGAATGCTCATTTTCATTGGTGATAGATTCGTAGTTTTATTTTTAGAAAATGATAAACCTTTAATTTGGGGTTTCCTTTTCTTAAGCGTTATCTCTGGTACTGTAGCGTGCGTAACGTCGCATTTATATCGGAGCAGAAGGCGACCAGGTAGGGCAATAAAGTGTCAACCGAAGGTTTCGTAGCCGTTGGACTTTGCCAGGCGACGAAACCTCCCCTGCCTCGGGACTCGGGGTTTTTCCCGATTTTTGCTCTCGGTACGCGTTTCCTTGTTTCGGAAGGGACGCGACCGTTGACAGGCAGTCGGTTACAAGACAGCGTCTTGGGTGGTCGTACTGTTTCGTCCGCTTACTATTTTTCTGGTTACAACTAAATAAACAATATTCTTTGTTAAGTTTAATAAGACGCGTTCATAATTACTACCCTCACGTCTCCCACCTCAAGATAATACGGGAAGTAGCAATACGCGGTCTTATAACAAAGATTTCAATCACTTTCCGGTAGTTAAGGCGTTTTGCGCCTTCAAAATTGCCTTATCTCGGCTGATATATTTATTCTTCCGACCCTCTCCACTGACGATGCCATGCTGCAGTCGGGAAAAGTTAATTTCCTCGTCCGTTATTAGGTCGTGCAGCTTATCTACGGTTATAAAGAATTAAAATTCGAGCTTATCCACAAATTTGACGACACATTCAATCTGGTTAATCGTTAATTAATAATACTTACATAAAAAAATCCATATGTTTGGATGCGTGCCGCCTAATTTCTTCCATGCTACGCCATGGAAGGCCTCAACAAAGTTGTTCGTGCGAAGAGGGCACGAATGGACGCTCACTAAAGGAGCCCGCGATATCCAGGTCCGTCGCACATAAGAGGTAAACAATAAAATGGCAGGATATGCCTCCGCTATATTGTCGGCCAGGTCATTTATGATAGACAGGCCATTATCGAAACAATCCGCCGGGGCCAATGGCAAACTCATTGTCATTGACAATATATCGCGGGCAGCATGGATTAAGCCTAAACTGCGCCACTTGTGTCACACGGCCTACAAAGACATGTATAACATATGTAGTGTCCTCTGTAACGTACCGCTACCAACCGCCATAAATTTTTCCTTTTGTATTGTTAAATTCCTCATATTAGACGTAAGATAATATTACAACACGTACGAAAGCATTTCAAATAAGCGCGCTAGAAAGTAGAGTGACGACAACGCAGGCGCATCACCGCCGATTCAAACCACAGACTCAGTGCCGCGAGTGAACCAAACGCGCGTGCGCATACCATATGAACAACCGGACGCCAATATATTCCGAGCGTAGTACGCGAGTGGCGCGAACCGGAAGCTAATTTTCATTGGTGCGCAAAATCGCGCAGGCTTGTGATTGGCGCAGGCCCAGTCAGCACCCGGTATAAATACCGGCCCGCCGGCAGCTGAAAGGCAGACTTGGTTCTGCCACCGAACCTACCAAATCTTGGTCGCTTTAACTAGCCCCCTATAGTTTGGGAAAAGTCTAAGTAGTATCTCCTTAACCTACTACCAAATCCTTCCGAGGTCGCTTTAGTTAGCCCCCTCAAAATCCTTCCGAGGTCGCTTTAGTTAGCCCCCTCAAAATCCTTCCGAGGTAGCTTTAATTAGCTCCTCAATTAACCTCAGCCTATACCACTACCAACTCCAAAGCGTGGGGCCAGCTTATAGGCACCAGAAGCCAAAACGACTCTTAGAGAAAGAGATCTTCTCAACTTAAACCAAAGGACCTAGCGTCAAACTCTTGTATTATATACCATATCCAACCAAGTGTCAAAAACCTTGTTCATTAGCTATAATTAATATCTCGTTACGCGATATATCAATTTACTCCTAGTTTCTATATTCTTACTTATCGACCTAGCGTTAAGCATACATAGGAAGAATATCCCTAATTACTGACTTAGCGTCAGATCCGAATCGAAACCAAATACTATATTATCGACCGAGCGTCAAAAACCGAAATCTCCTAGATTATCTGTAAATCTTTATGTTAATTTACCGACCAAGGGTCATAAGCAAATATTTGAATAAACATTTTTGTTACGTTTTATCTACAAAGAAAGGACTCTGATTCTTGAAATTTATTTCTTAATCGCACGCAACCCGAACCAAATCCCACTATTCCGCGAGTAAACCGCTCTTACTCGTGGGAACTCCTGTATCAACGACCACGTCTCGTTGAGAACGTTACAGGTAGTAATTTTGGTGACAGCGGTGGGATAGTTTTGCTTAAAACCGCGAACGCGTGGCAAAGGAGAAATATCCTCCTAGCGAAGAACAAGATTCCTTTCTTTCTTTATTACTAAGTCAGGCGCATTAAAAGAAGCTAAATCATGGCTACTAACACCCCTCCGGTAGACGCAGTTATAGAAGAATTGCAACGGTTACAATTAAGCCAGGAAAACGGGCGTCAGCCGAATATTAGAATTCGCGATGCTGTGGACACGGTTCCAGCCTTCGACGGGCCGAACATTACCATACACCAATTCACAAAATGCTGTAGAAACACGAAGAGTATGATCGCGCCGAACGCCGAATACGGTTTAGTACAGTTAATTAAATGTAAATTATCCGGGCAAGCCTCTCGAGTCATACTCAACGGCGATTATAACACAATCGAGGAAGTAATTAAAGTCCTTAGCTCTCGTTTCGCTCCGCTACATTCTTCAATCCAATTATACGGAGAAATGTCGAAAATCGCCCAGTTACCGAATGAAGCCACTGTAGATTATAGCAGTCAAGTCTCCGGGATCCTCCTACAATTAAGATATTGCAATGAAATAGAGGTTCCCTTACATGTCGCGCAGTACAATCAATCCGCGGAAAAAAATCCATTAAAGCCTTTTTAACGGGTTTAAAACCTGAAATCTACGCACGTATACGAACCGTCGAATTCACTGACCTCGATACTGCCATTAGCGCCGCTATCAAAGCCGAGGCAGAGTGTCAGGAAAACATTATGAGAAATAAATTCGCAGAAGGACTATCGCACTCCGCGCAGTGCAGTAATTGTTTCGGGTACGGACACACTGCTACTGAGTGTAGCAGTAAATTCCCGGCGGGACGAATAGCACAAATTAGTTGGCGATCTAAATATTGTAATCATTGCCGGAAAGTAGGACACACGGTTCAGGAATGCCGGAACATAAACACCGCGGCTACACCTAATAATCTCGGGACAAGGCCGTCGTACGATACCGGGTCTCAAACGAAACCGCGTCAAACTCAAATAGTAGAATGCAGATATTGTAAAAATAAGGGACACACCATTCAGGAATGTCGAAAGAAAATGTACAATGACAAACGAAGATCCACAGACCCACCGAAACCCGAAAATCAAACGCCCCCCCCCCCCTCCCAAAATTCAGTACGAAGTCAAGCCGTGCTAAAATTACGATTATCCGAAACGTGGAGAGCCCCTAGTCTAGCTTTATCAAGTCCAGAATTAAAACCAGATAAAGTAATAATGATGATTGATACCGGAGCAGATTTGAGCGTAATCAAAGAAGAAGCCGTTTGTCCAGGCACACCAATTTATTCCGACGTAACCTACGAATTAACCGGAATTACAGAAGGTTCTTTATCAACAATAGGATACATTAACACTAAAATATTAGATACAGTAGCAGAGATTCACGTAGTCAAAACCTTACCAACAGCACAGGACGGTATTTTAGGATCAGATTTTTTCCACGGCAGTGGAGCTGTTATAGATTATTCAAGGAAAGGGATAACAATAGGTAACGAGTTACTTCCTTTTAAAAACGTTGAAATAAAAATTCCTGCCAGAATGAGGTGTCAAATACCGATCAAAATCTTAAATCAAGGTCTAAAAACTGGATACGTGGCTAAACTAGATATACACCCAAAAATTCTAATGGGTAATGCTATAATCACGAATAACGATGGAATAGGATACCTATATGCCATAAACACGTCTTCTAACGATATAAAAATCGAAATACCTTCAGTAGAAATAGAACCCTACGAGGAAGTAAAATTCGAAGGAGAACTAGCTTCACCAGACCACGTTAGGCAAGTACTAGAACTACTTCGCCTTAATCACCTAAATTCAGAAGAAAAAGCCAACATAGTAAAATTAATCGGACAATACGCAGATAGATTCCACCTCCCAGGTAGCGAACTAGAAGCAACAAACACTGTGTTTCACCGAATAATTACCGAAAACGAGGCACCAGTAAACGTAAAGCAATATCGATACCCCCAAGTTCACAAAGAAGAAATTAATAAACAGATAAACGAACTCATACAGAATAAAATAATCTCACATTCAACCTCTCCGTATAACTCACCATTGTTCATAGTAACTAAGAAACAGGATAGCCAACGGAACATGCGTTGGAGAATAGTAATAGATTTCCGTCGACTAAATGAAAAAACTATAGGAGACGCGTACCCCTTACCAAATATAGTAGAAATATTAGATCAGTTAGGCAGTGCTAAATATTTCTCAATATTCGACCTAGCATCGGGATTTCATCAGATACCAATGCATCCGGAAGATAAGCACAAAACCGCCTTTTCAACGTCATATGGGCATTACGAATTCAATCGAATGCCTTTCGGTCTCAAAAACGCCCCAGCTACATTTCAAAGATTAATGGACCAAGTTCTTACCGGATTACAAGGAATAGAATTATTCGTGTACCTCGACGACATAGTAATCTACGCTAGTTCACTTCAAGAACACACTACTAAATTCATAAGATTAATGAATCGACTAAGGAAGGCCAACCTATCTCTACAACCAGACAAGTGTGAATTTTTAAAAAGAGAAGTATTCTATTTAGATCATATTATCAGTGAAGCAGGAGTAAGGCCAGACCCGAAGAAACTAGAAGCAGTAAAACAGTTTCCACCACCTAAAAATGCGAAAAATATAAGGGAATTTTTAGGGTTAGCCGGGTACTATCGAAGATTCATAAAAAAAATTCTAAAATTGCTAAACCATTATCCGACCTAACCAGGAAGGATCACAGTTTCGAATGGACAATCAAGCAACAGGACGCATTTGAAACACTACGGGACGCATTATGCGAGGAACCAATATTGCAATATCCAGACTTCGACAAACCCTTTATTATAACAACAGACGCATCCGGTTATGCAGTTGGAGCAGTTCTAAGTCAAGGAGAGATCGGGAAAGACCTACCAATAGCTTACGCCTCTCGAATACTAAACGAAGCCGAAACACGATACGCCCCAACGGAACGCGAATTGCTCGCTCTAATATACGCTGTACAACATTTTCGCACATACATATACGGAAAACGATTCTCTTTAGTAATGGACCATAAACCACTAGAATGGCTACATACCCTAGATAATCCTACCTCCAGACTCATGCGCTGGAAACTAAAACTAGCCGAATATGACTATAAAATCATATACAAGCCCGGGAAATATAATACTAACGCAGACGCCCTCTCACGGAATCCAGTAACCTTACTCCCACTTCAAGTGGAAGGGAAACGGTCACGCCCCCAATCCGCCACGAGTTCGGGATCCCCAAATCCAAGCCCCACAAAACAGCCTAAGGGAGATGGATCATCCTCATCATCATCATCCGACTTCGATCCTGATCAAATACAAATAAGAAGAAAATTAAAAAGAAAACTTAAAACCACAACAACCTCATCATCATCAAACTAACCAGCGGAAAAGAAAAGAGGAATGGCGCCAAGAGAGGATTCAGAGGAAATGGAAGTATCCACCGATAGTTTCGAAACAAACAGAAATATACAGGTGCCAGTAGAGGTTCACCCCTCCCCCGGACAAATCGGTCTTCCACCATCAACCCCCAGACCAACCACCCTTAACCGAACTCACAGCCCACAACAAATGGAAATAGAAATATTAGAAAAAAACTGGGATCAAATTATGGAAATAAGCAACGCAGAAGCCCCAAAAAGTCATGCTTATAGAGAGCCACCCAAAATAGACTCTAGCAATAGTAGCAGTCTCAAGACAAATAGCCCACCAATAAGAGGCAGGAAATACTGTACAAGGGAATCCAGCGAAACACTATCAGGCCCAATATCCCCAATTACGATAAGAAACGATTTACACAATAATTTTAAAACATCCACGGGATCACCCCGACAGCAAATACAATCACGCCAACAGAAACCACCTCAGCAACAAAAACCACCACCAAGAATAGTAAATCAAGAAGTATATCGGAATAAAGTAAAAGAAATTGCAGACCATTTATGGATAAGAAGGGAAACTATAGCAATATTCATAACCACACATGGGGAACCAATAGGCAAGGGAAGTTCGGAATTTTTAACCAAACAACTTATCAAAATTACCTTACCCCTGCCACTTCAGGCAGAAAGTATAATAGAAATTCCAGACTCAGGACGAACCATTTTAGGAATGGTGATACCAGATCCTCCCAGTAATGAAGCCTAATCAGAAACCTATATAATAAATTAATACAGAATAATATTAACAAAATATCTTTACCAAAAACAGAAATTAATATATCATGGGAAAAATTAAAACAAATGATCACCCTAAGGTTCTTACAAACAAATATCAGCATCACAATCTGTAATGGCACTGTACAGCTGACATCAGAACAAGAACGTCTAGTAATAATTAAAGAAAACCACGAGTCACCAGTAGGAGGACATAAAGGAGTAACCAAAACCTACAACAGAATTAGAAACCTTTTCTACTGGCCAAACATGAAAAAGGATGTAAGGCAACACATTAAAACATGCATAAGTTGTCAAAAGAAGAAACTAGTACGAGCTAAAACGAAAGAACCTATGATAATAACAGATACGCCACTAGACGCCTTTGACAAAATATCCATGGATATTGTGGGGCCATTACCACGCACAAAGTCAGGGAAAACATATATACTTACCATACAAGACAACTTAACAAAATTTTCATTAGCAATACCATTAGTCTCGTTCACAAGTGAAGAAATAGCCCAAGCATTCACCACGTACTTCATATGCCAATACGGATGCCCAAAAGCCATTCTCACAGATCAAGGATCTTCATTCATCAGTTCTCTCATGCAAAAATTTGCAAAGGCCTTCAATATAAAGCAGTAGAAAACCTCAGCATTCCATGAAAGAAGCCAACGGCGGCCTCAACAATAAATTTCTATTCTACATATACCAGTCTCAACATAATTACTTCAATCCTACCCCTTCATATCCCTATCGAGCAAGCGAGAGCGATGATCCTGTACCAAGGACAAGCCGGGGCGCGATGTAAACAAACCGCGCATTCCTGAACCATAGAGGAACAAAGTCACATAGTAAATAGAATAAGATAGAAACTTTTCATAGAATCATAAAGCTCAGAAAATAAGAAATAGAGTAACATGCGAACGAAAAGGACAGTAAATTCAGGGGAATATATAGTCAATATGGGGATAAATTCAAACATAATACGACGTAAGGAGAACTGCATATATTTCAAGAAAGGTACAGCAAGGCTTCATTCAGTATTGAGTATAGTAAACGCGGAATTGAGTATTGAGTATTGAGTATAGTAAACGCGGAATTGAGTATTGAGTATTGAGTATAGTAAACGATATTTAACTATCAATATGCCAAAACGGTCAGGAAAGAAAGTTAGAAAAATAAAAACATTATTGAATTCGACATCAACGAATTCCGCACCATCAACGCCATCATCTCCATCATCTCCATCAACTCCATCAACGCCATCAACTCCATCAACACCATCAACGCCATCAACGCGGTCGACGCCGTCGACGCCGTCAATGCCGTCAACTTCAACGTCAACCAAGCCTATACCATGGAAATTGCGCAAAATAACAATACCAGAAGTAGGTTGGCAACCATATACGCAGCTCACCCATTCCGATCCACGGAGGCGTGCATGGAAATATATCTTTTTATTCGGCACAGGGAACGCACCACCCCCAACAACAGGGACACTGATCAACCCTAGTAAGAACATTAAAACATTTAAACAAATAGAAGAAGAAATCGAGCGCCAGACTTCTTCTCGTGATCCGTTATTTCACGCGAAATAGAATATTTAAAAATACATCTCTCGGGACGAAAGAAAAACCGGGCGGCAAGATGTAACGTACCGCTACCTACCGCCATAAATTTTTCCTTTGTTTCCATTATACATTGTTAATTTCCTTATATTAGATGTAAGATAGTATACAACGCGTGCGAAAGCGTTTCAAACAGCGCGCTAGAAAATATAGTGACGGGCAACGCATGCGCATAGCCGCCGATTCAAACTACAGATTCAGTGCCGCGAGTGAACCAAGCGCGCGTGCGCATATCGTACGAACAACCGGACGCCAAATATTCTGAGCATAGTACGCGAGTGGCGCGAACCGGAAGTGAATTATCATTGGTGCGCAAAATCGTGCAGCCTGTGATTGGCGCGGGCAAAGTACAACAGGCCGGTATAAATACAGGCCCGCCGGCAGCAGAAAGGCAGACTTGGTTCTATCACCGAACCACCGAGATCTAGGTAGCTTTCATTAGCTCCTCTGTCAAGAAGAAGTTTATCTAAGAATTCCAATTCTAAATCTCCCTCTCGAGGTAGCTTTAATTAGCTCCTCCACTTCCTCTCGAGGTAGCTTTAATTAGCTCCTCAACCACAATCAATCCTCTCGAGGTAGCTTTAATTAGCTCTTCAACCACGATCAATCTTCAAGAGGTAGCTTTAGTTAGCTCCTCCACTTCCTCTCGAGGTAGCTTTAGTTAGCTCCTCCACTTCCTCTCGCGGTAGCTTTCGTTAGCTCCTCCACCTCTAACCGAGGCCTATATAACTACAAAAAAAAAAAATTTATGGAACGGCAATGGGATCTCCTATCTCCCCGGTCATTGCTAATATAGTGATGGAGGAATTAGAAACGATTTCTCTCTCGAAGTTACCTTTTCAACTCAACTTTTATCAAAGATATGTAGATGACATCGTTACATGCATTAAATTAGATGATTCATCAATATTGATGGACACGTTTAACAGCTTTCACAATAGACTTCAATTTACTTACGAGATTGAAAAAGATTCTTGTTTGAGTTTTCTTGACACAGTTATTATTAGATCAAACAATAAATTTTTTACCAATTGGTACCATAAACCTAGCTGGTCTGGTAGATATATAAATTTTTTTTCGGCACACCGTATGCAACATAACGTTGGATTTATAAAGGGATTAATAGATCGGGGCATCTTGCTTTCTGACCCTGAATTTCGGCCAGATAACTTACTGCATATTAAAGACACACTGAAACGTAACGGTTACCCCACAAAAATGGTTTCAACAATCATACGTGACCGTATTTTCGAAATTTATCACCCTATATTAAGGGAAAAACGTAAAGTGGAAAAAACCAAAAAGATTGGACCAGTAAGTTGGAGAAATACTGTGGTCATGCCCTTTAGTGACAATATCTCGAATGACATTAGAAGAATTTTTAGAAAAATTGGCATGCACACCATTTTTAAACTGCCATGTTATACTAAACATTTTTTTCCACCAATTAAAGATAAAATACCATTGCTAAAAAATTCTAATGTTGTGTATTCAATTCCTTGCCTGGGTTGTAACCAGGTATATGTTGAACAGACCTCTAGGTTATTAGAAAGACGGATTTATGAGCACAAAAGAAATATTTTTCTCTCGCCCCTGCAACACACTGCATTAACAAAGCATTCACTCGAGTTTGATCATAAGTTTGACTTCGACAACGTGAAAATTTTAGATAGAGAAACCAACTTAAGTAGGAGGATTCTATTAGAAACACTACATATGATTAAACAACTTAGCGTAAATCTTAGGTATGAAACACCTAAGATGCAAGATTATTACGCAACCTTATTGAAACAGTAAGGATATGATATGATGTGGTCTTTCTGGTAGAATTGTCTGATAACTCTCTAACGATGATTGAATCATGAATTACATATTTCAGTTATGTAATTAATTATTATTTTTCGAGCGAGAGTGAATGCTGTTTTTTTTTGTTTTACCACATCATTGGTATTTTCACGGCGTGTTGGTGAGGTTTGAAATACCGTTTCTTTCACTTTTTGAATTCAATTTGTACCGTATTATATTCAACCTCTAGAATCTCCTGCTTTGTTTATACTGTTTGCCTCAGTCACGTTCTAACCGACGCGCTCAACGCACGTCTTGGGCTAAGTGAAAATTTTCACCTAAAGGCAAACGCATTTTTTGTTCTTCTTTCCTTGATAAGGATCACAATCAATGACCGAAACGTCGGAAATATAAAAATTGCAAAACAGCTTTTATTATTTTTTAAATTGACCGAACCAGTGCGCTGAAACCAATTTAATTTTGAATTATCTCATATATACGGTCGAAATTCTAATCAATTTATTCCTATACAACTACCTACTCCAAAGCGTGGGGCCAGCTTATAGGCACCAGAAGAAATAACCAATCCGAGGGAAGAAAGGAATTAATTAAACTTCTATCTAGGAATGCTCTAAGCAGCTACCTGGCTACCATCCTAGAAAGCGCTGGCAAGCTAATAGGCAACTGGAAGCCATTTCATTAATAGAGAAGGAAATCCTCTCACTATTCAACGTACAAATCAACCTAGCGTTATCAACTGAACAAACTCTATTCCTTATTACCGACTTAGCGTCGTAACTTAAAAACTACTATAAACTTTATTACCGACCTAGCGTTAAAACCGAACACTTGCGATACGTCGTTACGTACAGACGTCAGTTAAATTGTCAAAACCACTACCATTTTATGTTCATTATAGACCAAGTGTCTCAACCATTTATTTGAATAAATCTTTTGTTACTTATTGTTAAAAGAAGGACTCTCGTATCTTGAAATTCATTTCTTAATCGCACGCCACCCGAACCAAATCCCACAAATTCACAGGTAAACCGCTCTACTTGTGAAAACTCCTGTAAAGAACGGCAACGTCTCATTCGAGAACGTTACAATAGTAATAACAGTTTGGAATACGGAGCAAGACTAAGAGATAAAGTCAGATAGTCTAAGATTTTATTTTACCCCATTACTATGCCCGAATAAGTATTGCGTAATTTTGAGTTACAAATGTATACTCGTAGTTCATTTAAGGGGGGACGCCTACCTAAAGCGGGCGAAACAATGTGCTCCTTTGGGATTTTTTCTAGAAAAACCGTTACCCTTTTATTAATAACTATTCATCTATTGTTAAAAGTACATCTAAAGGACAGTTCAGTATTTTTTGCGTTAAAGAATATTAAAAGATTTGAGAGTTATAGCCGATGACCGGGATGTTCTTTTTTTAAGCGTTTTGCGGTGACCATCGTAGCTTGTAGCAGAATCAACTGAAATGAAAAATTCGAATAGTTTTAGATAGAGAATGAAATTATCTAGGAGCTACCGGGCCCGATTTTGGAAAAGTTATTTTGAGACAAAATGGCGGCGCTGCAAAGTTGAACCATCAATTTTCAACAAAAAGGTCGTTCCTTTCTTGGCGTGTAAAAAAGAAACTAAGAAGAAAAAAAAGAAATCCCTCTGATAGCGCTTAGATAATTTCATACTCTATCGAAAACTATTCGAATTTTTCATTTCAGATGATTCTGCTACGAGCTACGATGGTCACCGCAAAACGCTTAAAAAAAAGGATATCCCGGTCATCGCCTATAACTCTCAAATCTTTTAATATTCTTTAATGCAAAACATACTAAACTGTCCTTTAGATGTACTCTTAACTAGAGACGAATAGTTATTGATAAAAGTGTAACGGTTTTTCTAGAAAAAAATCCCAAAGAAGCGCATTGTTTCGACCGCTCTAGGTAGGCGTGCCCAATTAAAAAGACAATATATGCAATATGTGCAAGCACTCTAAACAGGGACGGATCCAGAGGGGGCGACCGGGCCCCCCCTCCAAGAATAATTAAATGGATAAATATTATGACAGTATGTATTATTCTGTATAAATAATTAATGTGAATTCAATTATTTAGGCTATAGTATCAGATAGAGATATAAAATATAAATTACAAGCAAATTTCAAATCTTGTAAAAAGAAGGTTAAAAAAATGTACTTATGTACTTTTACATATTTCGCACTCTCTAAGAAAGGCTCCTGAATCCGCCTCCGACTCTTAAGGTGATTACTCCTTTAAGGGTGCCGTTTCACTGGGCCTTGAATGTGTGCGCACGCTCACACAAGCTAAGAAAAGCGTGTACGTATACGCGATGTAGTAAACAATCCGTTTCTACCAACTTACGTCGTGGAATCGGCAAGAAGGAAGCTTTTGCGGATATAGTTGCTTTCAGCCGACATCTATACAGGGTGGTCTGGTGCGTTTGAACGCTAATAAGCACCGTACGTTGAAATAATAATGAATTTATGACTCGAAAAGTGACAGAATTGAGGTTCGTGTTCATTAGCGCCACCAACGGAGAAGCCTTGAAGCTTCATTCTGTCAGTTTTCGAGTCATAAATTCATTATTATTTCAACGTACGGTGCTTATTAGCGTTCAGACGCACCAGACCACCCTGTATAGATGTCCGCTGAAGGCAACTATATCCGCAAAAGCTTCCTTCTTGCCGATTCCACGACGTAAGTTGGTTGAAACGGATTGTTTACTACATCGCGTATACGTACACGCTTTTCCTAGCTTGTGTGAGCGTGCGCACACATTCAAGGCCCAGTGAGACGGCAGCCTTAAAACCCTTTCCTCCATTTTGGGCACTCAAAGGTTTGATTGTTTTCGGTGTTTTCTCTGGTCACCGCATTGTAAAGGACAAAGCTTTACCTTTAAATTGAAAAAAAAATTGGCTGCTACTAGCTGCTACTGAGGTGCAATTATAAATGAGGAATAGAGGGATACAGTACATATACACCGCAACCATTGCGTTGTGCTCTCACCCACAGACAAGGCCGCGCTTAACACCGGGCCAGACGGGCCCTTCCCCTGGGCCCCTATTTTTTGTAAATAAACAAAATTACAACTTTATATTTTTGTTTTTTTGTCCTCCTAATATCATGTATATATATATATCATTCAAATATATTTCATTACTTAATCAATAACACTACTAGAGACATAATATTTGTTTCGCACTTGAAGCATATATTCAGCCCACTGTGCGGCGGTTAATATGGGGGCCTCAAGTCGGGGAACGATCACTCCCCACCCTTCTTTGCCACAGGCGTGTCCACCGGGGGTTGAGGCCACGGAGTGGGGATGGCGAGGGTGCCTTCTTCCACATCACAGCAAACTCTGCTACGGCAGTTATCGTGGATCCGCCGTTCACGTACGAACAAGCGATTTGAAGCGTCCTTATTTGGTATTTCCAAGTGTGAATACTTCGGTGTATTTTTTTAGTGCATTAGTGTTTTCTACTACTCGCAAGTAAGTTCCGTATTTATATATTTCTAAAACTAATCTTTTTCTTTTAAAGTAGTACAGTCTTTACATATTTTTACTTCTTCCCCGTCGCAATAATGTCTGACAGATTTCCATTGAACAAGTATTACATGCGTGCTAAAAGAGCATTCGATAAGTCCCTTCAGGAAGATGCCACCACATCACCAGCCACTAATTACCAAATTTTACTTGATTTTCTTCAAACTAATGATTCTGCTTCACCTGGCACTGGTACTCATTTAGATTCACGTTCTACAAGTTCATTTCATGCTCCGGCTATTGATATCCATCCTTTGCCTGGCAGTAGCTCCCAACTTTCTTTTAATACTTCTGAAAATAATGTTAATTGTCATTTAGATTCATGTTTTACACGTTCATTTCATGATCCGGCTATTGATATCCATCCTCCATCTGGCAGTAGCTCCCAACATTCTTTTAATATTTCTGAAAATAGTGTTAATTGTCAATCGCGTGTATACTCGAGCTCATTTAAGAAGGAACTGAATTCGCGCATGTAGAATGCGATCATTGGCTCCGAGGGAGCGTTTGTTTGTGGTATAGCCAATAGTAACTTGTTTCGTCGCCAAAATGTGCAGAACCGATCTAAACTCGTCGGTCGGCAAGTTCCTTCTTAAATGAGCTCGAGTATAGAAGAAAATCCGGCCAATAGTCATAATTTCTCTTCTCCTCTAGCTCAGTGGGCTTTGCAACGCAACGTTCCTCATAGTACACTTAACCATTTGCTTTCAATTTTGAAGGAATCATATTCACTTGATTTACCATCTGACGCCAGAACGCTTTTAAAAACAGAAAGAAAAATCGTGACAAAATGTGTTGAGCCAGGACACTATTATCATTTTCGATTAAAAAATAGTATTCTACAACTTATAAAATCTTTTGGTGTATCTCACATTCAAAATAATACAATTTATATTAATATCAACGTTGACGGTCTACCAATTTCTAAGAGTTCCAGTAGCCAGGTGTACCCCATTTTATGCAATATTGCAGGATTCAAAAATATAACCATGATCGGCATATACCATGGGTATCAGAAACCCAATGATGCCAATTCTTTTCTCCATGATTTTGTCAATGAAGCCATAGACCTTATTAACAATAGAATCGCCATTAATGGACAACTGTTTTGTATTAAAATCAAATCATTTCTTTGTGATGTCCCTGCCAAATCTTTTATTAAGTATACAAAAGGTCACACTGGATATTATTCCTTCAGTAAATGCCATATCAGAGGCGGTACCGTAGCTAGTACAACTTGTTTTCCAGATTCAGATACAAGTCGTTTAAGAACAGATATTGATTTTAGATTACAACTTGGTAGAAAGCACCATAAGGGCACATCGATCATAGAAAATATTCCCGGCATCAACATGATTAATTCCTTTCCTCTAGATTATATGCATTTAATTTGTCTTGGTGTAGTTAAAAAAGTACTTCTCAAGCTGTGGTGTCGTGGCGAAACCTGCACAAAACTTTCCAAACCTACAATATCCAAGATATCTTCAAAATTAATAGATTGGCAAAATAGTATCCCAGTAGAATTTAATAGAAAACCTCGAGGTCTGGATGATTTAAAGAGATGGAAGGCAACAGAATTTCGTCAATTTTCGTTCTATACAGGACCTGTAGTTTTATTCCGCATCATACCTAAGACCAGATATAGAAACTTTCTCCATTTACACATAGCATCCGTTATTCTATCTCATTCAAGACACTCTGTCTACATTGATCGCGCAGGTAACCTGTTACAAAAGTTTGTTTCCAAATTTATAGAATTATATGGCCAACAATATGTGTCCCACAATATACACAATCTTTTACACATTGCACAAGATATAAAAAATCATGGCCCGCTTGACGATTTCAGTTGCTTTCCATTCGAGAACTTTTTACAGGGCATTTTGAAGCGCGTTATGAAGGGTCACCAACCATTAGAACAAATAGTCAAACGCCATTCAGAGAAAATGAATTCTTTAGAAGAAAAATTGCACCCTAACGTAGAATATCCATTTTTTAAATCTCAACATTTTAACGGTCCATTAATCGACACTGTTCGCGACTCTCGTCAATTCAGAAATATCATATTCTCAGATTATACTTTAAAAATTAAAAATCCCCATAACTGCTGCTGTCTTAACAACGGCAGCATTATCATTATATACAACTTAATTTTATCCAATAATGAACAGAAAGTAGTTGGTAAATCATTTTTGACCCTAACAGATTTTTATACAGATCCATTCAACTCATCCGATTTAGGAATATTCGTTGCGGACAATTTAGGTCCATTAAAAATTTTTAATGTCACAGACTTATGTTACAAATGTGTTACATTAGAAACAGAAGACAAAATTATTATATTCCCATTAATTCATACGACTCTTCCGAAACACTAACAAAATGCTATTTCAATTTTTATATTTTACAACTTCTAGCCATCCAAATCATCCAGGTGTCGAGGTTTTTCCTGTTTCATATATGGTAACTTTAATATAAACAGTATACGTCTAGCCCTCGAGGTGACAGGTCGACTTTGTTTTGGTTGAGCGGACGTTGGCAAGTGCCTCATCGAGTGACTTTGACCGTTAAATTCTTTTATCGGTTTTGTGTCTGTTCTAGTTAAGAACTGTTTCACGTCCTCTTCTATTAACGCTATTTCGGGTTATTTATCTCTGTTTTCTAAAGGCTTTATTCTCTAAGTGTTCCGTGAGTGTCTTGTCTGACTGTGATTTTGTTTCTTTTACCTGGCTCACATGCCTCGCCCCACAAAGAAATGTAAGGGTTGTGCCGCTTCAGTTGTTGATCCGGTCATTTGTGCGGGCTGTGGAATTATTAGCCACCCTGAGCCCTCTTGTCTCGCTCGTACGGGCCATCCTTGGTATGGGAAGGAACTTTTGAATTGTCGTGCTGGATTGCCTTTGTCTCAGTCTTCCGTTAGCCAGGCTCTCGCGTCGCCGGTACAATCACTATCGGCCATACCTTCAGCCACACTCCAGTCGATATCTGCATTACCAGCTGCTGAGACTATAAGTGTCATTGTAAACGATATCATTGACTCGAAGCTAGCGGCTCTCCGGGATGACTTTTTAATGGGGATTAGAGCAGAATTGAGGGGTATAAGAGCAGATATAGGCTCTCTGTCTGATCGTGTCACGGCATTAGAAGATAATGCTAACATCTCCTCCGAGCAGCGGCCTTTGTCGGCAGACAATCTCCTGGAAGAACTTCAAGACAGAGAGTGGAGATCCAAAAATATTATTATTTTTAGTGTACCCGAGCCGCATGAAGCAACACCGGAACTCATGAGATCGGCCGATGTGACCGTTGCACGTGAGGTCTTATCTGAAATCGGCCCCCTCTCCAACCAGGATCTTGCTACACATCGCCTGGGCAAGCAGGGTAGGGCTCCTTGTAAGCCTCTCTGTGTACGCCTTAACTCTGCAGCGGAAGTAAAGAGGATTCTCCAGAATAAACAGCTGTACAATGGCCCCTTCAAGATAGCTGATGACAAGACCAAGCAGCAGCGTGGGACCCTGGAGCAGCTTAGGGAAAGACTTCGAGATCTTCACGAACGTGGAGAAACTAATATGACTATTCGTTACGTTCGTGGTTTTCCCAAAATCGTGGAGGGTAGACCAACACACAAGGGCTCGGCGAAAAAAACTAGATATTAACCCTTTAGTGTACCTGCAAAATGTCCGTGGTCTGCGCACCAAGTTGGATACCCTTGTCAACTCTGTTCTCTCGTCTGCTGTTTCGTATGACATAATTATTTTTGTTGAGACCTGGCTCACTCCGGCGATATCGTCTAAGGAACTTGGATTGCGTGATTATAACGTGTATAGATGTGACAGAACTCAACAAACCAGCTGTTTCTCTAGAGGTGGGGGTGTTCTCATCGCTGTTAAGAATTCGTTGTCATCCCGCATTGTTACAGTCAATTGTTCTGAGGTCGAACAGCTATTCGTTAGAGTCCACCTTCAAACTAATAAATATATGCTTCTGGGTGCTGTTTATATTCCACCCGCGGCCCAAACTGCACTTTATTCACGTCATGTTGACTCAGTCATAGAACTTTACCATAAGTTTAGCGAAGATACCTTCTGTCTTTATGGCGATTTTAATCTTCCTCACGCGGTTTGGTTCAGTGACTCGGGTCAGGAGTGCTTTAGAAGATCGGGTATTACGTCGAATGAATCCGCAGCTATTGATCTCCTTCTTGGTTGTGCTGGGTACTGCAATCTTACCCAAATAAACAATGTTTTTAATGACTTCGACGTTATGCTCGACCTTGTCTTCGTTAGCTGTTCTGATGCCGCTATTGATTGGGTTATCGATGTCCTTATTCAGCCGGATGCCTATCATCCACCTTTATATGTATTGTTTAAAGGTTTGGACTCGGGGCCTGACCTCCGGTGCGGTCACACGATGCTTAGAGACTTTAAGCGTGGTGATTACTCCGGTGTTATTGATTATCTTAACTCTGTTGACTGGGATAATGTGACTGGTGACACCGAGCCTGAGGTCGCTCTTGAACGTTTATATTGCCATATTAATCATGCAATCGAAGCCTATATTCCGGTTCGACCGTTGGTCTATTCCTCGTATCCGCCGTGGTTTTCTTCTGGATTAAGGTGCCTTATTAGGCAGAAGAAAAGAGCGCACAAAATCTTTAAGCGTTCGGGTGCATATTGTGACTACCTGTGCTTTGCGGGTCTCCGTTCGAGATGTAAGCAGGTCCTAGCGCGTGAACATAGCGATTATATTGACGGTGTTGAGAGTGCTGTGTGCGATAATGTCCAGAGTTTTTGGAAATTCGTTAATACTAGGCGTGGTTTGCATGGAATTCTCGGGAGCGTTCATTAGGATCACGCTTCTGCATCCTCGAGTGTGGCTGCCGCTAATCTGTTCGCTGACTTCTTTGGCTCAGTATATTCCCCCCCGGACTGCTATGGCGCCTGCCTTGATTCCTGGTTCGACTTTGGATGGTGATGTTAATTTGCACTCGATTTCTATTTCGATTGGTCAAATCTTTTCAAAGCTAGATTCGCTCGACACGTCAAAGGGCCCGGGATCTGATGGGGTTCCACCTTTATTTCTTAAGGAGTGTCGGTTCATTCTGTCGAGGCCCCTCTGGCATATTTTTAATTCATCGTTAGCTAAGGGGATTTTCCCGGTTGCTTGGAAGACTTCTTTGGTCACCCCGGTTTTCAAGGCAGGCGACCGATCGGATGTAAGAAATTACAGACAGATATGCAAATTATCGGTCATGCCAAAGATCTATGAAGAGATACTTACAAAGCACCTAATGCCTAAGCTCATTAATGTGATTTGCGAGGAACATCATGGATTTGTCCCTGGTCGTTCGACGTCGACCAACCTTGCGGTTTACCACTGTTATGTTTCGGCTGCGCTGGATAATGGCCTTCAGGTTGACACTGTGTACACGGACTTCAGGAAAGCCTTCGATTCTGTTGATCACTCTATCTTGCATAATAAGCTGGTCGCAATCGGGATCAATGGACCTCTCATCAATTGGATCGATAGCTACCTGGAGGGCCGTGTGCAGGTTGTTAGGATACATGATCGGTTGTCCGATCCAGTTAATGTGACCTCGGATGTTCCTCAAGGATCTCACATCGGTCCTCTTCTGTCCCTCCTCTTTATTAACGATCTCAAGGAGGTTTTCCTGCACAGTAGATTTCTTATGTACGCGGATGATCTAAAGATTTTCCGCACCATTAGTGGAACCGGTGATGTAGATCTGTTGCAGGCTGATCTCCTTGGATTCGAGCAGTGGTGTGCCGCAAATAGGATGCGACTAAATACCGGTAAATGCGTATTACTAAGGTCTCATAGGGCGGTTAACGGCATTCCCTCAATATACACTTTAAGTGATACCACATTGACGGAGGTTGTGGAAGTCTTGGACCTTGGGGTTACGTTTATGTCAGGGCTTGATTTCCGTAACCATTATCGAAACATCACGTGTAAAGCTATAAAAACCCTAGGGTTTGTAGCCCGTTTCGGTAAAAATTTCAAACGTATTAGGACTCTTAAATTACTCTATGTTGCACTCGTTAGGCCGCATGTCGAATATGCGTCGGTCATATGGAGTCCTAGGCATAAACAATATATTAATCTAGTGAGGGTAACTGGTAGCCCCATGAGGTTTAGTGACCATGACTATGGTTTTGCCCTGGATAAAACTAAACTCTTGACGCTTGCTGATCACCGCGTTTGCTCTGACTTATTATTTCTTTTCAAAGTTCTCCATGGTCAGATAAGCTGCCTCGAGCTTGTTGGTCTGATTTGTTTTAACGCTCTCTGCGTACTAGACCCCTATTCTCAACGTGTGTCCCCGATTTCCACTATTACGCGGCCGACCCCATTAATCGTGCGATGGATGAGCTAAACAAATTCCCTGTTGAGATTGATTTATTCGCTAACTCCTTAGCTGTCTTCAGGGACCGGGTGCTGAGGGGATTGTCGCCTCCTTAAGTGCGTCGTCTTGTATATATTTCTATTGGGTTTTCGCGCTTTCTTGTTGAATGTTACGTTTCTTTGTGTTCTTTATTTTTCTGTATACTCACTGTTTATTTTATTTATTTTTATGTCTTTGTACTTGGCAACACAAATTATATTGTATTACTTTGTATAATTTTTGTATTCTAAAGGATTCTCCCGTTAATTCAATAATAATAATAATAATAATGTAAATCAAATAGACAAAGTTGAATGGTATAAGTACGTATTGCAGTTACCCAGCACGTGAGCTCTCGAGGGTAGTAAAGGGCAAAAATAGAAAATCCCTGTTTCAATTCCTGTTTTCTATTTCCTAAATCCTAAGCTCCGCTCTTATGGAGAAGCATGTAACCGTTTTCCTAGCCGCGTTTTCGAGCGGCGGCGGCCGCCCGTCTGTTACAACAGCAACCTAGGCTACTCAAGACGCAACACAATGGGATGAGTGTCTATTTTCTGCCATGATGGCGGAATCTACTAGTCGCGCGGCTAGCCACGGCGGCAAATCGCGTGACTTCTCCAAACTGAGTCATAGCCGCGGCCGCGCTGCGATCCTACGCCACAGTGGGACAGAATCCCAAAAATAAGGAAACAAGGCAGAATTCGAAAATTATGGGATTATGATTTTTTATACATATTGTAAACTAATAATATGAGATCCTAAAAAAAGGGAAAAATATCGTGGCGACTACGTCTGATCTGTGTGTAAACACGTGTCAAAGTTTCTATGTTTTTTCTGGTGGAAAATTTTGAATCGAGTCTTTTAAATCGTGATGATATAAATTTTTTGAGAACCGAAATGAGTAGTATCATTTTTGGTAAGCAATAGCAAACAATTAGTTACATACAGTACTTTTCCATAAGAAACCCATTGAAGAAATATCAGCAATTATCGGCTTTTTAGTTACCCTCCGTGAACTTCCGAGCAAATTTCTTTTTTGTTATATAATCCACATTTATTTGGCTTTGCAACTCCGAAAACAAGATTTGGCAATATTTACCAATAATGGAGTAATTACCTGTATTCTACGTCGCACAGCGAGGCTGAATCTCAAGAAATAGGGGGAAATTCAACATCACATTTTTCGCAGTGAAACTGCGGAATATAATTAAGGAAGTTCATAAAAGAAAGTATTAATATACAACTGATACGGGGGATTGACGTTATTTAAAAAAATGATGTCAATAATTCCAATAAAACTAGAACAATTTGATAAATATACCTATATTACTATGAAAAGTGCAGAAATATTGTACGCGCCAAATATTCTCATTGCAATACAAACGAAGATATTTTAAACATTTTATCTATTTATTCAGATCCAGTACTACTGTTTTATAATGTTCATAAGATTCGACATTTTGATTAGAAAAACTGGCATATTGAATTTGTTCTCTATTCTTGGGATTGACGCCCACTGCGCGTTGGGACAAAAGCGGGATCGGACGCAAGCGAGAGTTCATTCTTTGTTTTCGACTGTTAATTTCATATTTCCCAAGAACGTCTTAACACCATCTGTTTGCCAGCATTTCTAAAGGGCAGTCCAGAACGTACCTGCCGTCTTTAATAATTTTTGGCATTCTTCAGTCACACAATGAGTTAATCCGTATATTGCTCTGTCGGTGGGTAGTACGATGGGTTTCGGACCCGAACGTAGGTACTGCTATTAACCACCGCGCCGACTCGCGGGACAATATGGTCATAAACCGTGACTCTGGCGAAAGGTTTGGTCGGTCAGGCAGATTAACTTTTTACAATCAGAAGTGGCATTTTCCTCCACGAAGAAAATAAGATGTTCTTATGTTAGATTGAAAAATGTTTCCCGACAATGGTGTTGGAAACGAAATCAATCTGAAAAAGTATAAGTACGTCTCGCGGTGAGACACAGGAAGAAACGGGGTAGTCGGCCGACTGCGCGTGTTCCCGTCTTCATCGTCCTCCCTACAAAATTTGAGAGAAAGCACTTATCGAGTATAAACACGCGTTGGAATATCAAAACAGAAGCACGCGCTGACGTATTAGGTACGAGAGAAATAGCCATAGGAAGGAGATATTACTGGGCAGAAGTGAAAAGCTGCTGTTTCAAAGGAATGCAGGACCGATTGGTTATAATATAATCTCCTCCCTATGGCTTACCTCCTCTCGCAACGAATACGTCAGCGCGTGCTTTGGTTTTGATATTCCATCGCGCATTTATAACCGAGAGATAAGAGATCCGTCTTTAATTGCTATATTGGTGGCATGTTTCTCACGTGCGACGGGACAAGCGGACTGAGATTGAAGCAAAAAATCATTCCCTAGCGATCGATAATTACGTATTTTCCAAAGAACGGTTTAAGAACATCTGTTTGCCAGATTTCTAAAGGGCAATCAAGACTGATGTTAAGCGCCGACTCGCGGAGCAGTACGGTTATAAACCCTGGCGAGGCACTCTGGCCGACCAGCCACAATAATTTTTTAAAGACGGCGAAGATACGTTCTTAATTGCCTTGTGACGTAGCGTACCAGCGCGAGGAGTCGAGCGCACGGCGGTGCGACCGGGAGTGAGCGAGAGGCCGAGCGCCCGGGCGACCGCGACCGGCTAGCACCGAACCGGACCGAAATACGCCGGTCTCGCAACGCGTCAAATGACGCTCACTCCCCACCGCGCCGCGACGAAGGACCGGCAGTTCGAGTGGGGCCACGGATCCCCCTCTACCGCCTGCCTGGATGCTGCCCGGCGCAAGCAAATAGAAAATATCCGAGTAACCGACGATCAGCCGATCGTAAACCGTTTCCCTTTTTTTCTACTACCGTTCCGTAACGAGACGCCAGGAAGTTGCCCGGTCTCTTTCCCTCCACTCTACTGTACAAGAGGCGCCTGGACGTTGCCCGGTCTCTTCCTCCTACCGCTCCGAGATAGAGACGCCCGGACGCTGCCCGGTCTCTTTTCCTCCTACCGCTCCGAGATAGAGACGCCCGGACGCTGCCCGGTCTCTTTTCCTCCTACCGCTCCGAGATAGAGACGCCCGGACGCTGCCCGGTCTCTTTTCCTCCTACCGCTCCGAGATAGAGACGCCCGGACGCTGCCCGGTCTCTTTTCCTTCTACCGCTCTGACAGAGACGGCCGGACGCTGCCCGGTCTCTTTCCTTCTACCGCTCCAAGATAGAGACGCCCGGATCGTTGCCGGTCTCCAAGTTTCACGAAGCGACGCTCGCAGCACCGCGCGCCAAAACGCGACCCAAACGACGTAGCGAAGGAGCAGTGTAAATAAGTGTACATATAGAAGTAAATAAACGTAGAATATTTAATTAGAGGAGGACTTCACTGAACCCTGGCATAGCGACTGAGCCTATTCCTATTTCTCCTGGTCACCGGAGTGACGACCATCACAGCCTTATGGAAATCTGGCAACCAGATGTTGCAAAGCCGTCTTTGAAAATACGGAATTGCCGACCATAAACGATAGGTAAATGAATTTTTGCATCGCTCCCTACTGTTACCTCCCAGAGCCCCCTTCGTTTAGGATAAATAAGGACACAACATAAAGGCAAAATACTGAACACAATATAGAGGCCCAAAACATAATAAAATTTGAAAATAGAATGAAAAGCGGCTGTTTCGTTAATCTGTATATTGCTCTGTCAGCGGTTGGCAGGGACTTTGCACCCGTACGCACTGTTGGCCGCCACCGAAGTTCGGGACAATACGATCATAAACCGCGACTCCGCTCTGCCCGATCAACCTGGCAAGTTTTTCGGAAACAGCTGGTTCCATTAAGCTCGAAATATATTAAAAGTTTATACCTGAGGTTCCCACCCCTACACGTAGCGAGTTCAATATAGATTATAGTGTATGTAGTATAGTGTAGTTAGATGCACGTCTTTAGATAACGTGTTTAACGTATAAAAGCAAACGCAATAGTTTCAGTTCTTTCTTGAAAAGGGTCTAAATCATAGACCGAAACGTCGAGTAAATAATTGCAAAATAGCTTTTATTAATTGTTTATATGACCGAACCTATGCGCTGACATCACTTCTTGGTTTTTAATATTCTAAAAATACGGTCGAAATTATAAATTCTTTATATAGTGTAGTTTTCACTAAAAAGTTGAAATTGAAGAATTCTACGTACCCGTATTTCACAGTTTGGTCTGTTGTTTATGCTGACAAATTGACGCCATAATGGATCAACAATTTATAAGAACAAGGAGTCAAAAGTTATTACTTTTAGATAAATTGTTTAAACAAATGAACGTATTCCGAATCTGATTGTGTTGCTGAATTCGTTTTAAAAAATGCATCAGTTTCGTATAATAGACTATTCTCTATGGTGCATACTTTCTGAGATATTGGGGCAAACGTGTTTTTCACACCCACATATGAATGATTGCTAATAAAACAAAATAAGTGTCAAATACTTTTCGAAGACTATAATCTGCGCGAACCTCATCAAAATCGGCAATAATTATCATGGTTGTGACGTAGCGTCCCAGCGCGAGGAATCGCGCGCAACGGTGTGACCGGGAGTGAGCGGGATGCCGAGCGCACGGGCGACCGCGACCGAGCACCACCGAGCCGGCCCGAGGCGCGCCGGTCTCGCGACGCGTCAAATGACGCTCACTCCCCACTGCGCCGCTAGATCGCGTCGTTTTCTCGCAGCTGGGAATTTCCGAGAATCGGGACATAAGCCCTGCCGCGACGAAGGACCGGCAGTTCGAGTGGGGATACGGATCCCCCCTCCTAGACGCCTGCCTGGATGCTGCCCGGTGCGAACGTACTAGCGAGAAATCTCCGAATAACCGAGATCAGCTGATCGACTGCCCGGTCTTTTTCCTCCTACCGTACCGCATAGAGACGCCAAGACGCTGCCCGGTCTCTTTCCTCCTACCGTACCGCCTAGAGACGCCTGGACGTTGCCCGGTCTCTTTCTCTCCTACCGTACCGAACAGAGACGCCAGGACGCTGCCCGGTCTCTTTCTCTCCTACCGTACCGCATAGAGACGCCTGGACGTTGCCCGGTCTCTTTCTCTCCTACCGTACCGAACAGAGACGCCAGGACGCTGCCCGGTCTCTTTCTCTCCTACCGTACCGCATAGAGACGCCTGGACGTTGCCCGGTCTCTTTCCTCCTACCGTACCGAACAGAGACGCCTGGACGTTGCCCGGTCTCTTTCTCTCCTACCGTACCGGACAGAGACGCCAGGACGTTGCCCGGTCTCTTTCCTCCTACCGTACCGAACAGAGACGCCCGGACGCTGCCCGGTCTCTTTCCTATTACCGTACCGAACAGAGACGCCCGGACGCTGCCCGGTCTCTTTCCTACTACCGCACCGAACAGAGACGCCCGGCCGCTGCCCGGTCTCTTTCCTCCTACCGCAACCGATAGAGACGACGGGTGTTGCCCGGTCTCCAAATCGGGCGAAATACGTCAAGCCGCGTCGCCCTTGGCGGCAACGCCAGAACTGTAAATAGTGTACATATTCTTACATAAGATGTGAATAATAAAGAACGTTAAAACCCAACAGCGAGGACTTTAATCGAACCTGGCCAGCCAACTGAGCTAACCCCAAAATCCTCGCAGCGACGTACGTCACAAATTGGCGCCCGAACAGGGACCGTTCAAAAAGGATAAAACAGTAAATGAGTTCGAAATTAACTGAACTCTACCGCCTGGATAAGGAGAAACTTATCACGGAGCTGAAGGCGGTAAACCAAAATACCGAGGGAAGTTTCGAACAACTCCGTGCCCGACTCCGCCAGCACCTAGTCGCCACCATGGGAAAGGACGACGACGACACCATGACCAGCGGAACGACGGGCCTCACACGCCCGTCCATCATAATCCCACTACTACAGATTGCCAACGTAATGGACTGCGTACGTAAGTGGGGCTGCCACTTCGATGGCACCAAGGACGGCCGCGACTTCCTGGAAAGGATAGGCGAATTACAGGAAGGCTATGGCATCGCCGATGACCAGCTCCTACGGTGCCTTCCCGAACTATTAAAGGGCCAGACGCTCTTGTGGCACCGCAGCAACCGTAACGGATGGACAACATGGGCAGACTTCGAAAACAGCTTTCGATTGTTCTACGTTCCAGCCACCAGTCGGTACGACTTAGAAGAAGCAATCTTGCAACGAAAGCAGAAGCCCGGGGAGCGAGCCAGCGACTACCTCATCGGGATCCAAACACTGATCCGCCGCCACGGCCAACTCCCACTAGACCGACAATTGGAACTCATCCATCGCAACCTGCTCCCCGAATATCGACAATATATCCGCCGTAAAGATTGTCCTACCGTCAAGGCGCTGCTAGAGACCGCCGTCGAATACGAAGGCATCACGGCCGATAAGAAGAGCCGGACCCCGGCCACCGAAATCACCCCTACGCAACGAACACCCCGCTCGGCGCTCGCCGCCGTGACCACCGGGTATAACCGCGAGACTTGCTGTTGGAGGTGCGGACAACGGGGCCACCGACGACAGGAATGCCGGCAGCCAGCACGACTATTCTGCTCCCGCTGTGGCCAAGACGGACGCCTCTCTCGCGATTGCCTATGCCAACCACCGGCGGGAAACGCCTCGGGGCCCGGAGACAGGGGCGCCTCCCAACCACCGGCCACCCCCACGCCCCAGTAAATCAGCTGCAACCAAACACCAGACCGTTCGTAACTATCCTACTGCACGGCCGCCGATACCGAGCGCTCTTGGACACAGGAGCCACACGTTCGTATATGCGCAGCGACGTGGCGGAACATTGCCTCCGCCACGGCGATACCTTCGCGCCAACACAACACCGAGTCCGTTTAGCGAACGGCTTCGAGGCATCCCTCGCCGGGGATCTACAAAGTGTGGCACGAATAGAAAACCAAAGGCTGACGCACTGATACGCCATCCTCCCGGCACTTACACACCCGGTGATCCTCGGCATGGACGCCCTAAACAAACTAAGGGTCCATATGACTCTGGGGCACCGGCCAGTGGTTCCCGAAGCAGCCGTCCTCGATACAACCAGCGGAGTGACCGCCTGTACACCCGCACAAGCGGAGGCCCTCCAGCAACTGCTCGACGAAGAACTCCCGAAATTTCAAACCCTGCGAGGGACCACGCAGCTCATCAGCCACACAATCCGGCTACAGCCGACCGCGCCCCTGAAACAACGATACACGCCGCGCAACCCCGCCATGCAACAGATCATCAACGACGAGGTGAATAAAATGCTGGCCGAAGGAATTATCGAGCCCTCCCGAAGCCCGTGGAGCTCGCCCGTCGTCCTGGTACGCAAAAAGAACGGGAAACGCCGATTCTGCATAGACTTCCGACGAGTGAACCAGGTGACCGACAAAGACGCCTATCCGCTTCCCCAAGTTTAGGCTACACTGGGTAAATTACGAGAAGCTCGGTTCATCTCCACCATCGATCTGGCCAACGGCTACTGGCAGGTACCTCTCGCCCCCGAAAGCCGGCCGATTACCGCCTTTACCGTACCAGGCCGAGGATTGTACCAGTTTCGGGTCATGCCTTTCGGACTCCACTCCGCCCCCGCCACCTTTCAGCGGCTCCTAGACCAAGTAATCGGACCAGAATTGGAACCACGCGCATTCGCGTACCTAGACGATATTATTATACTGGGCCGAACATTCGAAGAACACCTGCAGAATCTTCGCGAGGTTCTGCACCGATTACAGGTCGCGAATCTTCGAATCAATCCTGAAAAATGCGAGTTCTGCCGCACCGAACTCAAATACTTGGGACACATGGTGACCGCACAGGGGGTCAAAACCGACCCCGAGAAGGTACAAGCCATCCTAGGGATTCCGGCCCCCACTAATCTCCGCGAACTACGCAGATTTCTGGGCATGGTGTCATGGTACCGCAGATTTATTACTCACTTCGCCGACACCATCGCACCGTTGACCAAACTCCTCCAGAAGAAACGGAAGTGGACATGAGGCTCGGAGGAGGACACGGCCTTCCACGCCCTCCAACGCCAGCTAGCCGCCGCCCCTGTATTAACGTGCTCCGACTTTTCCCAGCCATTCACTCTGCAGACCGATGCCAGCGACGAAGGACTCGGCGTGGTGCTCACCCAGGAAGCTGACCAAGGCGAACACGTCATCGCCTACGCCAGCCGAACGCTTAATCCGGCCGAACGGAATTATTCCACCACCGAAAAAGAGTGCCTGGCAGTGGTATGGGGGATTCGGAAGATGCGACCCTACCTCGAGGGCTACCACTTCACCGTTCTAACAGACCACCAAGCTCTCAAATGGCTACAGAACATTGAAGACCCATCCGGCCGACTCGCCCGCTGGAGCTTAGAGCTCCAGCAATACGATTTCACCATCAAATATCGAAAAGGAGCCAATAATCTGGTGGCCGACGCGCTCTCCAGGCAGCCCGACGAGATACACACAGCCGATGATCCGCTGGATTGCGCCTGGCACACTCGCACAAAAGCACAAGTCCAGCAGGAACCAGAGAAACACCCAGAATACCGACTCGCCGAAGGCCAGCTGTACCGCCGATTCCCCGACTGCACCGGACGAACCGTCGATCAAAGGAACGAGTGGAAGTTGTATGTGCCGAAGCCGATGCGCCCCCTTGTACTGGCCAAAAACCACGACGCTCCGACCGCCGGACACCTGGGGACCACCAAGACCGCGGCCAGGCTCGCCGAACGATACTACTGGCCGGGGATGTTTCGGGAAGCCGCCAAGTACGTCCGCCAATGCATCACGTGCCAGAAGTACAAAATCTAGCAGCAAACTCCTGCGGGACAAATGCACACGACTCCCGTCCTCCAGCCCTGGGAAGTGGTCTCCACAGACCTCCTCGGCCCACTTCCCCGCTCCAGCAAGGGCCACACCACGCTATGCGTATTCCAAGATAAGTTTACCAAATGGGTGGAGGTCCAGCCCCTACGACAGGCTACAGCGTCAGCGGTTACCCGGGCCTTGAAGGACCTGATCCTATTGCGACACGGCTGCCCCCGCATCGTCATCACCGACAACGGGCGACAGTTCGAGAGCCGAGAGTTCGGGAATCTCCTCAAGGACGCCGAAAGCGAGCACCGGAAGACGCCACCGTACTCCCCGCAGTGCAATCCGGTCGAGCGCGTGAACCGCGTCTTGAAGACTATGATTGCCCAATACACGGCCGAAAATCACCGCCATTGGGATCGGTGGATCCACGAGCTCGTCTTCGCTTACAACACGGCCAAGCACGAGAGCACGGGATTCACTCCGGCCTTCCTAACGTACGGGAGGGAGCTGAATCCCCCGGCCGCCCTGTACCACCCACCGGACACGGCCCCACCAAATCCCGACAGTACCGACACACGATTCCGCCAACAACAAATCGAGCACCTTCAAGACACCCTCACGCTAGCCCGCCGTAACCAGGCCCGAGCATTCGAAACGCAACGAAAGCATTTCAATCTACGCCGCCGAGACTGGAGACCGACGATTGGCACCGAGGTAATGAGGCGGGAGCACCACCTGTCCGACGCGGCACATGGCTTCGCGGCGAAACTTGCCCCGAAATTCGCAGGCCCGTACCGGGTTGCCAGGTTTCAGGGGCCTAACGTCGTGATCCTAAAAGACGTCAACAATCGCAGCAGCCGGGCACACGTGAAGGATCTAAAGCCCTGCACAGAAAACAATGACAATACCGAAACACCGGCCAGAGGACAGCCAGCCGACCTCGGAAGCGATTCCTACACCAGCCGGGACGAGGACACGGTGTCAGTACAGTCGAGCAATGGAAGACGTACTAGACCTACACGTACAGGAGCTCACGAGTCCGCATCTCCGGCAAGCTTTTCGGGACCTGTTCGGGGATTCCTCGGACGAGGAGGCGCCCTCGACCCACTGGACCGACTGCGGCCCGACGACCAAAGGCGCCAAAGCGCCGACCGGCCGACCCCGTGGCCGCCCCCGCACCCAAGCAGGCCCGCGGCCCCCTACGGGCGCCTCGGCCAGGCAAGGAGCAGGAGGCGCCGTCACCGGCTCCGACACCGCCACATCCCGCACCGGAGCCACAACCAGCGGCCAGCCAGGGCGAACCCCCGCTGCCGAGGCCCCCCGGCGCTACCACACCCGGGCCTTCATCAGCAGCCAAGGCCACCACGACACCGGGAGCACGCCCGACGGACGACCAGGGATGGACCGTCGTGGACCTGGAGCGCCTACGGGAAGGACAGCGCTTCCGCGTCCGCCAGGATGGCCGAATCATCCAGCTCCGCCGAATCTCCCCGACACACATTAAATTTAAGTTAGTTTAAGTTAGTTTAAGTATTAGTTCTTAAGGGTGGCGGGTAGCCGATGGGCATAAGTTAGGTACTAAGGGTGGCGGGTAGCCGGCAGGCATAAGCTTAGATTAAGTACTATGTATAATAAAAAGGCAAATACCGCCGAAACACGCGTTACCGCGAGTCATTGCGTCGTATCTCCCTTCGAAGAAAGGGGGGGATGTGACGTAGCGTCCCAGCGCGAGGAATCGCGCGCAACGGTGTGACCGGGAGTGAGCGGGATGCCGAGCGCACAGGCGACCGCGACCGAGCACCACCGAACCGGCCCGAGGCGCGCCGGTCTCGCGACGCGTCAAATGACGCTCACTCCCCACTGCGCCGCTAGATCGCGTCGATTTCTCGCAGCTGGGAATTTCCGAGAATCGGGACATAAGCCCTGCCGCGACGAAGGACCGGCAGTTCGAGTGGGGATACGGATCCCCCCTCCTAGACGCCTGCCTGGATGCTGCCCGGTGCGAACGTACTAGCGAGAAATCTCCGAATAACCGAGATCAGCTGATCGACTGCCCGGTCTTTTTCCTCCTACCGTACCGCATAGAGACGCCTGGACGTTGCCCGGTCTCTTTCCTCCTACCGTACCGAACAGAGACACCTGGACGTTGCCCGGTCTCTTTCTCTCCTACCGTACCGGACAGAGACGCCAGGACCATACATCTACACGCACATGATTGGTGCATAGTGTGCATACGAGGTGTGGGAAATTCTCGAGCGCTCCCGTCCCGAATCTGGCATCACTGGCTGCGACACCAATTTGTGTAAATAGGTGACGACCGTTTCATCGTAAAAGAGGCCGAAGTACTTATCTCGTCATATTTGTGTTGATACCGATTTTACGACCGTGCTGCTTTGCGAAGGTGGCAACCTGTCTTGCAGAGGAACAAAGGAACAAAAGTGGTAATCCTCTGACTGCGCGTGGTCCCGCCTGCGTGGTTTTCCCTACAAATTCGAGAGAGATCACTTATCTCTCGAGTATATGCGTGCGTTCAAATGTCAAAACAAAAACACGCGCGATGTATTAGGTGCAGGAGAAAAAGGGCCCTGAGAACTAACCCTGATAACTGTCCTGCAGTTCCACAAGTTATTTCGTAAATGTTTTGTAATTACTTTATAGTGCGTTGAAGACCGAACGGCTAGTGTCGTAAAGCGGTAGTAAACCGTGACCCGCCAATAATTCGTTTTAGGACTTCACGCAGATGGCTACATCATGCGACTCACCCCCGGGGAAAACACAGAAAATGACGTTTTTATAGTATACCTGTATTTTTCCACCTCTACGCCAACGCTTTGCAAAGGTGGGATTTTTCGTGACCAATAATATTTGGAGTGTCGCAGAAAACTCCAGTAGATAGAGTATGAGAGTTCTGGACCAAATTGGGGCGAGGGGGGTGCGGTGGTGCGGGGGGGGGGGAACCGCGCTCTTCCGCGAGATTGGCGAGGGGCGAGGCGGGGTGGGGGTACCGAGATCGTGGGCGAGGGGGCTGACGTCACGGGGGAGGGGGATTCCAAGATGGCGTCGACTGAGTTCGTGGGCGAGGGGGCTGACGTCACAGGGGGAGGCGGTTTTCAAAATTTTCAAAATGGCGTCGCGCGCGCAGGTTGAGTTTGTGGGCGAGGGGGTTGACGTCACGGGGGAGGGGTAGGATTTTCAAAATTTCAAAATGGCGGCGCGCGCATTTCGTGTTGGCGGCACCTATTGGATGTTTAAGGTACTTTGGGTCCGCGTCGGTATTTGGGCCCGCGTTGGGTAATTTTTCATATTTTTCATGCATTTCGTATTGGCGCCATCTGGTGGATGTTTGTGGTACTTTGGGCGCGCGTCGCCGCCGCGCAATCTCCGTACGCGTGCGGGGATCGGTGCGCAGGCGCGACCGCGACCGATTCGTGAAAATTCGAATCGCGTCTTCGATGATGATTTCTGAGAAAGAGGGCGAACCATGATTTCTGAGAAAAGATAAGGAATCATGGCGCGCGACAGGATTGAACGCGTTTTGTGACACCTACGTGCATGCGCTTCCTGCCGTGTGTTTATATTCGAATCGTGGGACCGATACAATGCACGTGCAATGCTTTAAACATAGAGCGATAATCATTGTAAATCAATCATCGCGATAGCCCATGGAATAACCATTGCACCGCGCCATGCCGCGTGTTTATATCCGGGCAGCATTGAACGCGTTTTTTGGCGCCTACGTGCATGAATCGTGGGACCGATACAGCGCGCGTGCAATGATATATACATCTAGCTTTGATTTATTAAAAATTAAATAAACACTACATTCCATTCGATGCTGATTTCTAAGAAATCGTAGAGCAAACCGCGTCATGCCGTGTGTTTATATCCGAGCATTGACTTTTCCCAAGACGATGCCTCTAAGAGTAATAATTATTCGACGTTGCATTCGCGCGAGCAACCGTCATAAACATAGAGCGATAATTATTCGGGGTAGAGTTCCGAGTATTTCATATCGATGATGCTGTAAGTCAATCCTCGCGGCAGCCCATGGAATAAACATAACATTGCACCCCGCGATATCGCATGTTTATGGGAGTAGCAAAGCAACGGTGTAAGGGTGAGAAAAAATTTGAAGATACGTTCGAAGTGTAACTAACGTAAACATAGTGCGATGGCGTGAGAAGGATCTCGGGTAGGGCAGGCTGCTAGTATGTATTAAAAATCCTGCAGTCGCTCGACGAAGATCGTGAAATACGTTACGCGTGCATAAGTACCACGAGACATTGAAATCGGGTGAAATCGAGCGTCTCTGGGAAATAGACTATTTGTGAAGAAGTAAACTCTTTGTGAATAAGCGAACATGGAGGGATTCATGGATACGTACAGGGTTTTGTTCGGGACGTCTAAGCTTTTACGCTCTATTGCGGAATTCCGAGACTGGGTTGATCATTGCGACACGTGCCTGCAGCTCATCGTCGAGTACCAGAGCAGCGGAGGAGTGTCCGTGGCCGCGAAACAACGCCTAGTGTCGGTGATCACGCGAATAAAGACATTGCGCGCGATCGTGCGGGAAAAGTTTTCGCGAGTCGGTTGCGGTGTTTCGGGCCGATCGACTGCACCCAAAGTCGTATGGGAAGACGTGGAATCTGCGTTTATAGGCCGTATTTCAACCGGTGCGGTCATCAACGTGGGACACGCCGATCCGCGTCGATTTTTAGAGGGTGCTCGACGAACTGTGATCTCACGCGTCACGGACGCTATCACGGCACATAAGAGCGTGTCTGTAAATACGAACTTTAACGCAGAGTTTATGTTAGGTGAAAATACGGACACGAAAAGTTTCGGTACCCGAAATCGCGTACTGATTATGACTTCGAACGTTCGCGAGTGGTACTCGAAGCACGTGGTCGCTCCCACGTTAGTGGTGATCGAGGAGTTTCAAGATCGCGACAGTGGATGGACCCTAAGGGCTGTGCTAAATATTCTAGTAAATATTAATAAGCACAATCCACTTCGAGGCGGTTGCAACGTACCGCTTCCGTCCGCCGTTGTCCTGAAGAAAGCGGTGGTCAACGTAAAGAATAGAGACAATGCGTGTTTCTTGTGGGCTGTCGTTGCCAGTTTGTATCCTGTGACTACGCATGGGGACAGGATCGCATCGTACCATCACTACTCGGAGGTGCTTCGCACGGGCGATATGGCTCTACCCGTAACGTTGGACCAGCTGACGAAGTTCGAGAGATTCAACGACGTGTCGGTGAATATGTACGCGTGGTCCGAAGGAAGCTGCGCGCCCCTGCGTTTGACCGAGGACAAGCGAGAGAGACACACGAACCTCTTACTGGTGCAGGATCCGAAGGATTGCCAGCGATATCATTTCACATGCATTCGCAGCATGTCGAGGCTGATTTCGAAGCAGCTTGGCAATCATAATGGCCAAGTATTCGTTTGCGAAAGGTATGTAAAAAAAAATATTTTGATCGATTATTATTCATTCTTATGTTTTATTATTATCAATATTAATGCTATTATCGTTGCAGATGTCTCAACTTCTTCTATTCGACCGAGCGATTGGCGAAGCACAACGTGGACTGTCATTGTCTGAACGAGTGCGCCGTCGAATTGCCGTCCGTGGATGCGAAATGGTTGCAGTTCAAAAACATTAAAAATAAGGAACGAGCGCCATTCGTCATCTACGCGGACTTTGAGTGCCTGCTGGAGGACGTCCAGCCTGCGGAGCGGAGTCGTACGTACACGTACCAGCAGCACAGAGCGTACAGCGTGGGATACTACATACATTGTTCCACTGACGCGTCTCTGTGTCGTTATCGCGCGTATCGTCACGAATCCGAGTGCGTGAAGTGGTTCGTGCAAGAACTCCGAGACTTTGCGAACATTGCGTATTCGTGGTTGCGGAACGCGAAACCAATGAACTCGTTGACGAAACACCAGTGGCAAAGTTTTAACGCCGCGATCGTATGCCACGTGTGCGGACAACCTTTCGTCGAGGGGGATAAAAAAGTGCGCAACCATTGCCACTCGACGGGCGAGTACCGCGGCGCGGCCCACGTGTCGTGTAATTTACAATTTCAAAGATCGTACACGATACCGGTCGTGTTTCACAATTTATCAGGCTACGACGCGCATTTCCTGATCAAGGAGTTGGCGTCCGCGTTCGAGGGACAGATCGACCTGCTGCCGGTGACGAAGGAGCGGTACATATCGTTCACGAAACACGTGAAGGGAATCGACATCGAGAACAATGATTGGAAGAGGGGTTTAAAGTTTCGATTTATAGATTCGTTGAAGTTCTTGGCCGCTAGTTTGGAGAAACTCGCTTCGGACCTTGGGAAAGAACGACTCACGATTCTACGACGCGAGTTTCAAGCCCTGTCGGACGATCAGTTCAATATCTTGACCAGGAAGGGTGTCTTCCCATACGACTATGTATCGTCATACGCCAAACTCGATGATACGTGTTTACCGTCCCGCGAAGCGTTTTATAATCGGTTGAACGATACCGTCGCGTCGGAGCCTGATTACGCGCACGCCGTGAACGTGTGGGAAACTTTTCGCGTACAGACATTGGGCGAGTACAGTGATTTGTACTTGAAAACAGATGTGCTGTTACTCGCCGACGTATTCGAGAGTTTCCGCACCGACTGCATCGCGAGTTATGATTTAGATCCTGCGCATTATTTCACGCTACCGAGTTTCACGTGGGACACAATGCTAAAGTACACCGGCGTCCGATTAGAACTTTTGACGGACGTTGACATGTTACTGTTCGTGGAGCGTGGCATACGCGGTGGTCTGAGCCAGTGCTCGCACAGGTACGCGCGTGCCAATAACAAGCACCTGCCTGCGGGGATGTACGACGAGTCGAAGGCATCGACGTATCTGATGTACTTCCATGTCAACAACTTGTACGGATGGGCGATGTCGCAGGCTATGCCGCATGGAGGGTTTCGATGGCTGGACGATGCGACAGTGGCAGCCCTCGACGTATCATCCCTACCCGACGGCGATGACTCCGAGGAATCCGAGGGATACCTGCTGGAAGTTGACATCGAATATCCCAAGGACATCCACGACGCCCACGCCGACCTTCCATTCTACCCCGTACGCGAGCACGCGCCAAAAGGAAAGCAGACAAAGCTGCTTGCCACGCTCGACGATAAGGAGCGATACGTAATACACTATCGCTACTTGAAACAGTGCGTGCGACACGGTTTACACGTAAAGAAAATTCATCGAGTGTTGCGATTCGACTAATCGCATTGGTTGCGCGATTACATTCGATTGAATACTGATTTGAGGACACGCGCTACGAGTGAATTTCAAAAGACGCTTTTTAAATTAATGAATAATGCGGTGTACGGAAAGACAATGGAGAATGTGCGGAATCGCGTAGACGTGCGACTTGTGACGCGGTGGGACGGTCGTTACGGCGCGGAAGCGCTGATCGCGAAGCCTAACTTTCATAGTCGCACGATCTTCTCCGAACAGTTGGTGGCAATTGAAATGCGAAAACTTAAAGTGAAATTCGATAAGCCGATATACGTGGGAATGAGTGTACTGGACGTGTCGAAAGAATGCCTGTATGAATTTCATTACGCGTATATGCGTGCGGAGTTCGGTGATCGGTGTAAAGTGTATGAAACGATGAAGCGCGACATCGCTCGGTTCGATACAAGTGATTACGCGGTGGACAATCCGTACGGTATGCCCCGCGTAAACAAAAAGGTGCCAGGACTCATGAAAGATGAGAATAACGGTACCTTGATGGCCGAGTTCGTCGGATTAAGATCAAAGATGTACGCGACTAGATCGTTTAACGCGGTAGTGGGGTCTACGAGTGATACGAAAAAAGTGAAGGGTGTGCGGAGACACGTGGTAGCGTGTAGTACATTCGTTGCCTCCGCGATCTCATCGAGAAATCAGTTCCGTGAGTATTCCGTGAGTGAAGAAAAGAACGCACTCAGCCCGTTCGACGACAAACGCTGTATTCTGGCCGATCGGTTGAGCACCCTTCCGTGGGGTCATTATCGTATCCCCGAACTCGACACCCACGAGCTTCTCGAGCTTGAGCGCGACGAGACCCTCGAGACCCCCCCATAGTTAGTATGTTTGCATGTTTGTATGTTTGCATGTACATATGTATATTCGTTTATTTCTTTTGTATATGTTATTTATGTAATATATGTAATATATGTAATATACATATGTATATTCGTTTATTTCTTTTGTATATGTTATTTATGTAATATATGTAATATATGTAATATATGTATAGCGTAGAATAGTCAAAATTGTATTTTTGTGCGCGATATATATTTTTTTGAATAAACGTACAATGTATATATATTTATATGTATTTTTGCATTTATTTATTCATTTATTTATTACAGATACATCAAGCACGCTAATTATAACGAGTCATAGAATATCCTTGTCGCGTATCCACGAGTTCCTTGACGAATCGAATCCAAGCCACTTAACGTACACCTGATTCCCTTTGCGACGAATAATCTTCTCGACCAGATAGACGTCGGGGTTCGCGACCGAATGTAGTTGGTACTCGTAAAATCCACCCGAGATCGGCTCTCCCGCGGAATCGCGCAGAATGTACGTGACCGGACACGTTCGTTGTACGGTGATGATTTCGAATACCTCGGTCGACCAGTTCAGAGTGTATCCCTTCTCGAAAAGGGTCTTGATCTTACGCACGCGCACCTTGTCACCGACTTTAAATTTCGCGCGTCGTCGAATACCTTTCGATGCGGAGTGTGTGAGAGGTTCATTCGCGGCAAACGACAAACGCGTCGCGGGTGTCACGTCAACGGGTCTGGCGTTGATCGTCCGATGCTTGCGATGATTGTAGGTGCGTACGAGCGCGGGTAACAGGTCGACCCAGCGATAAGACGCGTTCAAGGAGAATTGTTTCCACATGAAGTTTTTCAGCGTGCGATTGAAACGTTCGACGATCGACGCTTTCATCACGCTGTACGTTGAGTAGTGGTTGATCCCGCGTGTTTTCGCGCATCGTTGAAACTCCGCGTTGTAAAACTCCTTTCCCATGTCGGTTTGTAAATTTCGCGGGCATCTATCGCTCTGCCGCAACACGGTCGCGAACGCCGCGGTCACGTCGCGACCACTTTTCGTTTTCACGGGTATGGCCCACGCGTACTTGCTGAACGCATCGATGATCGTTAGTATGTAATGATATCCCCGATTTTGCTTCGCGTACGGACGCATCTCCACCAAATCGGCCTGCCACAAATCATCGTAGCCGCGAATCACGACGCTACGTTCTGGGAAATTACGTCTCGCGGGGGCGTGTAATTCATTCACTAGTTGTACTCGCTCCTTGTTCATGATTCGCGGGTGGTCGGAAATGGTCGCGACGTTTGAGAGACGTTAGAATTAATATCAGTTCCACGAGTGTACATAAAACGCAATCGATGCACGTATTTAGCGATTGTTCGTTGTTAGACGTTTCGGCGTCGTAGTCGTTATTGTCAGAGTCATTGATCATCGTCATCGTCGCCGTAGCCATCGTTTGCTTTTCATTTGTATCGATCCGTGGTTGTTATCGCGGTCGACGACGTCGTGAACTCTTCGAGTCTGTCTTTCAAGTGATCGAATCGTTGCTCCATCGCGTTATTTAAATTATCCTCTAGTCGGGACAATTGCGCGTTAACTCGCGTCTCGAGTTGAGATCGTTGATACTCGGCGTCCAGTCGCGCGCTCGCGATAGCCGTTTCAATTTTTTGGGTAAAGCGTTCATCCGCCGCGGACAATAGTCTCGTCATTGTCATCGCCGCTTCGTTGTTATTGTTGTTGTTGTTGATGTTGTTATTGCGTAACGAGGTACCAAACTTGTTCACCGACATAACGATGCGTGAGCGCGAACACTACTAACGCGACGATCACCGGATCGTTCAATTTAAGATATGTCTGGCCTCGCGAAGTTCTTCCACGATGGATGCGATTTCGTTATCGTGACCCGTGTGACCTGCCGCGCGCGATGCTACGAGCAATCCAAGCCTATCGACCAATTCGTTCAGATCGTCCCAGTACACGTAATCGATCGCGTTATCGGTGACCGTCATCGATTCGTCGATGGGCAATCCTCGACCTTGTCGCGTGCCCGCGCCGCCCGCACCGCCCGCGCTATCCCTAACGCGTCTAACACTCGATGTCCGCACCCCACCGATCACCGATGATATGATATTCTTATACTTGTGCCCCTTGTTACCCAGCGTACGTTTGCTCGGCGAATGGTTTTGCTTATGCGCGTTCGTCGACAACAAGATGCGTCGGTAGGAGCGAAAATCCGCGTCCGTGCACGTCTGCTGATTGGGTTTTCGCATGAACAGCAATTCGTACAAACCCCGAGTCCCCGGGTATCGCGTTCCGTTCACGCGAATGTCATCGCCGTCCGCGTCGATGGTGAACATGGAATCGCCGATCATTAGCTCGTCGTCGGGCCCCACGTATGCGCCGTACACGTTGTCGATTACTTTCTTGGTGTCGGTGAAGAACAGTCGCAGGTATTGTCGCGACAAGGGTCCTTTGGCGTTCCGTATATACACATCGATATCATCGACGGGTTTACGCACCGAATCCAAATCGTAAACCTTTGCCGACGACTCATCATGAATTTTTTCCTCGACATCATCGTCAACATCATCGACAACATCATCGCCAACATCGTCAACATCGTTGTCGGTGTTGTTGTTGTTGTTGTTGTTGTCGTCGTCGTCGTCTTCGTCGTCGTCGTCGTCGTCGTCGTCGTCGTCGTCGTAGTCCTCGCTAGAATGTGGAAGGTTATTCGGATGTTCCTTGATTGTCGGCGGAGTAACGGGTAGAAGTCTCTTCGATGATTGTTGTTGATCGTATTCGTGTTTCCTATTCACTGCTCGCGATCGAGGCGATGAGTGCGTTTTCGATGCGGACGCGTTCTCGATCAATCGTTTTAGCGGTTCGACGATGGGACGCGTGCTCGCATCCACAGCCGCTTCCGTATCCATTTTTCCAATTTTCAGGGCCAAGCACTTTTTACGTATAACGTCGCTGACTTTGGCGATTTCCACCTTTGTATTCACGCGCTGGCGTTTCGCACCTTTTTTTTTATGTTTAGTTCCTTTTTGTCGATGACGTCGGTGATGTTTTTGCGATTGCTTCGCGTCGACGTTGCTCGTGGTTATCGAGGTCGTCGGTTCGTTAGACATTTCGTGTTGCTCGATGAACGACTCGCGGTTTACTAATGTCCGCGAGCTACGACGAACTCGTTAAATCCTCTTCGATACCGACCTTCGTACATGGAACTATCCTTATCGATCACTACGAAATCGTATCGTCGACGCCAACATCTCGCGCACAAGTCGTTGAACGACTCGAACGTCATGTCTGTGTTCACATGATCGTTGTACACGCGGCGCAAGTTCGTACCGTCTTGTTTGAATAGCATGAGAAAATTCGTGTTGTCCCTAATCAAGTGTTTAGGTATTCTAGCGTACGATTGACACAAATAAAAGCAATCCACGTTCGAGTGACGACCCATGGAGAAGTATTCGCGTATCGCGTTCTGTTCGTCGCACGCCACGTCGTCGAACACGAATATCGAATCGGGCCGAGCGTCTCTCGGTGGAATGATCTCAGCGTTGTCCGAGTAGGGAAAGTATTCGATTCCGTCGACGAGCGACAACACCTGCTCGAGATAACGATACTTTGGCTGATGCAACGATTTCGAGTACACGTACACGTTCTCGAAACGCAAACCATTCGGACTCTCTAGCATACTTAGAAGCACGTTCGTTTTTCCACACCCTGATGGTCCACAAATCACACCTCGCACGCTGTTCGGCAGCAACGGGCCGTGTCTGTTCGCTCGACTCGCATCCCTATCATCTTCGAGCATTCGATTCGCGGTCACGCGAATAACGGCCGACTGTTTCGTGACGAAGCACGACTATTTATATTCGTGGCACGCGTCGCGCAGGTCACTATCACTGCGATCGTTGGAGCGTGCGTACGCGTTTATTATTGCAGTAGCTATTGTGATTATTCTAACGTATATGGTGGCATCAACGACTGCGACGTCTCACGGACTAGGCAAGAATCAGAAGAGAAAGAAGAATCTGAAGAAGAATCTGAAGAAGAATAAGACTGGATCGGGTCTCGTGAACGGTATCATAAACCGTCTACCGTTCGAACTACACGTTCCGGGTTATCAGTTCTGCGGACCGGGAACGCGTTTGCTAAAGCGATTGGCTCGTGGCGACGAAGGTGTGAATCCCCTGGACGCAGCGTGCCGCGACCACGATATCGCGTACTCTCATCGAAAGGATTTAGAGGGGCGACACGAGGCTGATCGCGCGTTAGCCGAACGAGCGCGAGAACGAGTATTCGCGAACGACGCGACCTTTGATGAAAAAGCAGCCGCGACTGGAGTGTGGGCAACGATGAAGGCTAAGACTAAACTCGGCATGGGTATGAAAAGGACGAAACGTAAACAGAGAAAGTCTGGAAGGAAACATCCTCAATGGCGACGACGACATCGTAATCTACGAGTGGCGAAACGCGGTGGCTTTCTTCAATTTCTCCCGTTCGTGCTACCTGCTTTATCGGCTATCGGGGCATTGGCCGGTGGAGCGGCTGGTATAATCAAAGCGGTCAACGATTCGAAGGCCTCTAGAAAACAGCTGGAAGAGACGTTGCGTCATAATCGGACGATGGAAGGGCGAGGGATGCATCTGACACCGTACAAGCGAGGCGCGGGCTTGAACTCGAGACGCAAACACCAACGACGAATGCGATTAAAGAAAAAAAAAAAACGTCAATCGAGTAGACGCGTGAAGACGTTGGCGGCGATAACGCAACAACCTTTTTTTTTTTTTTTTTTTTTTTGACTTGGTGGAAATCCCTGACGGATACCCCGGCCCTCGGGGGAGGGACGGGGCTATGTGGGGCTCGCACCCACTAAAACCACCAAGATGACCTGCCTAGAGCGGAGAGATCAGGCGAGGAGAGCGGCCGTTCTTACGTGAGAGCAAACTAGCGATACATTCACTAGGCCGCCCTCCAAGGGCCCCGGTGTCTCCGCTCGACTGTCACAAGTTGACACGTTTCCAAGGGGGAGAGAAGCTCCCCGGAAGTTCACCTTCCGTCCATCTAACACCGGGGCGACGTTGCGGGTCATTCGCCAACGTCGCCCCCCGTCTCTGGCTGCTTCTGCTAGGCCCGGCGGGCCCCCGCCCGCAGGGCCCACAGCCCTCCGACGCCGCCAGCCGCCCTAGGCGCACTGTACGGAGGGGTCCGGGGGCCTAACAGGCCCGCCGAACCCCCCCACGGTCGTCACTCACACCCAGCGAAGCGAACTTCGCCCGGAAGGGAGGTGAGGGCGGCGATCGCCCGGCGGGAGGGATGGGGGGATGGACCCACCCAAGAACCTCCCGCCGCGCGCGCGCCGCCGCCGTCCCCCACCCGTCACCCTTCCCGCTAGACCATTCCGGAACTGCGCGCAGGTGGGGGCCCGGTTGGAGGGGGCTCCGACCAGCGGAGCGACCTCCTTCCCGGCCCCTCTAATCCCTGCGCGCCTCCCACCATCCCATCGCCACAAACCCGGGGCCCTAACCGAAGAGTTTAGCGCCCTTCTTCAGGAAGGACACACCGGTATCGCGGCCCGCCTTCCTCTGCTCCTCGAGCGCATCCGACTCCTTCTTAAGCGTACGCTCCACGAACGCTTTGTACGCCTGGCGCAGCTCCTTCCAGTAGCCCTCCGCCTTCACCGCGGCCCTCACCTCGGGTCTCCGGAGATCGGACCGCATATGTGGCGGGACCGGCCCAGCCTCCGACACCACCGCCCCCTTGTTCTTGAGGCGCCTCTCCAGCGCCCTCGCCAGATTCTTGGCCCGCTTCCTGCCGCCGCCGGACGGGCACCGAAAGACGGCGCAGCGCGCCCATGTACCCGCGTAGACAACGCGGCCCTCCCACCTCGTCTTCTCAAGCCTCTCCGCAGTGAGGTGGTCCCATGTGACCTCGACGAGGTTCAGAAATTTCCCTTCGTCCACGATGCTGCCATTCATAACGAGGACCTGGCCAGAATCGCCCTCATAATCGTCGTTCCAGTACGGCCGATCATCTAGCTCGAAGGGTCGGCCGTCCGGACCCAACTCCCCATCCTCGATCTCCCCGTGTGGGCCAGTCACTGAGATCTTGGGGCCCATGAAACTGGTGCCCTCGTCGTCCTCGTCGTCCTCTTCGTCCTCTTCCTTCTTCTTCTCTTCTTGCTGCTTCCCCGGCGGCGCCTCCAGTACCGCACTGGGCCCGGCGACCGCGTCAGCAAGCTCAATGCGCTCCAATCTCACCACCGGGGTGGAGATCCTCAACCCGTCTCCCTCGATGACAGGGGGGTCGGGGTCATCCTCCCTCTTCTCGGCCGCCTCCCCACCGATCGAATCGCTCCGAGGAGAGGGCATTGGTGAATCAATCACCACAACAACAGCTCCCTCGGGCTCCACTCCCGACACAACTGGCCGCGGCTCCTCTAGCTCCAAGTCCCCCACGACCTCCAGGTCCGGGGAGGGCCCACAATCCGACGGCGCACAGTGAACGAGGGCGACCGTCGTCGCCACCCCCTCGGAAGGAGTATCCTCCAGCGGAGCTCCAAGCGCCGTAACACCCCCCATATCTTCGTCCCCGTCCCCCTCGGAGCCCGAAATAACTATTCCGGCCCCTCCAACGGCCCTTGACCGCTTGCACGGGCCTCTAGGGGAAGTGCCCGAGCAATCAGAGGGAGCGGGCTCAACCCCGTCCGCACTCGACTCCCTCGCGCGTTTTCCCCCGGCCGCGGGGGCACCCTCGAGCTCCATTGGAGCCGGCTCTTCCACCTCCGCCTCGACCACCCCCTCGGGAGCAGTCTGCCCCCTATCCGCAACCGGCGGCACGCCCTTCACCCTGCGAGGAGCGCTCGATGTTTCCCTTCCCGTTGGCGGGTCTGCACCACTCTTCTTCTTTTTAGGGACCGCCTCGCCGCGCCCCTTCTTGTCCGCAGACCGGATCTTCTTGGGCGCGCCAGCTCCAGTGCTAGCGGGTCTTCCGCACGCGGGTCCGCCCATCCGATGTACGGCTGGCAATCCTGCCGCGGCACAGGCCGGGCAATTAAGCACCGCCTCGCATCCAAGGGCTTTATGCCCGGTGACGCCGCATCGGTAGCATGCGCCACTCCTGTCTTCTTTCGAGGGGCATGCGCGTCGAACGTGCCCGAAGAATAGGCACCTGTGGCATTGTAGTGCCCTCCTCCGCAACAGCTCGACCCTCGCAACGAGGAAGCCGAGCCGGATTTGCCCGGTCTTGAGAACCCGGGATAGTCCCCCCAGCGGGCAGCGAGCCCAGGCCGAAAAAAGGCCGGCGTTGTCTCGCCTAAACTCGCCCACGCGTATGTCCTCGGGCGCACATTCCGCAGCCGAGGCCAAGGCCCCGCGCACCATCGCGGGGGTGGACAACTCCGTTAATCCCGAAATGCGAACCTCACCCCAACTCTGGGGGCGGGTGATCTTAACCCCCTTATCCCGCGTCGCCTCTTCAAGCGCTTTCGCCAGGGCATCCGCCTTTATCTGGGACCCTTCCCCAGGAACGGAGATGACTAAGGCCCCGCTTGCTGCCCTCCTCGGCCGAAGCGCCGCAATGCCTAACGGAGCGAGGTCCACGACTCGCATGGCCTCTGTCATGGCTCCAATAAACTCCCCCTCTCTCCCCTCTTCGGCCACTATACTGACCGCAGCACCCCGAGGAAGCCGCGGCAGTCGCGGCACGATCTTCTTCACGGCTGGCCGCTGCTCTGCTCCTCCCCCCTTTGGCTGCTTAGATGGTCTCGCAGCGGGGGTCGGGGGACCCATCGTGGGACCACCCCTAGCTCTTTTTTCCCGGCGCCCGACAACGCGGGCCCAAGACTGCGGCTCCCGCACCGCATCGCTCCCAATTGTCACGTCGAAATGCGTCGTTTCTGAAGCGTCTCCAGAGAGGGGCCCTGCCCTCGTCGTTGTCCGGGCATAGCCATCCTCGATGGCATCAATCCTATCGCATAGTGTGGCGACGACGTTGATTAGCCGCTCAAATCCCTCGGAGACTTCCTCCATGAATCCGGCCACGTCCTGCGACGCAGAGGTAGGCGGGGGGCCGGGAAGGTCAAAGCCCGCATGGGTCGCGACGCACGTCCTGCGCCGCGCCACAGGAGTCCTCGGTGCAGAAGGGGCTGAGGCCTGCTCTCTTCTACAGGCTGTGATAACGCAACAACCTATGACGAACCTGCAATTAGAACGCGAATGCGCCGTGTTTATGCGCGATACGCTCCCCACCCGCGTACGAAGCAACGAATGCGGTATCGCGAATCTGGACGAGAATCGAGGTGCCGGTAAGCACTGAGTCGCGTACGCGAAACGTGGGCCACGAGTACAGTACTTTGATAGTTTTGGGAATCTGCGACCTCCAGCGGAATTGATCTGCTATTTTGGACGTGGTACAACGATCACGTACAATCACAATCGTTTTCAACGTTGTAACGTTCTCGAACGAGACGTTGCCGTTCTTACAGGAGTTTTCACAAGTAGAGCGGTTTACCTGTGAATTTGTGGGATTTGGTTCGGGTGGCGTGCGATTAAGAAATGAATTTCAAGATACTAGAGTCCTTCCTTTAACAATAAGTAACAAAAGATTTATTCAAATAAATGGTTGAGACACTTGGTCTATAATGAACATAAATGGTAGTGGTTTTGACAAGTATCTGACGTCTGTACGTAACAACGTATCGGAAGTGTTCGGTTTTAACGCTAGGTCGGTAATAAAGTTTAGAGTAGTTTTTAGGTTACGACGCTAAGTCGGTAATAAGAAATAGAGTTTGTTCAGTTGGTAACGCTAGGTTGATTTGTGAGGATATAGAAACTAGGAGTAAATTGATATATCGCGTAACGAGATATTAATTACAGCTAATGAACAAGGTTTTTGACGCTTGGTCGGATATGGTATATAATACAAGTGTTTGACGCTAGGTCCTTTGGTTTAAGTTGAGAAGATCTCTTTCTCTAAGAGTCGTTTTGGGGTTCTGGTGCCTATGAGCTGGCCCCACGCTTTGGAGTTGGTAGTGGTATAGGCGGAGGTTAATTGAGGAGCTAATTACAGCTACCTCGGAAGGATTTTGAGGGGGCTAACTAAAGCGACCTCGGAAGGATTTTGAGGGGGCTAGCTAAAGCGACCTCGGAAGGATTTTGAGGGAGCTAGCTAAAGCGACCTCGGAAGGATTTTGAGGGGGCTAGCTAAAGCGACCTCGGAAGGATTTTGAGGGGGCTAGCTAAAGCGACCTCGGAAGGATTTTGAGGGGGCTAGTTAAAGCGACCTCGGAAGGATTTTGAGGGGGCTAGTTAAAGCGACCCCGGAAGGATTTTGAGGGGGCTAGCTAAAGCGACCTCGGAAGGATTTTGAGGGAGCTAGCTAAAGCGACCTCGGAAGGATTTTGAGGGGGCTAGCTAAAGCGACCTCGGAAGGATTTTGAGGGGGCTAGCTAAAGCGACCTCGGAAGGATTTTGAGGGAGCTAGCTAAAGCGACCTCGGAAGGATTTTGAGGGGGCTAGCTAAAGCGACCTCGGAAGGATTTTGAGGGGGCTAGCTAAAGCGACCTCGGAAGGATTTTGAGGGGGCTAGTTAAAGCGACCTCGGAAGGATTTTGAGGGGGCTAGTTAAAGCGACCCCGGAAGTATTTTGAGGGGGCTAGCTAAAGCGACCTCGGAAGGATTTTGAGGGAGCTAGCTAAAGCGACCTCGGAAGGATTTTGAGGGGGCTAGCTAAAGCGACCTCGGAAGGATTTTGAGGGGGCTAGCTAAAGCGACCTCGGAAGGATTTTGAGGGGGCTAGTTAAAGCGACCTCGGAAGGATTTTGAGGGGGCTAGTTAAAGCGACCCCGGAAGGATTTTGAGGGGGCTAGTTAAAGCGACCAAGATTTGGTAGGTTCGGTGGCAGAACCAAGTCTGCCTTTCAGTTGCCGGCGGGCCGGTATTTATACCGGGTGCTGACTGGGCCTGCGCCAATCACAAGCCTGCGCGATTTTGCGCACCAATGATAATTAGCTTCCGGTTCGCGCCACTCGCGTACTACGCTGGGAATATTTGGCGTCCGGTTGTTCGTATGATGTGCGCACGCGCGTTTGGTTCACTCGCGGCATTGATGCTGTGTTTTGAATCGGCGGTGATGCGCCTGCGTTGTCGTCACTCTACTTTCTAGCGCGCTATTTGAAATGCTTTCGTACGTGTTGTAATATTATCTTACGTCTAATATGAGGAATTTAACAATACAAAAGGAAAAATTTATGGCGGTTGGTAGCGGTACGTGACAACGTTTCGACGAGATGAATTGCGGTCACTTGTGCATGCAATTTTTACAGCAAAAGTCTATCGAATTATGGCCTATATATTAATAATAATAACGATATGTGTACTGAGATTATGCTACAATGTATTCATGCGTAATGCCAATCCACACCTTCTATAATAAAGACTCATAATGTCGATAAATTGCCGAGTATTCGTAAGCGCGCGTCACTTTCCCTCTCTCCGTCTCGCGAGTGTAATCTATGATATGTCGTTCACGCTCACGTTAACGGGTCGCAGCAGCGTGCTTACGGTAAACTATTTTCCTCCGATAGATTTGAGTGATGGCCGATACGAATTAGGACTCGCGGACTTGGAGACGTTTCACACGATACCGAACATCGACTCGAGCAACGATAAATTCTATTTCGTCGTGAATTATGACACCGAAAACAACACCATCGCCGACACCACTCATGAATGCATTACGATCCCCCACGGTTCCTACGAATTAGACGCTATCGCCGAGTATCTGAAGCAACGATTATTCGAGCTATATCCTCGAAGATGCGGAAACAGCGAGAACGACGATGACAAGTACCCTCTAATGCTACGAGTTAACAACAACACCATGAAAAGTGAGCTGTACTGCTCGTTCTCCGTAGACTTTACGAAACCGAACAATGTGGGCTCGTTGCTAGGATTTTCTCCGAATCGCGTCTTATTATCGAGAATCTGACACGAATCTGACGTACCCGTGAATATTATAAACGTTAACGTGATCAGAGTAACAGTGCACACGATTCACGAATTTTCGCCTCGGGTACCGCCGGGATATAAGATATCGGAAACTCCGCGACATGTCATTTACCTGCCGGTCGTCGCACGAGCAATACACGATCTAACGTTGTGCATCGTCGATCAACACGATCATCCTATAGATTTCCGCGGAGAAGAAATAACGATTCGTTTACACGTTCAACGACGTCCGCGCGATAGGTAGCGTGACCGCACGTGTATGCGCGCGCGTGTGTAGTATGTTAGTGTTAGATCACACGTACGAATCATCAATCGTCGCTGCCGCTGCTACTCCTACCGTCGCTGACTCGCGTCATCGGCGCGACCCTTTATCGATAGACGCAAGTAGAAGAATAAGGACGGGTGGATCGATAAGAAGAGGGCCCATAAGGAGAAACAAGCCGTTAACTCGTCGAAACGCACGTTTCCTACGATCGCTAGGATTCATCGTCGCCTATTAGACGCGCAACCACGATGTCGATTATTCTGGATGTGGCGAATACGCCAACCTTTGACAATCGTATCACGAAGATCGAGTTACACACGTATAATCCGTACGCCAACACGACGTTCGACAACAGCGACGAGATAAGAATTCCCATACAGCAACAAGATCTGTACACGCTTCCGTGCGAAAGTTTTCTCTACATCGAAGGTCGTGGCACGTTGACGGCGCAGAACGCGACAGGTCCGGCAACGTCCGCAACCGCTGTTCTCGACAATAATTGCGTTGCGTTCATGTTCGATGAGATTCGATACGAATTGAACGGTGTCGAGATCGATCGTTGCCGAAATCCAGGAATCACTACCACGTTGAAAAATTACGTTTCGTTGTCGACCGAGAGGAGCAAAGTGCTCGCGAATGCCGGTTGGAATTATGCCATCGATTACGATAAAGACATTTTTCATTCGGGCGCTTTCAATTTCTGCGTACCCCTGAACGTGTTATTAGGATTCTGCGAGGATTACAAACACATCGTGATGAACGCTCGCCACGAGCTGATTCTTATACGATCACGAGTGGATTCGAACGCGATGCACTGCACCTCCGCCACTGCGGTACCGAAACTAGAGATACGCAAGGTGCAGTGGCGTATGCCCCACGTTGTTTTGGAGGAAGTGAATAAACTATCGATGCTGCGTATCCTGGAAACCGGTCGGCCAATCGCGATGAGTTTCCGTTCGTGGAGCCTGCAAGAGTATCCGTTACTGCAAGCGACAACGAAACACACGTGGACCGTGAAAGCTACGTCGCAAATTGAGAAACCTCGATTCGTGATATTCGCCATGCAAACCAATCGAAAGAATCGTCCCGATAAATGCGCGGGAGGATTCGACCCGAATCATCTTACGAACGTTCGACTGTATCTAAATTCCGAAACGTATCCGTACGACGACTTGAACTTAGATTTCGATAAGTATAAATACGCGCTCCTGTACGATATGTACGCGAAATTCGGCAGATCGTACTACGGTCACGGAGAACCGTTGCTGAACGCGGTCGAATTCTTACAATACGCACCTATCGCGGTCATAGATTGTTCTAGGCAAAACGAGTCGTTGAAGAGCGCTACGGTGGACGTGCGAATAGATTTCGAATGCAAAGAAAATGTTCCCGCTAATACTACCGCCTTCTGTTTGATAATACACGATCGTATAGTCGAATACAGCCCTTTAACCAACGTGGTACGCAAATTGATATAGCGTGCGTATGTAAACGATTACTACTACTACTAATACTACTACTGCGGATACTCCTACTGTTTTAAAACGTCGATGCCGAAGACCTCAGTTGCTGTTCTGACACCATCGCCGACGGTGCTACCTAAACGAATAATAATGTTCGCTATTGTCGATCTGCAAGGTTTCAATATCGAACGCGAGTTCGTCGCCAAAGAGATCGCGATTCGGGCAAACAGTAACAACGATAAAACGACGATTAGCCATTGGATCTTCGAACCACCATACATCTGGAATCATCTGAGTTCGTTGGAGCATCGTCAAGTATCCTGGCTCGCGAAGCACCATCACGGGCTTGGCTGGTCCGACGGTTACGTTCCATACTCCAAACTTCGGGGACTCCTTACTAGCGTACTCGCGAACGTTGACTTCGTTATCGTGAAAGGTGCGGAAAAGAAAACGTGGATGCTGCAACTGCTACCTGACATAATCGTTGAGGATGTATGCGATTTGTACGAACTGACGGCGCGAAAGATCAACGACAACAGCAACAACGACAACGCTCGAACAGTCGAAGACGACGGCGGCTACGACGTTGACGACGATTATTGTGGCGTCATGCCTGACGTTCCTAATCTAAAATCTATGTCTTCGACGAATGCCATTCGATGTGCGTTTCACAATAACGCCGATGTTTGCGCGCTGGAGAACGTCGAGAAAATATGGCATTACATACGTAGCGTCACCTAATGTAAGCACTACACACATTGCATCTACTTTACGCGTCATATGCAAAGAAACGAATACTCATGTAAGAATTATTTTTTTGTTTTCTATAGCGACGTATATAACGGCGGCTGCGGCGATGAGAGCAACGACAACGGCATCTGATTTCTTCACCCCACGAGCAAGAATACCCCTCCCATACGAACGTTATTTTACGCAAATACTATTTTATAATTTAAGTACGCATGGATAGATTGGTGAATATGAATAAATACACTGTTTTGAATAAAAAAATTATATTTTTATTTATTTATATATTTATTTATTAATGAATTTATTTATTTAAAAAAAAATCGATGTTACGTCCTGCAACACACAGAGAAAACACCAAATTATTATATAAAAAAATACGTTGGTGATATCACGCGAAGCACCAAAAAAATTAAAAATCACTTCTACTCACTCATTAAATAGTCGCCTTATGCCCAAAAATTGAGCGTCAGTCGCAGAAAGGACCAAATCTATGGCGTTTTCTCGCCATTTACGCCTGGCCGCCTGAATTTTTACTCTTAACTCGCGGCATATCCGCCCGTCACGCCTCGTCGGGTAATGGCGATGCTGAAACAAACACATGCCTCGATTAAAATATCGTCGAATGATGTGCGGGCACCAATATAATTTTTACGAAACGTCAATTACGAGTAGCTGGATGATTACATCGCGATCGCCATCGCGCGCCCGAGCCTCCAAGTCTTCTCGACGCTGAAACAAACGCACGAGTTGATTAAAACATAGTCGAATGGTGTACGCACATTAGAATTATTATTTATTTTTAAACATCACTTACGAAGCGTCCGACAGCCCCCAGAAACTCATCACTCCATTCCCCCATCTCATTTTGCCGTTCGGTCTATAACAAACACATGATTCGATTAAAACACTGTTGAATTGTGTACACAGACCAATATTGTTTTCAAAACATCACTTACGAGATACTGAATGGCATGGCGGCGCTCAACACGCCACGCTCTCACCAAATTATCCAGTAAATACTGAAACAAACACATAACTTTGTTAGAAGACTGTCCAATGGAATGAACGCGTCAATTTAATTTACACAAAAACTATACTTACGATTTTCTGCGTCAACGCGTCCCGCTCGACCTGCCACGCACGCTCGATTTCGCCATGCCGTTGCTATAACAAACACGCAAATTGATTAGAGTATCGTCGAATGGAAAACGCGCACAAATTCAATTTTCATAAAACTATACTTACGATGCATCGCTGCATCTCAAACGCGTTCATTCTTCTTGCCATTTTTTTTGCTTTTCGTAAACTGTATCTGAACACTATACTGGCCCGTGCGGCGGTGATCGACACCCTTATATACATTTCGTTTCCCTAGCCTAGAATGATGGTCTAGCGTGTTGCAGGGTAGGGATACTTTTCAAGTAGGGTAGTCTTGAGGTATGGTGGGGATGCCTACGTTACAGTTTCTTTGCATCATTCTTCTTTTTCTTCTTATTCATCATCATCCTCGATGATTTTATAATGTGAAACTAATTAATTTCAGCTTTTGGTATAATATTTACTTACACTTTTATGATTCGTATCGTGAATCACCCTGACTCTTCTATGGCATGCTCCTTGAATTTGCCATACACGCTATTTGAATTTACCGCATATTCTCTGACCCTTGTGTGATATACATATACGCAATCACAATTACTGATGTGATATACTCTCACACATTGAAATGCACGTGTGCGTGAATCAGTATAAAATGACGTGGTTCAGTCATGCGGGCTTCATTACACCACGTACACTCGAGTGCCAGTAAGTATCGCTCGCGTCATTTTTTCACCGATAAGAATCATACGTAGTGCATATCAAAATGTACAAACGCAACTTAAACGATTCATCCTGCACATCCGACAACAATGGTGGGTTTCCAAATAAACGTCAACAACAACATTTCAATACGAGGTATGTATACGTTACTATACACTTTTCACTTACTTCTTTCACTTTTCACTTACTTCAGTCGCTTACTTCTTTCACTGTAAACGCAAACGATCGAAGTACTAATTTCGTGTACATGTTTCTTACAGTTCTGGATCCACAACGCCAAAAACGTTAAAAACATCAAAACCTTCAATCGTACGGATCCTGGGGCGTGATTACCCACTGACCGCAACAGCTTATAAACGTCTAACTATTGGAATACGCATCGGCATTGATTCGTGCCACGTCGAAATCGCCATAGTCGACAATAAAGGCAGTGAGGTATGTTTTTCAATGTCAACGTGGAAGCTTCTACTTCAAAACGAGGCGGATGTACTCCAACGATTACGCAGCAACGCAACATCGCCCCAAACCCACATCGTAATTGACCATTTGCGACTCGAATTCACGCGTATGCACGATGATCAACTTATTAAAATCAGCGATAATCGCGCTGTCATATATATGACTGAAACAACGATGCGAAAACTATTCGCGTACCAATTTTGTATCGAACATATGTATACCTGGCTAAATGAAAATATATACAACAATACCTGCAACGTATCAATATTAATATCCTTTCGTACATATTCATATACGTATATTAATTCTTAGAAGCATAGTCTTAACGAATGTCAATCGCGTTTCCAGATAGTCAATATGGGGGGTCCGGGGTTCGGATACATTCCCGCGACGCTTGACTCGCAGACCCTCGAGAAGGGCACTTGAGGCGCGTGAAATAATTATCGCGTGAACCTAACGCCTAATTTATTGCTTCAGAGACATTGCGTTTTCTCAAGGACACTTCTTAGAGGCATGGTCTTGGAAAAAGTCAATGCTCAGATATTACCCCTATATATCTCTCTCACTGTTCTCTGACGTGGAAATACTTGGAACTCTACCCCGAATAATTATCGCATAGTTGCTCGCGTGAACGCAACGCCTAATTTATTGCTACAGGGACATTGCGTTTTCTCAAGGATACTTCTTAGAAGCATGGTCTTGGGGAAATACAATGCTCAGATATCACTCTTTTTCTCAGAAATCAGCGTCGAATGCAACGTAGTGTTTACTCCATGGGCTATCGCTATATGTATAATTATCGCTATATGTATACATCATTGCACGCGCGCTGCATCGATCCCACGATTCAAATATAAACAAACGCGTTCAATCCTGCTTCGGTATAAACACACTGCATAGCGCGGTGCAATGTTTATTCCATGGGCTATCGCGATGATTGATTTACAATAATAATAATTATAGGGTACCGAAATCATACTCCTTATCTTTTCTCAGAAAAAATTCTTTTCTCATGGTCCACCACCCTCTTTCTCAGAAATCATCATCATCGTCGAAGCCGCGATTTGAATTTCCACGAATCGATCGCGGTCGCGCCTGCGCACCGATCCCCGCACGCGTACGGAGATTGCGCGGCGGCGACGCGTGCCCAAAGTACCTCAAAAATCCAATAGGTGGCGCCAACACGAAATGTATAAAAAATATTAAAAATTTACCTAGGCGGGCCCAAATACCGACGCGGGCCTAAAGTACCTTAAACGTCTAATAGGTGGCGCCAACACGAAATGCGCGCGCCGTCAATTTGAAATTTTGAAAATCCTCCCCCTCCCCCGTGACGTCAACCCCCTCGCCCACAAACTCAACCTGCGCGCGCGACGCCATTTTGAAAATTTTGAAAACCCCCTTCCCCTGTGACGTCAGCCGCCTCGCCCACGAATTCGGTCGACGCCATCTTTGAATCCCCCTCCCCCGTGACGTCAGCACCCTCGCCCACGAACTCGGTACCCCCATCCCCGCCTCACCCCTCGCCCATCTCGCGGAAGAGCGCGGAAGAGCGCGGTACCCCCCGCACCGCCCCACCCCCCTCACCACCCGGTCCCAGAATCGGCATAGCCTAACTACTCTCGTTATCCACTAAATGGTTTGTTATCAAGATTCGAGAATAACCTTCGGTCTTTCGAGTGTGGCACATTGTTTTCACTTCACTTCTTTTTCTGCTTTCGAAATATGCCAGCAGAAGCATATCGTCGCTTTCTTCATCTTCGTGTAATACATGCGAAAGCAAATTGCAGTTCATTTTGAAAATTTATCGTTGCCAATTGTCACGACCTCGCAAACTAACACCATTATGATTTTACTTTGGGACTATATACTTCAATGGTCAATCCGTAATTTCGCGGCATTTAAAAAGATTAATTCAATATTAAAATTAAGCAAAAAAAAAATAGTATTGGTATTGATGAGGGGTTATCTCGAACGTTCGCGATTACCTCATCCTATTTGTTCGTCAATACCCCACGACATCAAAAAATAAAAAAAAATTATTTTAGAGGTTAAAATCATGATTCAAGCAACGCCGCGTTGTTGGGTAAGACCTAAACTATTAGCCAGTGAAGAGGGAACATCAGTTTTTATTTATTAAAACGCCGTAATCATCGCGTTCCCGGTTACTCCGCGTTCGTGTTTACCCCACTCTCCCCCACTCCAAGACCCGATACACCGAAATAGTTTATACCTACCTAGCGGATGCCATGAATGCAGTCACTTTATTGCCCTTAGCTTAGGACCTCTCAAAACCTTTCCTAGAACGACACTCGTTCTTCTGACTTCAAAGCAGACACATCTATGAGAATTCGTGATCTACGGACGTTCGTACAGTGTTGACGTGACAGTGCGACGTGATCTATACGTAATTTATAAGAAAAGCGATTTAAATTCTTATAATGAATCGCAAATTGCTGTTGCGTGCGTTGCTGCAGGAAGAAGAAGACGACGACATGCTTCTGCTGGCATATTTCCAAAGCAGAAAAAGAAGTGAAGTGAAAACAATGTACCAGACTCGAAGGACTGAAGGTTATTCTCGAATCTTAATAACAAACCATTTAGTGGATAACGAGGAAACCTACAGACAATTTTTTCGGCTTAATAAAGAACAGGTTCATTTCGTTTTGAATCTGATTGGAAAGGATTTGGAGAAAAAATCGTATACAAAAGTCAAAAAAACAATTTCACCCGAAGATAAGTTGCTCCTGACATTGAGGCAAGTTAATTTTTCACAAGCATATTTTATTTTTTCGTCACATAATTTTATTACTGTTGTTGTATATTTTTACGGTAGTTAATAGAAAGTACGTATGGTCTCTTAATAATCATGCTCCGACTGTTGATTTGCACATGGGGTTGTACGCTCTCGCTTCGCTCGGTGCATGCTGTCTCGTTCATTCTCTCTTCGCCTTCGTACATTCGATTCTCCCTATTCCGCTTATTTAGACCTGCGCTCTTTCTCTCTCTCTCCCTCCTTCTGCCAATTACTCTATCACTCATTCGATCATCGCTTACGTCGTCACACTCTCTCCCCCTCTTTCACTATCACTCTTGCTTGGTTTCTTGCACAGACGCATTTTTCTTTTTACATGGGGAATATCTTTATAGACACCCCGACCTCGCGGGGTGTGAGACCGAGGTAGTGTCTGATTCTTACCGATTAAAACCCCACGGTGACCAACGTCTGTACGATTCGATGGGACCTCGGGAACAGCACAGCTATTGTATTTTACTAATAACACACGGACAAACACATGTATTTTGCACTGATCCCATTTCGAGATCATTAATCGATTTAAACACCAACGCCTTTGTTTCTGCAATTAATTGTGGCGGAAATTTTTGGCCTGCCATCCACATACTTTTAAAAAATATCAAAGTGGAATCGCAATCTGCTTCCAATTATTTGTTGATACTGTCCATCAGTTTTTCTCTTTCGAGTGCTATTCATGTCAAAACATTCAGTACAGTACTGGAATTATTTCTGCGACTTTTTGGCACTGCACTGTATGTACCTACTGCCGCATCTTGTGTCCCTTGAAGGAGAAATATTGTGTTTTGAGTGTGTTTCTACAACACCTTCCCAGCTGGCTATAACATATGTACATCTATGTTCCTGGACTGTCGCTATACGCTCATCTTCTTGCATTTTAATCTTCTTTAGTTCGTTTCACATTACTGTGGCTACTGTAAAAAATATTTACCTCCCCTCAATCCATACATTCTCCAAAAAATTTCCCTGGTCCAACAACGGCCATTTTGATTTTGGCTTCGCTGCCGACCCTGTACCGTACTTGATGCCCCGCTTCATTTTCTTACATGTATTGCATATGTTCCTCTATCTCTTCTTACAATCACCAGCTGAAATAATTAGAAAATATATTTTTACAGATTTTTAGCCACTGGAGAATCGTATAAGTCTTTATTATTCGCATTTCGAATATCGCCAGGTTACATAAGTGTTATTGTACGCGCGGTATTGGAACACTTGTGCGATAAATTAATTCCATTATTTATGCCGCAGCCGAGTATTGCGGGATTCGAAAAAATAGCGAATGACTTTCTAGTCAAATGGAATTTCCCAAATTGCGTGGGAGCAATAGACGGAAAACACATACGAATTCAATGTCCACGCAATAGCGGGTCGCTATATTTCAATTATAAGAACTTCTTTTCTATCGTATTGTTAGCATTGGTTGATGCCAATTATAAATTCATCGTCATTGATGTCGGTTCTTGTTAGGGACTGCGCATGCTCCGAGGAGCGCTGACGAGAGCGCTCCCACACGGGCATCTTGGGTTACTAGTTCTGGCTTGGGACGTGACACGGAACGGCCGTGCACGTTTGTATTGCGTTAAATAAAGCTAAGAGTTACAGTTATCCGGCATCAGTTCCTTCCTTGTACTTTAACCCGATCCTAGAGTCATTCGGGACTCAACAACTGGCGCTGCGGACTGCGAAATAGTGTTTAGGTACAAATTGGAAGAAAACCAGGACAATGGCGGATCAAATGGAACAGATCAAGGCTCTTACGGCAGCCGTGAATACCCTTCTCCAGCTTCAACTTCAAAGGGAAGGCGCAGGAGGAGGACCTTCCACATCTATGGTGTCTCAACATGCATCGCCGATCGACCTGTATAACCAGCTCAGTGCACGAGTGGAAAAATACGCTTATGGGTCCGGCGACGAGACAAAACCGTTTGGAAAATGGCTGCTGAGGTATGAGTACACGATTGTTACGGAAGCGGCATCTCTGCCACCAGAGATGCAAACTCGCTTGGTGTTGGACAAATTGGGACAAACCGAGTACGATAGACTCTTGGACCACGTCGCACCTACGGATCCGTCAAAGATGCTACAAAAGGATTTGCTCGACATGCTGAAAGTGCTTTTTCGCGATAAAGTGCCGATAACTCGGCGTCGCATCGAAATACTGAACTACCGGTACGATAAATCAATCCCGATCAGCGAGCACATCGATCGGATTAATCGTCACGCGGCTGAGTTCGATCGCACGAAACTGTCCGACGATAGTTTGAGAACCCTACTATTGTTGCAATCATTCTGCTTCTCACAGGACAACGAGCAGCTAAAGAAAATTGCTCTACGCGTAGTGGAAAAGGACCAGAACGCAACCATGAAGGACGTCGTTGCCGAGGTCGAAGCTCATCTAAATGTCGCGACAGGTCTGAAAACTCTTGAAAACCCGGTTAAAGGTTCACCGGTAACGAGTTTAAGTGTGAATAAGTTTAAAAAGACTAAAAATAAATCTCACAACGAAAGCTCGTCAAAGGGTAAAGACGGACAGAACGAAAGCTCGTCAAAGGGCAAAGATGGACAGAGTGAAAGCTCGTCCAAGGGTAAAGATGGACAGAACGTGGTTGTCAAGTGCGGCGGGTGCGGTGGTGCTCATTCGCGAGAAAAGTGCAGGTTCCGCGATGTAGTGTGCCACGCGTGTTCGAAAACGGGTCATATCGCTTCCCAGTGCCGTGCTAATGCCCAAATTATCGGCGGCGGAAACCGTCGAACATGCAGGCGGGGGTGAACTCGGCCTAATCGGCAGATTCGACGCCATGATCCAGGTGCTGAGTCGCGAGGGACGCGTCGAAATTGACGTTGCCGCGCACGAGGGAACAAACCTTTTCGGGTTAAACGCCATTGACAGCCTGGGGTTATGGTCTGTGCCACTGGATGAGGTCCATCTAAATCATTCGGTTTTCAGTGTCAAACGGGAGAGTCCACCAAATGACACGCAACCAAGCGCTATCTCGCGGAGTGGACACGCAACTCAGGTGGAACCGTCCTGCGTACCTGGGAACTCTCTAACCAGGGACATTTATGAGAGTTTTCCCAAATTATTCTGTAATGAACTAGGCACTTGTTTTGATTTTAAGGCAAAATTTAAGCTTAAGGATAATCCTCAGCCCGTGCAAATCCCATGTCGCTCGGTTGCTTTTGCGATGGAAGATCCGCTGGAGGAGGAACTTCGACGCCTCGAGTCCTCTGGAATTATCGAGCAGGTGGAGTCATCGGTATGGACATCACCCATAGTCGTCGTAAAGAAGCCCAACGGGAAGATCCGAGTGTGTGCTGATTATTCGACTGGCGTCAACCGTGCCTTGGTAGACAACCGACATCCTCTGCCGACCATCGAGAGCGTCATTGCAAGATTAAACCGAAGCTGTTTCTTTAGCATACTGGATCTCAGTGACGCTTTTTTCCAGATTGAGATTGCTGAGGAACACAGGGAGGTTACCACAATCACGACACCGAAAGGTCTTTTTCGTTTCAAGCGTTTGCCTTTCGGCATAAAGACAGCACCAGCCATCTTCCAGCAAGCTATGGATCGTACGCTCTCTGGGTTGGAGGGTGTATATGCATATTTGGACGCTGTTGTGATTGCGGGTACCACTAGGGAAGAGCACGATCAACGGCTGCGAGGGGCTTTCCGTCGTTTGGAGAGCAAGGGTTGGAGGCTGCGCCCTGAAAAGTGCAATATTGGTCTGAAGGAGATCAAATACTTGGGACTGATTATAAATTCCAGAGGCATATCAGCCGACCATAACTCAACAAGGGCAATTGCAAATATGCCCAATCCGAAGAATGTTCCGGAGTTGCAGAGCCTGCTTGGAATGGTCAACCATTATGGAAAGTTTATTCCCCACTTGCACCAGATCAAGCAGCCGCTCGAGGAATTGACTCGGAAGCACTGCCCATGGTCATGGGACCGAAAACACGACTTGGCAGTAGAACAATTAAAAAAGGTAATGTTAAGCCCTCTCTTACTGGAGCATTACAATCCCACGAGGACACTCGTGGTAGCAGCGGATGCGTGTTCCACAAGTGTTGGGGCGGTGTTGCTGCAGCGAGACTCCAGCGGAAACGAGCGCGCCGTTTACCACATGGCGCAGAGCCTCACTGACGCACAAAGGAATTACTCTCAACTGGAAAAGGAGGCATTGGCTCTCGTTACGGCAGTGGAGAAGTTCCACAAATTTGTGTGGGGCAGGAGGTTTATCCTTCAAACGGACCATAAGCCTCTCGTAGCACTCCTGCAAACGGAGAATACCAAAGGTTTGAAGCCCACTACCGCAGCTCGGTTGAAGCGGTGGGCCCTAAGGCTCATGGGATATGATTTCCATATCGAATATATCGGCACCCAGGACTTTGGCCAAGCGGATGCTCTCTCGCGCCTGATCGAGAAATTCAGACGCGACAACGTTGAGGAACTTTAGGTCGCACACATTCGTGCCGTGGAATCAGAGGTTCTTGAGGTAAAAAACCTCTCCATCGATTTCTTCGGCAAGGAGCTTCGCAGCAGGCTGAGGACATCCACGTCGGGGGACCCACTTCTCAGCAAGGTGATCCAGGCGATTCGCGACGGCAACTGGGGTTCGCCGCGAGAGCCGAACGCGTTGCAGCCGTTCAGAAGACGCAGTGAGGATCTGAGCATTATCGATGATACTCTCTTGTTGGGTGACAGAGTCGTCATTACCGAAAAACTACAGCCAACCATTCTCCGGGCCCTGCACAAGGGACATCCTGGAGTTCGGAGGATGAAGCAGCTGGCCCGGGAATTCACATTCTGGCCGAAGATGTCAGACGACATCGAACGTCTGGTCCGCGAGTGCAGTTCCTGCGCTCTCACGCAGAAATTGCCTAGGAAGGTGCCATTAGAGCCGTGGCCCGACTCAGGGAAACCGATGGAGCGTGTCCATCTCGACTACGCGGGTCCGGTTAATGGACAATACATCCTCGTCATCGTGGATTCTTATTCGAAATTCTTGGATGTGGCCATAACATCAACAATTTCGGCAAATCGTACTGTGGAGTTGTGCCGGGAGGTCTTTTCTAGGTATAGGCCCCCGGAGATCTTGGTCACCGATCATGGTACCCAGTTCACCTCCCAGACGTTCAAGGCGTTCTGCATGGAAATGCAAATAACGCACCTGCTGTCCAACGTCAACCACCCCCAGTCCAACGGGCAGGCGGAGAGGATGGTTGACACGGTGAAGAGGGCCATCGCCAAAGGTCAGTCCGATTGGAGGAATCAACTGCACGAGTTCCTCCATAGTTACCGGTATACACCCTGTGAGGCGGCTCCGGACGGGAAGTCTCCCGCTGAATTATTCTTCGGCCGCCGAATAAACTCGCCATTTACAAGGCTGCTCCCGAAACCGGTGGCGGATGAGGGCACGCGGAATGGCACCAGCAGCGATGTGATGAAGCAGCAGTTCGACAGGCATCATGGAGCACGTCGTCGAAAGCTGGAAGAGGGCGATCGGGTTGTTGTTCTCGTCAGCAAGGACAAACGAGAGTTGGGAACTGTCTCTAGACAGTTATCGGAGATCAGTTATTCTATCCAGATGGATAGCGGGAAAAATCTCATCCGACACATCAACCATGTGTGGAGGGGCGGTAGTCCCGAGATTTCAAATTTTACAGGGGAGGATGAGGATCCGGACTGGACATTCCACGAGCCCACCACCCCCGAGGCGGTGGTCACTCTACCCATTCCGGAGGCAGCGGTCGCCACGCTCAGTCCGATTGTTGTTTCGGACGAAACGCACAGTCCAGCAGATCGAGTCTTGGAGACGCAGTTAGATGAGCGGACTCCTGCAAGGCCTGTACGGAACCGAATCGCTCCACGCAGACTGGTATTGGACCCTAGCGCCAAAACATACGCTCAGTGGTGAGCTCTGAAGAGGGAAGATGTTGGGGACTGCGCATACTCCGAGGAGCGCTGACGAGAGCGCTCCCACACGGGCATCTTGGGTTACTAGTTCTGGCTTGGGACGTGACACGGAACGGCCGTGCACGTTTGTATTGCGTTAAATAAAGCTAAGAGTTACAGTTATCCGGCATCAGTTCCTTCCTTGTACTTTAACCCGATCCTAGAGTCATTCGGGACTCAACAGTTCTTACGGGAAAGAAGGAGATAGCGGAATTTTCAACAAGTCAATTATGGGCCAAGCCATTCGGGAGGGAAAAATGAAATTTCCCAGCGACAAACTTCTTCCGGGGTCGAACGTGTCAACTCCTCACGTCATTGTGGGCGATGAGGCATTTCGTCTGTCAAAACATATGCTTAAACCATATCCAAAGAACTGGGCAACACAAGATATGTCCAAAAAAATTTTTAATTATCGACTGTGCCGAGCCCGTAGAGTGTCGGAAAATGTATTTGGGATATTGTCCTAGACATTTCGCATTTTCTACTCACCAATTGCGGTGCTGCCGGAGACCAGCGACAATATAATAACAGCAACATGTTGCCTCCACAACATGTTGCGGGATGAATATGTAAGCAATAATCCCGCGAAGCAAAATCATTTGGAGCCAAGCCATGCAACAACGAACATGGTGCCACTGGTTGGAGTAGGAGGATTTGGAGATGCGGAGGGATTCGTCATCCGGAATAGATTTCGCAACTACTTCACTTCGCCGGAGGGGGCCGTGGAATGGCAACAGGACAGTGTCGAAAGAGGCGTCAGGACGTAAATAAAAAACAAAAAGTCCTCATATTAACATTCCACCAACTACGGCGCGCATGACGGACAGGTACATTTTATTTTTTAAATTAGAACTACATATTATTTGTGTATCAAAAATTGATTAGTTCAATTGTGTATACATTGGATAGTTGGTTAGTTAACATATAATTTGTCCGAAAATCATTTACGTTTCCCATGAAAGATCGATGTCAAAGTATCAAATCAGAATGAGTTTAAGAATCAGTTATATTGACGTCACAACCGAATTGTATATTGAAAAATGATTTTTGAATTTCCATTCGTAATTATTCAATATTTCAATTGCAAAATTACTATAAGTTTATTTTAATTAATTTTTGCTTATTTTAAATAATGTTTTAGATTCTGTCCACTATTGTCTTTCGAGCAATAGCCTTCAATTTTCGTCTTGGAGAAGCAACTGTAATTAATATCGTCCAACGCACTCCGGCGTAGTGTGCATGCGAGGTGGGGGAAATTCTCGAGCGCTCCCGTCCTCATTCTGACATCACTGCAGTAGATGGCAAACACGTGCACATATTTGCTCCCAAAAACTCTGGATCGTCATATTATAATTATAAAGAAACATTTTCCATTATTTTAATGGCAGTTGTACATGCTAGTCACAAGCACATTACAATAAATGGCTGTTCCTATGGAGGCAATAGTGATGGAACAGTATTTGCCAATTGTACATTTGGAAAAGCTTCGCTTACTGGTGATCCGAGCTTGCACGTGCCACCTACTAAATCTCTCCCATGCATAGACATTTCGATGCCAAATATTTTAGTAGCAGATGAAGCATTCGCGTTGAAAACAAATAAGACAAGACGCTATGCAAGTCTGAATAAACAAACTATGGACATTCGTGATGCGTTCGCCGACTGGTTCATTTCGCTTGCTGGAGAAATTCCTTGGCAATATGAATCGATAACAAAATATTTTATTTTATTATCGTAATATATCTTTATAATACTTTCTGATTTTATGTTGCTGCTTATTGATTTCCACGCATTTTAGTGTACATTTCGACTTTTGTAACCGAGAAATCTTTTGTCGTAGGTATGTAATAGACTGATTTTGAACGGCACAAATCAATTATTTTTGTAAATACATTTTATGGATTATATATACGCGGCAACGTGCCGCATCTGTTTTGCCGCAACGTAACCTATTTGTTGGAAGGAGGTGCATTAGAAATAATGCAAGTTAAATTTTTGTAATACATTGCTCCGTCATGCGTTTATTATGAATACCAGTATTAATTTAAGATATTATTAAAACTGTATTGAGTTTACCGTCACTCAACAGATTCAGAGAAATTCTTCGTACTAATATTCGTATTCTCGTTACTAATGGTAATTGGTGTTTATATTGAAGCGTATGAGATAATAAATCACTTGCATATCTTTGTCACGAACTTTTATCAATCATTTGGTTAGCTGTTAATTTTTCTAGCCTTCAAATGATATTTTTTTATAACGTTAAGTTACTTATATTATTTATAACATTATATTTAACGATTTAACTAACCATTTCTTCTCTTAAGATATGAGATATGAGATCCGTCTTTAAATTAAAAGTAGGACGACGCAGGCGTGACTACGCGCAGTCCGCGGACGGCAACCACTTTTCTTCCTGTGTCTTTCCGCGAGGCGTATTAATGGTGGACTTGGTGAATATTACCAATAATAATACTAATTTAATTCCCTACTTATGTCCCTAGCACGACGGAATAGGGTTCGACTAAACAACCACCGTTGTTTGTCGTTTACCTAACTCGTTGGAGGCCGTGACGAGGACAAACTCTCGCAGTGCCTCACCGAATTGTATGGCTTTCGACCCACGAAATGGTTCGAATACCATTAAAAAGTAAGAAATATCCAGGATTTCCGCAGTTCTCATCGGATCTTTGTGACAATGACGTCAATGAATTCCTTGTGTTTCGCCCATGAAACTGACACCACGACCGACACAATTCGGACCATATGAAGGAAATTTCATGAAAAATTAATTTATATCAATCCAAGTTGTCTTCGTTAATAATAGTCCGATTTACATGAAATTTCATATAATTTTCATCGCAAAAACATAAGGAATCCATTGGTGTCACTTCCATATCCAAACGGTAAAGAATAAAAAATTATTTTATTTCTGAAGCAGGTATGAATCCTTAGCCGTAGACCTTTTCAAGTGCGCTTGAACAAGTGGGACCTTGAACGCTGCGCGGTCGGAGTCTGGCCGCCGGCACGGGCCAGCGGCCGCCGGATCGCGGCTAGGAAACTCGACCTTTAACCGGCTATACCCTTTGATTTATTGACGAATTCAATCTAGAAAAATCATGGATCACGGTTGGCACATCGCCCGCTTTTATAACGATGGAAGCATCAAGGTGGTGCCGTCGATATGGTTAGAGGCAGGGAGATGTTCGTGGCCATCATATGGTGAGATGCGTCTCACCACTGCCATTCGGACTTGCGAGATCCCCGCACCTTCGTGGACACAGTTTTCGGTCAAGGCGATTAATAATGCCAGTTATAGTACATTGAAATTTGCACAATAATTACTATTTAGTATATTAATTACTGGTTATTTGGATACCAATTACTTACTAATGTGTGGCTGCAGATGATTATGACACAGCTAGGGCCAAGGCAATGGAGGGGCAGCAAACCCTCAATTTTTTGTCCTAAGAAGAGTAAAAATAAAAAAAGGATGGACTAAAGAGGAAGACCAATCCCTTATTAGGTGGGTAAATACAAAGGGAAAGTATACTATATAAAAATTGTAATAAGAGATATTTAATTCTATTTGTTATTGTTTACTTATAAGTGTGTCCGGTTCCCGTTACTTAAATTAATTGATTTGAAGAAATGATTGAGATACAATTTCTGTATGACTACACACAATTATATTGTACGCATTCTATATACAATTTAAAAGTGTGTGTTGTCATACAGAAAGTGTATCTCAGTCAATTGCTTCCAAAGGGAAAAGAAATTATACTCTTTGTATTGAAATCATCAATCATTTTTTATTATATTTCGAAATACAAAGCTCATGTTTAATGTGTCCATCAGTTAGTATTTAAATACTATCTCCTTGACAGAAATAATTCTTATTTTCAGATCCTATTTCTTCGAGCACCGCGAAGAGGAGAACCTCGCACGGGAGCACCTCGCGCGGGTCCATCTCAAAGGGGAAAACCTCGCAGGGGAGAACCTCGCGCAGGAGCACCTCGGGCGGGACCATCTCAAGGAGGAAAACCTCGCACGGAAGCACCTCGCGCGGGACCATCTCAAAGGGGAAAACCTCGCACGAGAGAACCTCGCCCACCATTATATCGCACGAGACAAACCCGCCTAAGAGCATCTCACACGAGAGAACCCCACCGTGTAGCATCTCACACGAGAGAACCCCACCGAGTAGCATCTCGCACGAGATCCATAGGGGGACTCGTACAGGAGCATCTCGCGCGAGAGAACCTCGCATGAGATCCATAGGGGGACTCGTACAGGAGCATTTCGCGCGAAAGAACCTCGCACGAGAGAACCTCGCACGGGCGAATCTCGCACGAGAAAATCTCGCACGGGAGAACATCGAATGCCAGCACCGATTACGGCATCATTGGTAATTGCTAATACATGTATTTGTATAAAGATACTTTAGGCGGAAATTCTTTTTTATTATTGAAATGTAATAATCAATTTTCAGAAAACACGAGCAGTTCTTGCGAACATTGCAATGTCCTTTCAGACACAGTGAAAAAACTTGTCACACAAATGCACCTGTTCCGGGCGATGCAGGTGGATAATTCCAAACTTTTAGCAATGATAATGAAACGTATCGAAGGGAATGCAGCCGAAGAAACTAAAGTTTCTTTATTTTCTAAATATCGTTTGGAATTTCCACTAAAGAGTGAAGAGAAGTGGGCTGTTCTAGAGAATGGACTGCAAAATCAGGAGGATTTTAAAGATGCAGTAAGTAAAATGTTTACATATGTCGTGTTTAAACTTACATTCGTAAAAAATTATGGTGGAGATAGGTCATTGTATTTTGCAGAAAATATCTAAAGTTGCAAGTTGTTATTAAAATTCGTTTTCGGTATTTCTTCGATATGAAATTATATTTACCTTGTTAATGCTAAGTAATTTTTAAATTTTAGGTCAATGAATTGGCCACTTACGGAGGAACAAATATTTACAATTGTGTGAAGAGGATGCTAACCCCCCTATTCACCAACGAGTTGGCGTTAAAATTCAGTTGGTTGGGGCGAAAGGGCAAACGGCCATTTATTAATTCCGCGGTGGCAAATTTGATAATAGGTATGTAAATGTCATTCTCATTTTACTGTTGCTAATATTCATTATTCTCTAACATAAATATAATGTTTCATCCAAATTCTTGTTTAACCCATACAGCACAGTTGGTTGCAGAAACGTTGCAGAAACCTTGCTGAAAAGTTGCAGAAATATTTCATGCAATGTTGCACAGGGGCGGACATAGGAACATTTCTGCAACATCTCAGCAATGTTACGGTGCAATATTACCTTGCAACGTTTCTGAGATTTTACTGCAACGTTTCTGAGATTTTACAACAACTTTTCTGCAACTTTTCTGAGATTTTACAACTTTTCTGCAACTTTTCGTAGATTTTACAACAAAGGTCCCGCAATAAGCAGGGCTCAAAAACTGTTATAAAATCGATTTAGTATATAGATTTAGTATAGTATCGTAGTATACCTACTATACAGTGTATATCAGGTTACGCTTTGTGTAACATAATATAATTTATGATAATTTAGTGCAATAAGTAGCAGACTCATGTTCTTAGCGCGAACAAGACTACCCCCAGTGCTTCCTATTCCAGTGGGTTTTCTTCCACTGAAAATCAGCAAATTTCCAATCACAATATTTGGAAAACCGGCTGAAATAAAGTGTATACATTAAAGCTTATTGAATTTGTCTTGAAACGCACTATCAAGTGATCTCTAAAAAAAATTCATTCAAGAAACCCAACTTGACCATCGTATCTGTTAAAATAATAATCAAAGAAAGAATTCGCCTGCCTAAATAAATTTGCCCCCTCGAACGATCGAATTGCATATAAACAATTTCTTTTATATCTCCAATACGTTAGGAAATATCCAGCTGTTTACTGTTCCCGCGGACATCCTGTATAATGAAATGAATTATAAAATATATGTCAGAGAAGGCAACCGTTTACGGCAATATTGAAGATCGTACAATAATATTGAACGTCTACAGGCCGCTTTAGAAGTGTCATCAAATAGTCAGAATCTACTTGACTGGTGCCACGTGCCAAGCTAATGTTTCCGCGAAGGCGAGCACGGCGCACAGTGGGGCAGATCGGGTCGAAACGCGGCATTAAGTCCTTTTACAAAAATATTGCCATACTGTAATTCTTTTTTACGGGTAGTTGATTGAAAATTTGTAATCATGTAGCATGATTATTTTTCACATTAAACAATTTTTAACGCGACTACGTGCTTTCGAAGGGGGCAACCTCGAAATTCTTCACAATTATGATTGTTATTTAAAGCTTTCTTGTCATTCAACTAATTTTTGGTGGGATTATGTGTTAAGGTGCGTATTGGAAGTGTACCAAAATCATTTTCATAAAAACAACGAAGAAGAAACAACAAATAAAAATGAATTAAACGAAGGCGGCTTGTAATATTTGTTCAAATTAATTAAAATATGTTTGTGAAATAGTTTCCAACTAACATAAATAAAGATTTTATAACTATTAAATTGTATAGTATTTAAAATTTATTTAGAAATACAGTTAGACAAACAAGTTTCATTAATTATTCAGTAACAACAACATCACAAATATACGTCCTAACTGAATGAAATGAAAAAATAATGAAGAAATATATGATTTCAGTCAGAAAATGTTTTGTGCCGCGTTTTAACCAGATTTGCCCCACTGTGCGGCGACGGCGGGCACGGACACCAGGCCCGGTCATAAACAGGGCCGGTGCGAGGATAGTTAGCGCCTTCATGCAAGAAAATATTTGGCGCCCCAAAATTTTTTGCCCCTGCTTTCCATTTAATATGCGTTTTACCTTTACAGAGTACAAAAGGAAAATTACATTAACATTTTGTTTACGTGTGAGCCTTTATTATTAAGCGTCCGGTATAATTTCTTACCGCCCCCTTCGGATGGGGCCCTTATGCAGCACATAACTTCCATAATGGGTTCCGTCGGCCCTGACAAATTAGTCTAGGCTCCTTGCGGGATTTTCGCAAACGACGACGACGACGAAGGGACTTTCCTGACCGAGGAAAGTCAGTCTTCGAATTACCTCCACTCGTTGCGGAGCTCGCAACGCGCAAGTGTAAAATTGTGTTATAATGTGTGAAAAGTGACAAATGGATGATATGTCTAATGTAAGTCTTAAAATTTTATACTATTAAACGGGGTGATTCTCTCGCCTCGCTGAGTTTCGTTGATTCCGACGCACAAAAATATGTTTGCGTACATTATTTGCTTAAAAACAATACGTGATACTTTTTAAATATTATTTTCTCTGCAATTATATACATTTGAAAGATCGAATATTGTACGCACATATTTTTAGCATAGATAATTATCATTATACCCATTATAAGCAGTTATAAGAAAAGCGTGATGAAATAAAATTTTCATAAAAAATGGAATATTTCATATAAACTGTATAGTTTGCTGGCAATTCGCAGCCTGAAGATAAATTGCGAGAAAAAATCCTTTCAAACCCAGCTTATGGACCACTTTGTGCAACTTTTAACACCTACGTGAATATTATTTTTAAAAAAATATATATTTTTGCTCCACCCTAACGGTACTGTCTTGCTTAAATAATTGACAGCTGTCTAAACTTTATATAAACAATAATTTAAATATTGCTTTAAGAAACCATTTTATTAATGTAACTGCTATACTGCGTCCATCCTAAGAATAATCCTACGCCCAGACCGTTTTTTGACCGTTCTGCGCAGCCCCCACTACCGCCTATGGGCCCGACGCAGGCGATTGCTGGCGGTAAGACGGAGAAAATCGTTGGCGGTTAAGTGGGGGTCGGACCAACCAGCGCCTCCTCAGAAAGTCACGAGTTCGCGAAAGTCACGAGTGAGCACGCTGGTGGAAGTGAGGTTAAGGACGGTAAGAAGGGTGGCAAAGGATGCACTGATTTAAAACTTGATGGTCAGTTTATTTAAAAACACCGCACAATGTTGATTAGGTGCACAATTTGAGTGAGCGTTGAGCCCTCAAACACATGAACAATTCAGTCGCGATACACAATATACGCGGTACGCGAAGATCGTAAATGAGCCCCCAATTCTTCCAAAGAACAATGTTTTAAAGGTTTTAAACTGTGAGCAAGGTGTGCAATGAGCACAAGACTTTGAACAAAGAAGTGAAAACACACAACGTTTGAGTTTTAGAATTGCGAAAAACACGTCTACTCTCAACTCGCTGTGAACAAAGAATGAACCGGTAGCGTCGCTTTTTGAAAGGCCCAAAAAGCAACGGCGATGAGGTGGAAGCTCATTGGCTGATCAAACGGTGAAGAAGAGCGTCGGTTGGCTAATCGAACGGACGTGGCGAGCGTCGATTGGCTGATCGAGCGGACGTGGCGAGCGTTGATTGGCTCACCGCCTGACGGTGAGTATCGATCCGAAATCGATCGTCGATCAGCCGCGCGCCTGACGCCCAGTAGGGGATGCGCCGCGAGTAAATGCGGCGGCTTTGGGAACTAATGCATTCCCAAACATTCTCCCGCCATCAACAGCTGAAGAAGATGTTGATGTCAATCTGAAACAGGCAAAGCAGCCAATTTCGCAATTGGCCTGATTAAAGTTGTCGTGGCGGTCCTGAGAGTAACCACCCTGGTGAGTCCACCCTGGGTGAAGTGTGATGACACGAGCAAGCGGTCATTTGCTCGGTGGAAATTGCTCATCTGTGATGAGCACCAGAGATCCGACCTTGATCTCGTTTGATGGATGATGCCACTTGGAGATGGACAGCTGACACTGTAAATAGTGGGATGATCATTGAGTCCAGAAGCGTTGAGTCCTTTGTTGAATAAGTCGCCATCTCGCTGAAGGTGATATTGTTGAATGTGCGACAGATGGCTCCGGTAAAGTGGAAAGTGGTTGGCCAATAAGAAAATGAGCCGGGGTGAGGGAAGAGATGTCATCAGGGTCATCACTAAGCGGCTCAAGCGGTCGCGAATTGAGCATGGCTTCTACTTGAGTAAGAAGTGTGCTGAATTCCTCGTAGGTAAGTACAGTCTCACTTACAGTTCGCCGTAGGTGGTGTTTAATTGATTTCACGACCGATTCCCACTTGCCTCCCATGTGCGGTGCTGCTGGAGGGTTGAAGCACCAGCCAGTGTTGTCATTGACAAAGAGCTGACTGAGCTGGTGATGATCTTGTGAGCCCTGAGTAAACATCTTCTTCAGGATGGTGGCCGCTCCGATGAAGTTAGTTCCACAGTCTTAATAGAGCGTGTGTGGAATACCCCTTCTTGAAGTGAATCTTCTGTAAGTGGCGATGAAGTCGTCTGTAGAGTAGTCCGTGACGACCTCCAGATGAACAGCTGATGTTGTGAAGCATACAAAGACACAAATCCAGCCCTTCTGTGTCTTCGCACCTCGTCCCCTCCACGTCTTGAGAATAATTGGACCCGCGTAGTCGATGCCAGTGTGCGTGAATGGGCGTGAGGGTGCAACTCTCGAAAGAGGTAGTTGGCCCATCAGTTGATGGGCACGGATCCCCCTTTGTCGAGCGCACACAACACATCGCAGGATGTGAGATTTCACTGGTGCTCTCCCTCCGATGATCCAATAACTGTGTCTGATGTGAGCGAGGGTGAGCTGGGTCCCTCCATGTAGCGTTAGCCGATGGGCATGGTCTATAACCAGATCAGACAGACGTGAGTGACGAGGTAAGATTGCTGGATGCTTACTTTCATAACCCAGATGAGTTTTTGAGTCTTCCTCCAACTCGAATGACTCCTTGTTCATCGATGAAGGCTGTGAATCGATTGAAAGCGTGGGATGATGGCAACGTTGAATTCGAGCTGAGAGCCTTGAGCTCACTGGGGAAGTAGATTGCTTGTGTTGCCCTCACCCAGAAGATCCTGGCCCACTCCAGGTCGTTTGGTGACAATGTGATGCCGGGTAACGAAAGCGGTGATTTCCTCAACTTTGAAACAAATCTATAACAAATTGATGTGATTCTAATTAATTTGTTGAGAGAGGAGTATTTGTAGATGAGGTCCCAATGATATTCCACTTGATGAATGTTGAGTAGGTGTGAAATTCCTGGACGAGCTTCCTGTGCACTAGATTCGTCCTTGAGGGTTGGTTGTGATGGTCCCGTCCACCATAGATGATGATGTTCAAGCTGCGCTGTTGTTAAGCCTCGTGATGCGCAGTCAGCAGGATTTGAACTTCCAGGAACATGCCTCCAATGTGCCTCTTGGGTGAGCTCTTGAATCTGGGAGACACGATTCCTCACATAATCCTTCCAACGTGATGCGTGAGATTTGATCCATGTTAGTGTCACTTGAGAATCCGTCCACAGATGAATTGTAGCAATGTTGAATTGAAGAGTAGCTTGAACGTATTTCATGAGCTTAGCAAGCATCAATGCTGCAGTAAGCTCAAATCTTGGGATTGTGAGCTTCTTGAGCGGTGCTACCTTTGTTTTGGAGCACACTAGTGTCGACACTTTGTGATTAGTGGACGGTGATGTTACGGCAAGATAAATTACCGCTGCCATGGCGAGTTGTGAGGCATCAGAGAATTCATGCAGTTCCACTGTTGAATTGCTGAGGGTGTTGAACCACCTTGGAGTTGAGAGCCTGGCCAGGCCTTGAAGATCTTCTCTGATGGTGAGCCAATTGGATGTGACTTGGGATGGCAGTGGATCATCCCAACTGATCTTGTGCAGCCATAACTCTTGTAACAGAGATTTTGCTCGAATTATGACTGGTGATAGAAAGCCTAGTGGATCAAATATTTGTGCTACTTCTGAAAGCACGAGGCGTTTGGTGAATCTTGAATTCGAGCTTGATTTTGCTGAGAATGAAAAGTTATCATCATTAACATTCCATTGTAATCCGAGAATCTTGGTATTGCAGTCGTCTAGTGATATAATTGAGTCTTGAGCTCGCATGTTGATAGAAATTGATTCAAGCAACGGAGGGTAGGTAGAATGCCATTTGGCAAGTGGAAAGCCTCCCGTGTTGCACAGGTCTGTTAATTGTTGAGCTATTGTGATAAGCGTCTCACCTGTGTCAGCCCCGCCAAATATATCATCAACGTATCTGGCGTGAGTGATGGATGGAACTGCCAGAGGGGAACGGTGGCCTTCATCTTCGGCCAATTGCAGCAATGCCCTGACAGCGAGGAATGGAGCAGCCTTGGTCCCATATGTGACCGTGGTGAGCTTGTAGGGCACCTCCTTTGATTCTTCATCAATCCACAGTACCCTTTGGAGATCTTGATCGTCTTCGTGTACCTTGACTTGTTGATACATCTTTGTCACATCCGTAGCAAAGATGTACTTGTGTTGACGAATCCACAACAGCACGTCAGTGATGTTGAGCAGGAGATTTGCACCGGTGTGCATGATGTCGTTGATCGAGTGTCCAGATGAAGTTGGACTTGATCCATTGAAGACGACTCTCAACCTCGTTGATTTGCTGTCTGGCTTGAGTACTCCGTGATGTGGAAGATAAAAGATCGAATGAGTATTAGGAGAAATGGATGGTGCTCTTACCATGTGGTGAAGCTCCTCGTATTCTCTCATGAATCCATGGTAGAGTCCCTGATATTCGCTGTCCTTGTTGAGCTTGTTGATCGTGCGCTTCAAGCAGGCGTGGGCTGTCTGATATGAATTGCCCAGCAAACTTGGTGATGATTTAAGCGGGATACGCACAAAGTATCTGCCTGTAGAATCACGAGTGTGTGTCGCTTGGAAGTGATCCTCACATTCTTGTTCTTCAGAAGTGAGTTGAGCAGGTGCGTCCTCAGGAAGCTCCTCTTGAATCCAAAACTTGGTCAATAATTCTTGAAGCACAGTATCCTTGTGTTGTACTACAGCAGAGTGATGCACGGTGTTTAGTTGTTTTGATTCAATGTTAACTGGTCTAAGAATGAGCCACCCAAAGATTGACAGCTGAGCGATTGGCATTGACGGGTCACCTTTCTTGATGTTGGGCTTGATGATTCGTCCATACGTGTCTGCTCCAATGATGATGTCAATGGGCCCGGATGTTAGAAAATCAGGATCTGCCAATTTAAGACCGCTGAGCTGTGGCCACTCTTGCTTCGGGGCTTCCACTGATGGCAAATTTGAGGTTAACGTCCTAAGTATGTGAGCTTGTATGCGTACAGTTGCAGAGCTGTAGTTTGAACGGAGCGTGATGAATACAACTCCTCTGGTTTGAGTGGCCTTGTGGCTTCCAATGCCAAAAATTGTAACAGCTGACTGGGTGCGTTGGAGCTTGAGTTGAGTGACTAGCTCCTCCCTGATGATGGTTAACTCCGAGCCTGAGTCAATCAGTAATCGAACTGGAACGGACGACACCGGTGAAATCAGCTGAGCGGTGGCTGTGGCTAGCAGCGTGATGAACGATTTTGTGGAGCGAGCTGATGATGGGTATGCTGCATGAAGGCCTGTTGAGCTGGTGTTTTGAAGTGTTGAGCTGGTTTTTTGAAGTGTTGAGCTGGTGTGGGGTGTGACGACTGCACCGACTCCTCAATAGACTTGATCGTCCGTGGTTGAGTCTTCCACCTTGGGAGCGGCTTGAGCTGGTTGCGGTGCACTTGCCTGTGTCTTCGGCAGATGCAACATCGTGTGGTGAGCAGCACCACAAGTCTTGCATTTCTGAGAAGACTTGCAATCCTCAGTGCGATGTCTGCCACAACAGTTGCGGCAGAGCTTGTTGCGCGTGATAACTTTTCGCCTTCCTGGCACAGACAACGCTCCAAATTGAGCATAGGTGACGATATAGTGGTCGGCCTTGCAATGATCACAGGGGTAGGCGTGATGACGGCTGTGATGACCCCGTTGCCTTGAGCTGCGTGGCGTGAGCTGTGCCTCGCTGAGCGGGTGCGCGTGTTGAGCTGGTGTCGCTCGTTGGTGCCTCTTTTGACGCCTTGAGCTGGTCGGCGGCCTCCATTCTTTCCAAGGCTGTTGCCTTGTCCGTCATAAATTTAGCCAGCTCCTCGTACCTCGGATATTCGGAGGATAAGCCCACCGACGTCTCCCACGCCTCACGCGTAACCTTATCGAGGCAGTTGGTAGCCTGATGGACGAGGAGGCAGTTGTACATGTCCTCGGCAGTTCCCAAGGCGTTGATAGACTTCTGCACCTCATGTATCGCTGCCACGAGGCCGTGGAGCGTTGTGGCACTGCGGGTGGACACTGGCGAGAGGTTGGGCAACTTTACTAGATGAGCACGCGCTTGTTGCTGTATTTTTTGTTTAAAAATTCCCAGCAAGTTTGAAAGGAGGAGCCGGTGACAGGGTGAGCATTGACATGCCTCGACGGTTCTCCTCGGAGGCTTGAGCGGAGATAATGCAGCTTATCTATCTCTGCGAGCTGGGTGTCCTTGATTATGAGAGACGTGAATAACTCGCTGAATCCAGGCCACTCTGTGTAAATGCCGGAGAAGGTCGGGAGAGTGATCTCTGGTAACTTCCCTGCGCGTGCCCCTGAGCTTGAGCTGGATGGCCTGGAGGCAATAATGGCCTCCACATCTTCTCGCAGGCGGTTGAGCCTCCTCTTCGTGTCCCACACCAGCTGTGTTTCTTCGGCTGCCACCTCCTCTTGCAAATACTCGTGTTCCAGGCACCGTGCTGGCCACGCCGACTCGAGATACTCGTGCTCATCGCAGAATCTCCCATGAATTTCCTCCACTTGATCCTTGAGCAGCTTTAGCTCATCAAGAGAGGTGGTGTGAGCGTGTGTGGGGAGTTGGGTTCTCAGTGCTTTAATTGATTTAACTCTGCCCACCTGAGTTTTTATTTTTAGGATGAGCTGCGTGGGCAGGCCTACTGGCGATGAGCTTCTTGAATTTGGCTTCTCCTTCGAGCTTGAGCTCTCCTTAGGGACGACGAGAGTGGCAGGCTTCATCTCCCTCTGCGACTCGGTGATGATCTTGGTGGCCTCTTGACTCGCCATCGTTGAGCACTGGTGAGCTTGAGCACTTCAGCACTTCACTTCACCTTTCACCGTCCAATCCGGCTCGAAGGACCAAAATGTTGGCGAAAGTCACGAGTGAGCACGCTGGTGGAAGTGAGGTTAAGGACGGTAAGAAGGGTGGCCAAGGATGCACTGATTTAAAACTTGATGGTCAGTTTATTTAAAAACACCGCACGATTTTGATTAGGTGCACAATTTGAGTGAGCGTTGAGCCCTCAAACACATGAACAATTCAGTCGCGATACACAATATACGCGGTACGCGAAGATCGTCAATGAGCCCCCAATTCTTCCAAAGAACAATGTTTCAAAGGTTTCAAACCGTGAGCAAGGTGTGCAATGAGCACAAGACTTTGAACAAAGAAGTGAAAACACACAACGTTTGAGTTTTAGAATTGTTAAAAACACGTCTACTCTCAACTCGCTGTGAACAAAGAAGAACCGGTAGCGTCGCTTTTTGAAAGGCCCAAAAAGCAACGGCGATGAGGTGGAAGCTCATTGGCTGATCAAACGGTGAAGAAGAGCGTCAGTTGGCTAATCGAACGGACGTGGCGAGCGTCGATTGGCTGATCGAGCGGACGTGGCGAGCGTCGATTCGCTCACCGCCTGACGGTGAGTATCGATCCGAAATCGATCGTCGATCAGCCGCGCGCCTGACGCCCAGTAGGTGCTGCGCCGCGAGTAAGTGCGGCGGCTTTGGGAACTAATGCATTCCCAAACAATGTGAAAAAAGTATGTAATTATACACAATACTAAATAATATATTCTTGTTCGTAATAATGTACCTCTGTCGAAGACGAATTGAACAATGTGCTATACGATAATATTTGATTTCATGTGAGATCTGCGGTTTATCAATATTTCCCGATTTTCAAAGTAACAAAATATATTGTATCAATTTGTTTCACAAAGCGCTTCCATATTAGAAATAAAATAATATAGCATTGCATTTAATGAAATTACTTGACCGTATGTTATTCCGGTTCTGTCCGAATATTTTTGGGATTCACTATATGTACGGGTAGAAGTAGAAAATGTAATTTTTATGGTACTGTTTCAGATGTATAAGGCCATGAAGCGCCTCGCGTACCGGTGTCATCCGGAGACAAGCAAAGGAGGTGGCTGGCGCGGTGGAGGCAGAAGCCGTGACGGATGTGTCCGAGGAGAAAGAGGCCGGGGTGCACGCGGACACGGAGGAAGCGGTCGGGATGCATGGAGACAAGGAGGAAGAGGCCGGGGTGGTTGGGAACAAAGTGGAAGAGGCTAGGGTGTATGGGAACAAGGTGGAAGAGGCCGGGGGGGGGGCCAAGGAGGAAGAGGCCGGGGTGGGTGGGACCAAGAAGGAAGAGGCCGGGGGAGTTGGGGGCAAGGAGGAAGTGGCCGAGGGGGAATTTTTATTTAATTCAAAAATTTGTAACAAATTAAGAAAATATAACAAGTGTTGTTTATAAATGTATATCATGAGTTTTATTTATGGAAAAGTACCTTTACAAACAATTTTTGTCTCCGCAAACATGAAATATACAAACTTCCTTGTTACATGGGCCCTTCAGGTCCATCCCGTGCTCGCTGTCCTCGCGTCGCTTTCTTTCGAACAGAGTATTCAGCGGAATCACCTCGCGCTTAGCGGTCACGTTGGGCTGAGCCCGTATCAACAGCCGTAGGGACAACGACCGCGCTCGGCCCGGGGCCCGAATATTACGAAATTATTGAAGCAATCGACAACTGCGGACGGGGCAGTTTCACCCATTCGTGGGGATTTTTCGAGGCTCGGCCCGCAACCGAGAGACGCGGAATAGAGAGTCGCTTAGTTCAGCGACACCACGAGCGAGCGTAATGTCTAGTTCACATTAGTCAAGTTTACTGACTTCAAGTTGCTTGAAGTGACTGAAAGAAATAAATTTGACTAATGTGAACCTGTCATTCACTTGACTTGAAATATCTTTTTAACTTTCTTTCAAGTTTTACGCGAAATATTCGTTAACATTAGTCAAGTTTACTAACTTCAAGTCGCTAGAAATCCGTAAATTTGATAATGTGAACCTGTTATTCACTTCACTTGAAATATCCTTTCAAGTTTCAAGCGAAGTAGAGAGTGTTCCAACTTTTCTTGCCTATACAACTTGAATAGTGTGAACGTATGTACAAGAGTCACGAAGGTAAGCCGACTGTCTATTGCTTTTATAAACTGAGGTTATCATCGATACAATGTCAAAGAATAATAAATGGAATAATACTAAGATTTCTAAATTTTTAGAAATCTATGAAAAGTATGACGTATTATGGAATAATGAAATTGATGCTTATCGCAGAAAGGAGCCAAGAGACAGGAATATGGCGAAATTGGTCGCCGAACTAAATAATGAAGGGTTTAATGTGGATGCTGAAGAGGTGCGGAAAAGAATAAAAAGTATAAAGTCTACATACAGCGAAGAATTAAGGAAAATAGATAAAAGTAAAAAAAAGTGGTGCGGGAATAGATGATGTTTATGAACCAAAATTAAATTGGTTTAGCCAAGCAGATCGGTTCTTAAATAATGTAACGGCCTCAAGGAAATCAACTACTAACTTGGTATTAATGGTAAGTAAAGTACATGTATTTCAAGTACAAAGGAATTTTCTTTGTTGTTATTTTTATTCAACGCCAATCATTTTTAATTGCCATGGTACTGAACCGTTGCCAAAAAAGTAGTCTGCATATAAACTCCGTAATTTGCCAGCATCAGTAGTATAATTATTGGAACCCATTCCAACTGTAATATCTGTCATTCCTTGAGCATTTGCACCAGTGTTGCGCCATGATCCAGGAATAATATGACCTGTATCATGATCTTCATCATCTACTGACCGCGGTGGTAAATATGTACTTCCAGATGTTGTCCTAAGCCAATTATGCAAGGCACAGCTAGCTAGTATCACTAAATCCACAGTCTCTGGTAACAGCGAAATAGGTTTTTCAAATACCCTAAATCGCGATGCTAGTATACCAAAAGCATTTTCCACAACTCGTCGAGCTCTGGACAAGCGGTAATTGAATACTCTCTCTTTTACTGACATACCGTTTCTACTGTATGGTTTCAATAAATTTATCCGCAAAGGAAATCATCTCCAATTAATACACCATTATTTTGGAATGTTAAAGCCTCGCTTTCCAATGCAATACTGAAAGTACTATTTCGAAAAATTACGCTATCATTAACCCTGCCATTGCATCCAACATCCACATAAATAAAACGGTAATTAGCGTCAACTATCCCAAAGAGAACAATACTATATGTGCCTTTATAATTATAAAATTTAGATCCAGTGTTAGGTGGTCGTTTTATGTGCACATGTTTCCCGTCTATTGCTCCACAACAATTGGGAAAATTCCATTTTGCTTCAAATTCTTTTTGAATACACTTCCAGTCTTCTAAGGTATTGGGAGTCTGAATACATATATATATATATATATATATATATATATATATATATATATATATATATATAATGTATATATATATATGTGTATACATTTCTGTTTTCAGGAAACAGTGCTGCTGGAAGAAGAAAAAGAACAAAGTTCATTTGAGTTGGAAGGAGAGGCACTACCACCAAAAAGGAAAGACACTTCCATAAAAAAAGGATCCACTATCAGAACCTGTGAAACAAAAAAAGGCAAAAACCTCACTGGATCGGGTTGAAATGGCCATAACAGATCTAAATAAAATAGCTCAAGCGACTGCCGTGGCACCGGACGATGAATTGGACCACTTCGGAAAATATGTTACAGCTTCATTAAAAAAACTTCCCCTTATAAACGCTCTTACTTGTCAGGAACAAATTCAAACCATAATAAACAGAGCGAGGATTGCTGTTGTATCAGGAGAAACCCCATTGGGACTTGAATAAGAACAAATAAAAATGTACAGGGTGTTTATCAATATGTGGGACAATATTTCAGGTTCTGGACACCACTCATCAAGACAATAAAAGTTGGCATATGCATATGCCCGATAATGTTTAGTTTTGCAGTTATAAGTATTTTTATATTTTGAACCAACTCTGAAATATTGTCCCACATATTTATAAACACCCTGTAAATAAATTTAATTTGGCATTTTTTATTTAAACCAGTTATATTCTTACCTTAATAAATGGCCGCAGCACTTCACAAATAGCAGAAAGAACCTCAGGTAGAAACATTGTGTTTTTCGGAACACGATACTGGTATTGTAGAGATGTTAGGCTATCACCACTTGCTAGGTAACGTAATGTGATTTCCAGTTTAATTCTTGCTGATATTGGTTCCCTAAACCACGTCGACTGTTTCTGAACTTTGTGTTCAATCATACTAAGTAGATCATCAAACATCGCTACAGATATTCTTAAATGATTTTTATATGCTGTATTATCTTCTAATGTTAACTCTTTTAACAGAGTCCCAGATGCTCCAAGGCAATTCCTTCTGCAGATCCACTTTCTTATCCAAATTGACCGTTTCCTTTTCTCCATTTTTTTTAACATTTTTAATAATTCGTTCCTAATTTCGTTTTTTATTATGCACAAACTAGCAAATACCACCTCCTTTGACGCCATTTTAGATATCTTAATTACTTGCTTCACTGTTCAGCTTCAAGCTTCAAGTAGTCTTGAAAGTAACGTGAAGGCAGCTGACACTATCTGAACACCAACTTGAAGCCAGTATACTTGAATTCAAGCGACTTGAAGTCAGTAAACTTGACTAATGTGAACGAGACATAACGATAGGCGGCAAGCGTGCCGTGCGATATCTTAGAACAACTGCGAAGAACAGCTGAGACAGAGCGTCGTCTCGAGGTATGTTAATCTGACCTTATTTTGTTCAAAAATACATTTTACATTATTCTTTCTCCTTTAAATACCATGTATTCACTTATTCAACCCCTTTACTCCTTATCCTTCCATGGTAAGTATAGTCAAGGCGTACTTCAGCACCTTGACAGAGTAAAGAACAACGTGAATCACCCTAACCGCTCAGCGCGATTTACAAAAGTCCCTTCAGAACCTTTTTCATCTTGTTAAACTTGCGCCCGTGTGGATCGACTCGCGTGATTCTAAGTTCCGCGAGTACAAGTGTCAATGCAGACGCATGTGACCACTGACAGAATCAGTGGTACCGCACTTTACAATGCGGAGCGACACATGACCGATAAAATCTATCATAGCCCCTCTCTTCAAATTTAGTCATGCTTATGTCGCAAGGGCATAACGTAATTCTGGGTTTCGTTTCTTTTTATAGTCCACATTTTATGGAAACAATAAAAACATTTAAAACTGAAGATGGGCAGGGTTTCTCAAACAAATTATCGGCAACTACTTTCCGTTTATGACCTATTACATTGTACACCTGTTCCGTCCGTACTTGCACTATATTTACAATGCGAATGATCGTTCCATCCTTCAGCAAGAAACAATTATTTCGATTGTCATCGCAATGTATATAATACCCATCACTTTCCAATTTTTTGTATTGCGTCACAGTTTTGTTTGAGAAATTGGGTAATAGTGGTCCATTGTGATGGGAACGTTTACAAATATATTTTCCCGGTATTGCTGATGATTTTAGAATCGATCCCCGCTGCAGTTCTCCATAACGTCTTGCCAATTGCTGCAATGGTTTATCTGATTTTCTAATTAACCTCTTCAAATACCTAAAAAGTTTTCAAAAGGAAATGCACTAAAATTATCCAACACTCCAAATTTTCGAACGTCATTGCACAAATGGAGTAAGTTATGGACATTGTGAGAAATATATTGTTTACCATACAATACCTCGAAATGTTCAACGAAGTATTCCAATAATTTCTCAGCATATCTAGAGACGCGGTAGCGTCTCGACGCCAAGTACATGAAAGACACCCTGTATATGTCGAACTGTCGCTACCGTGTACCTTTACTCGTCGCCGGGCTAATCCAACCTAACCTGAAACTTATTTCATTAATTATCTCATCACGCCTGCAAAATTTTGTAAATTTAAAGGAATTTTTCTTATGTAAACCGCATATCGGCTTTCGAACAAGACCAATTTCAATAAAATCGGTCCACGCATGACAGAGATATCGTAATATCGTCTCATGGATCTGTCAAAAATGGTACGATTTCCCTAGAAATTTTTCGTCATTAAACATTAGGTATATATATTTTTCGTCAATGCGTATACGCGTTACACGCACACCTTGAGCCAAAATGGAACTAACACATGCTTCGTTCGTCGACTCCTGGTCCTGGTACGCGTTACACGCACACCTTCAGCCAACAGAAACTAACTCATGTTTCGTTCGTCAATCGCTATCTTCACTATGCAATCTCCTCCAAATTTTGACAGCTTACCGTCAAGTTATAACCAAGTTATAAACGTGTTTTTACAAGTATGTATCGTTGTACCATTGAATTGCAATCAAAATGCAGTCTCAAACACAAGGTAAGTTGCCGAAATTTGAATTGCGCCATGTGTGAATAACAGATTGTTTTTTATTTGTAAATAAACTGAGGATTTATTATCTGAAAATTCTAATTTAAATAAATCAATTCCATCAATCCCATTTATCCGAAGTTTATTTGTAGTTTACACATAGGTAGTAATATAATCAGTGAAAATAAATTTAAATGTATTTTATTTCATTTTTGAAAATAAATTCTATCTCTTTCTGTTTCTTTTTCCCGCATTAAGATCACTTTCTCTTACAAGGAACCAGTCGTAGTCACCCATCATTGATTCATCTCAGAATCCTTGGTAGGGTCTCTCAATATGTTTCATCTGCTGATGAAGTCGCTTGCTATGTTCATCGATTACTACACCAAGATTTGTTGGGAAGAAATCCAAAGGCGAGTGGAGGTAATGGATCTTCAAGGACTTGTTAACACCTATATTGAGAGAATAAATAAGTAAAAAGCATATTACAACAGAAGATCGATACGAATGAAATTATTACAAACAGGTGATGCATTCATATATTTGAAAACCATTTTCCCGACACATTCCAACGCCAAGATCAAGGAAGGCGTTTTCGATGAACCGCAGATCAAAAAGTTGCTGGAAAGTGAGCAATTTGAATTACATTTATCGCGAAATGAAGATGCTGCATTCAATTTGTTACAATTGGTCGACGCTGGCTTTCTTGGCAACAATAAAAGCCCAAACTTTGTGAAAATCATCAATGATTTGCTCGAAAATTATAAGAAAATCGGTATGTAGTGCTCTTTGTAATAATTTCATTCGTATCGATCTCTTGCTGTTACATACTTTTTACGTCTTTATTCTATGAATATAGGTGTTAACATGTCCTTGAAAAGAAACTGATCCTTGTAAAAGGAACTGATGTCAATGCGGGCAAAAGAAACAGAAAGAGATAGAATTTATTTTAAAAAATAAAATAAAATACATTTAAATTTGGTTTCGCCAAGAAACAGGAAGAAATGAGAAAATAGGGAAAAAGTTGAAAATAGGCACTCCGACTCTATCGCCCATAACTTTATTGTTTGTGCATGGATTTTGAGCAAGTTGGGCTTGTTTTCGTCGTAAAAGTCCGCGCTCTACGTAAAAAATAAGAAACTGGACGCCACATGATAATTTCTGTCTTTCAGGCTATGTAATGAATTTTCGATTTCAATTTCGCACCCAAAACATTACATTTTTCTTAAGTTTCGTTCGATTCCGTCTAAACTATTGATCCGATTGCAAAACACTGTAGAAATGAATTGTATGCAACTTAATTACCTTTAATTTAAAATTCATCGCGATCAAATCGGTCAACTCTAACGTGAGATATGGTCTATAACGTCGGGTCGTCTTCTTAAAAAGTTACCAAAATATTCATCGGGCGATATCTCAAAAACGTATCCATAGGATTTTGTCTCATGTCGATTTTTGAGTTTAGGGGATCACCTTACATAAGAATTTCATGGTGGAGCCTAGATCAAAAATAATTTTTTGGATTTTGTAAACTAGTGTAATCGAAGCGTAAAATGATGCTGTGACTGAATTTACCCTTAATTCTGTCCCGTGATAATTTGTAAGTTATAATATTAAAAATTATCTCAAGTCATTCCCTATGCAAATAATCTTTGTAAAAAGAAGTGATATCCTCATAAAAAAACTTCAGAAAAGTAAAAAAATTACGCCAAATACATGAAATCAAATAAATATAAAAAAATATGTGAAATCAAAATGAGCTGCAAGTACATAACGGAGCTTTCCAACTCCGCTTAAGATGACACAACATCATTTAATTAATGCATCAAAAAGAATCCCATTTAAAAACATTGTCGTAAATTAATTAATAGCTTTACAAAATTAATGATATAAAAAAAATGCGCCACTTATAACAATGGCTATGTATACAAAGAAAAAATGTATTAAATAATATTAAGCAGATTTATTTTTATACAAATAAATATTTCAATACGAATAAATATTTTATTCAAAATACTTGGCGCAGCGGTCCTCATTAATTAATACAGTATATAAAAATGTCAGGTATAGCCGCTTGGCCGCTGCGGGTACCGCACGGCCCGAGCGACCAGTCGAGCCGGTGTGATTTGACGCAGCGTTACATTCAATTAATTTTCATTTGGCCAATTTTAAAACGTCCACGCATTTCGAAACCTGTCCGTAAAGAGGAAAAACAGGGCTTAATTATTATATTTTTTCAAAATTTTTAAAAACGTGCCTTCACCTATAAAATTGCATTTGTTAAGAACCATTGCTAAATAAATGGTCAAATATTCGTTTTTATTAAGTGAAATAATTTTTATTAGGTACTCTTATATCTCCACTGTAAGCACAAAAAAGTTCATTTTTATCAGTATATTAGTTCCAGAGTTATAATTTTTGGCAAAATAGTAAACACTATATTTTAAAGAGCTGTAACATCCACAATTTTTGACATTTCGAAAAATCCTTTGAGTTATGTTTATATATCCCTAAAGACTACAACATATCCAAGTTGCACCAAAATCCGAAATGTTATTCCGAAAACTGTCCGACTTCGCGAGGAATGACCCTCTAGCTTTTCAAAAAAAACTCAAGTCGTTTGGATTAATTTTAAAAAAGTTATGCGATTTTAAAAAGTGTCCGAATATTTTCAAAAGTCACTGTAGGTAGATTTCAATGTATTATGTAGAAAGTTTTTTATTAATATCTCAGAAACTAACAAATACCCGCAGCTGAAATTTTATATTAGAGGTTCTCTCCCCCTCCCGCCCAACCTTTCAAAATATCAGTTCATTCCGTTGGTTGGGTCATACCGTAGTATATCCAACTATATACTTGAGATGATCTATCAGCAGTGGTACTTACCAGATGTTGAAACGCAAATTTGTTATATTTTCTGCGAGACAATGTAATTGGCAATTGTGGACAATGCACGTCCAGAATTGAAACGTGGTTCGCGCCGTGATACCACGATTTTCAAATATATATAACAAGACACTAATACGAAGTATAAAAAGGATAAAAAAAAAGTAAGTATAATATAATCTAAAAAAGAAAGTAACTCGACCTACAAGCGCTGTTCAAAATCAGAGATGCTTGTTCCTTTAGAGTTTACTTTGATTTAACGAGCGATCGCACGCAGGGTTGGTCGAAGGCAGGGACGACAGGGTTGACACGATCTCTTCGCGTTCAGATAACATGATGTCACATAGACCTAAGTATGTACATATACACTCGAAAGGGTATCTCCACACACTTGGAGACAATCCTAGTGAAAATTTGGCAACGCAGCGGAATTTCTTCCGCACTCGAAACGCGTGACGAGGCTGGTCGCAGGCCGCCAGGCATCCCAGCGTGGGCCCTTCGGAAACTCAGTGTTTCTGATGTCACGTCCCGGGTGGAGGTCTTTGGGGGACAATGACACTGTGGGGGTTTTTGAACACAGGCGAGGATCTGAAATCCTGCACACTGAGAGTTGAGGGAGGTTAGGCGAGGATCTGGAATCCTGCACACTGGGGTAGAGGGAATTTAGGCGAGGATCTTGAATCCTACACACTGGGGTAGAAGGAATTTAGGCGAGGATCTTAAATCCTGCACACTGGGGTCGAAGGAGGCTAGGCGAGGATCTTGAATCCTGCACACTGGGGTAAAAGGAGGCTAGGCGAGGATTTTGAATCCTGCACACTGGGGTAAAAGGAGGGTAGGCGAGGATCTTGAATCCTGCACACTGGGGTAAAAGGAGGTTAGGCGAGGATCTTGAATCCTACACACTGAGGTCGAGGGAATCTAGGCGAGGATCTTGAATCCTACACGCTGAGCGACCAAGGAGGGTTTAAATAATGAAATTGTACCCGATGAACACCCGTTAGACCCTTGTGGGTTTTTATACCGGTTCGATAATAGGATTTACCGCTGCATATACATAAGAAGTCACTCGTAATGGTTCCGCGAAATCCGTCTAGGCATACGACGGTACGCGGCCCGTGCAGAAGAACGTTTGTAAACACTGTAAGAACACTCGCTCGCGAACCGAGATCAGCTGTTGCAGCGGTTCGTTACGTTTGGGATCTTCGTTGCCGAAGGATTAACACAATAACTTCACGATTGATTTAAATGGTTGTTTATTCAGGTTAAACAAGTACGTTATCATGCACTGCGTTAATAGTGCAGTAGCGATGATCGTTGGCGTATGACATTTATAAATGTATATAAAATAAAATGTTTATGGATGGACATGCGATACAATAAAAGATAGTAAAATAGTATGTAATAAGCTTTTAGCGTTGACAAGACAATTGAAGTGATCGCAGTATGCGTTAATAAGACAAATAGAATGGTTGCAATAAGCGTTAACAAGCAAATAGTATGATCGCAATGAGCGTTAATAAGATGATTAATACGAAAAGTAAATAAGAATAGTAATATGGGATGTGGGTGATATACAATGTTATTAATAATAATGATAATAGCTTACAGTAGCTGCCGTAGGTAATCGTTTCGTAGAACACTGATTTGAACTTTAGAAATACTTGTGGTTTCACAGGAGATTTTCCGTTGAGGAGTCTCGAAAAGTTTCCGTAGAAGAGTGTGTCGAAAAGTTTCCGTAGAAGAGGACGAGGACCTCTTGGGTCCTCGTATTTATGTAAAATCAAAAGATTGTTAGGGGCGAAGGGCGGTTGCGGTATGCAACCTTGACCTATTTCGGCACGTGTCGCAGTACAGGTTATTAATAGATTTGGTCTTCCGGGGTTTTTATATGGCCTTGTAATGAATATTTGTCGTTAAGACTTCCGGGGTTCTTTTGCATAGAGTTTTGAAAGGGGATACTCAACCCATTGGATGGACTGTGGGTGGTTTGATTAGAAAGAAGGAAAAGGGGTAATGACTTCTTTGGTCATGGGGAGGTTGTGAGACGTGGTCTCGATTTAAGAGGGGTTTTTAGGGACGAGGGACTTGTATTTATTAGATTTGGAGTGATGTGGTCGTGCCACGTAAGGTTAAGAGTGGATTTGGGGGTCGTCGTTGACCATCTTGAGATGGGGACCGCTAAGGTACATCGCCAAGGTGATCAGGGGTTTGGGGAAAGGGTAAGACTTGATTCTGGAAGACTTTGGTGGAGTGAGTTTATGGAGGACTTGTACTGTTACCGCGCGAAAAATAGTGGGACGTCACACTGATACCCGTAATTGCCAGTGAGGCCGTAAACGAAAGTTTCGAAGGGTAAAAACATGCTTTGTTCAAAATTCAAATAGGAAGCGAACGGAAAGCGCCTTTTTCAAAAATAGCTTCTCTGCCGCGCGTGTCATAAATTGTGCTGACCCTTTACATGCCAAATGTTCGTATTTGGTCGTGCCATTAGGGTTGCCACCCCTACTTTATAATAAAGTATCTTACATTATTATAGGTAAAAAATACTCTATACTTTTTAATAGCAATAAAGTACCCGAAAATACTTTATTTCACAATTAATGATATTATGTGAAACGCAACGCAATATTATTATATTCTATCTGTTCCCGCCACTTCAGCATTTACTGAGAGAGTTTTCTCTGTCATAAATGTGAAGTGGCGCTATGAAAGAAACAAGGCCTCTCTCAATCTAATAAAAAACGAATTATTTATATATTTCAATATGAATATTGAGTACAATGATGCCATTGAGACATTTCAAAATAATACAAATTTGCTTTGTAATGCTAAAAGCAATAGAAAATATGTTTGGAAGAAATAAAAACTAATAAGATTAAAATGTATTTTTAATTTGTTCAGCCTACTTTTTGGTATACCTCACGAAAGTCAAAGTATATTATTTTTCTCTAAAAAAGGTGGCAACTCTACGTGCCGTTGGCCGCTACAGTTTAAAGAATATTCATGTTTTATGAAGATGAAGCGCAGGAAAGCCCACGCGCAGTCAGCGGACTTCCCGTTTCGATCCTGTGTACCTCCGCAAGGTATCTTGAATGCATCTTGCTACCAGCGAGAGCGTAAAATCTTTAGCCTGTTAAAAGAAATGCATTTCGAGTATTGGGAGAAGGGAATTGACAGAAATATTACGACGAAAGTACGCGTCTCGTTGGTTGAAATTCTTTTTCCAACGAAAGGTCGTGTTTAATAGCTTCGGCGAAAAGAAATACAAGACACGTACAATTCAGCGGAGGTCCTTAAGAAATAATCCTGGCAAGTCATTTAACTTTGCTAGGATCGGTTCGAAACATTTTATTACTTTAATTCAAAATTAAATTAGTTTCAGCGCACTGGTTCGGTCAATTTTTAAATTTTTAAATTGACCGAACCAGTGCGCTGAAACTAATTTAATTTTGAATTATCTCATATATACGGTCGAAATTCTAATCAATTTGTTTTATTACTTTATTGGTAATAGCACAAGTCCATCCGCATAGGTCCTAAGCCGTAGGGGCGAAAGACGATTAAAGGGTCCCACAGACCAACGCGATATATCGGGAACCACAGCGGAAAAATTCTGGGTTGGCCTGGGGGAACCTTCAACCTGCAGTTAAATCCGCGCGGACAAGGTAACGCAGAAAGTAACAAGACAATTAGAGGACAACTCAATTATAAAAGCGAAAATGTGAGATTGGTGTGAGTCATGTACCAATGGAAATACTAAGCCCGCGCATACGTTCAAATTAGGTACAAAATGTTGAAATTTTGTCTTTTGCGCTTCATCTTGATAAAACAATCATTTAAAAATGATCAAATTATTCTGGAAATTATAGTGTTCCCTGAATTTTTACCAGCGGTATATTTTACCTGAAACGGGGTGCGCCGCTAGCTTCCTAAGTTCCTACGACGTTCAATATATAAATTACCAACAACAGATAGGCTTATTTTATACAAAATTCTTCACCGAATGTGGTAGTATTTTTTCTGATTTTTAAAATCGCAACCTTCAGCCTAAATTCGTTAAATAAATCTTTCTTTATAATTATTATTATTGTAAAAACGATATTTTATCCTTAAACACACTTATTCTTCATTTCGCCAATCTTAATTATTGTCTTATTTTCGCCTGTAGAATCACCCCCTAAAATATCCTTGATTATTAGTAAAGTAATACTCTGTATAGGTATGTATTAAAACGTATGCCCAAAGTTTCATAAATTCTTTAATTTTCGATACCTTGCCTTGTGTAAGACAATTCGACGCTGTGCGGAGAAGGCAGGTCGATGCATCGTGGGTCTGTTTAGTGTTTACGTTGGAACGGCTACGGCGATGAGTGCAAGTTGCCGTTCCAATATGCGGTCGGCGACGGTCCCACTAGTGCAAGAGAGAAACAGATGCATACTTATCCCTTGCACTAATGGTACCGTCGTCGACCGTTGTCGCCGGCCGCGTATTAGAACGGCAGCCTTGCGACGACTCCAATGCAAGGACGCCTTCGCCGATCATAAAGTATTTCAAGGGCCGAGGGTTGTGGAAAAACCAACTGGACCCAAGGCCGTCTAAATTTCAGCGGCCTTGGCTAAAAAATTTTGATGCTCTAGCCCCCAAGGGTGCAATTTCTTCGCAATCGCTGCAAGGTAGTACATCACAACCCCCTGTCTCCATCAAGGCAGATAGAAATTATTGTCTCCACAATTGAAGAGAAAAAAGTTTTTCAACATATTTGATTCTTAAGCGCCAGTTGGGCGCCACTGGGCTATAGACTATTTAGCCCATTGTTAAAGGCGGCCCTGACTGGGCCCGTGACTTTGGCACACGGGCGGTCCCTGCAGAGTTTTGAAAACGAACGGACGTCTGGAGTAGAGATGCAAAAACGTAATTTCAAAATGTAATTGTGTAATTGATTACACATTTTTTGTAATCGTTAATTTAGGTCAGGCATGGAACTAAAGTGAACGCAGCGCCCGTTTTTCGGAGGCAACACCTCCTTTCTCCCGCCGCGCGTCTTGGCCCCCGCGGCGGGCCTAGGAGCTTCGAGCGCCTCAGACCCGTACCATATGAACCGCTCGTGGCGCATTGGGGCGACACCCGTATCAATAGATTTCCGCATTACCCATGGGGTACTATTATTGATGCGTTTTTTTTGTCAGTGGTGTCCCCTGTAGGCCTATTCCAGTGTGTCACGCGATAAAAATGGATAAGAAAAACGCGTTTCACTATCAAAATTTTAAATACGTTTGGGAAAACTTAATTTTCGCGCACGTTTACACGTGCTGGGCATATCTAAAATACCAACGGGGAGGCTGGTCGACGTTGTACGTATTAAAGTTGATATTTTAGATATGCCCAGCACGTCTAAACGTGCGCGAAAATTAAGTTTTCCCAAACGTATTTAAAATTTTGATAGTAAAACGCGTCTTTCCTATCCATCCGAGAAGTCTCGCAATTTTATGGGACACCTTGTATTTTGTTGCTTTCATACACTTTTCTTGTAAACATGCTTATACTGTATAACGTTTATTAACTTTTTTATAACAATTATTTAAACTAATGGTGATTGTTATTTTTCATTGCTTCAATGCAATCCCTGTGATTGGTGTTACACGAATGCTGGTTTTATTGAAGTGTTACGTCCTGAAGGGACTTTTCAATAAATCATCCCGAGCGGCTGGAATGATTTATCGGGTTCTTACTCTGTTTAAGTGCTAAAGCACACCTTGACTATACTTACCAGGGAAGGATAAGGAGTAGAAGGGGTTCAATCAATGTTTGAGTCGGGAATTGAGGTTAAAACATAAGAGTAAAATATATTCTTTGTAAAGTAGGATTTGCTTACATACCGTAGGGACGACGCTCCGTCCCTGCTGTCGCTCGCTGTGCTCTCGGGTAGCACGCGGCACGCTTGCCGTCTATGGTTTCGCTCGCTGTCGGGGTCTCTGGCCCGAGCGTTGGTCGTGGTCGCTCGCTGCGCTCTCGGATGGCACTCGGAAGACGGTGACTAGCGCCTGTCGTACCGCACTGTCTCTATTCGTCGGATAATAACGCGGTCCTACGTCGCACAGTGGTACATAATCGCACTTTTTGTTCAAATCACCGTACAGGTCGTAATTTTTTAGTAATCATGACGATTTTTTTTTAAATTCTTCGCAATTAAATTCTCTATCGATCCCTCCGGCCGGAATTTTGAATTTCGTTGCTGTTTTTTTTATATTTAGCGAAATATACAGCACTTTTAGAAAATCGATGTCTGTAGGACTTTTGGGACGCCGATTCCGAATTCAAACTCAAATTTTCTAAATTGTAGAGCTTTTTAACAATGACAACTTCAATATATCGAAGCGAAATTTCAGAAAATGATCTTTTTTGGAAAAACTTAGTGTGTATAGATTTTCAGAAAGATTACTATCAAAAAATGCTTGCGTTCTACCCGAATACAGACATATTATTGCTGCAAAAGCAAGATGTTATCCTGAGGTTGAAGTATCAGAACTTGGTGCCTCTATTAAATTACAAGATCTTCTCGATCATACTGCTCAAAGAATTTTAGAAGTAAATGAAGTAAAGAAGTCTGTTCTTGAAAAACAAGAGACCTGTTTCAAATTGATTACAAAATACGGTTGTGACGGCAGCTCGGAATATAATCAATTCAAACAATCCTTTACTAATCCTAATGATTTAGGAAACAATAGTATTTTCATGTTTTGTATGGTCCCGATTAGTTTAATAGTGCAACTGATACACCGATAGTGTTTTGGCGAAATAAATACCCATGTTCTACCCAGCACTGCCGTACAATTAAATACTCATATCAGAAAGAAACAATTGAAAATATTAATTTCGAAATGAAACAGATGGAAAATGAAATTTCTGTTTTGAAATCAACGAAATTAATCTTTGAGAAAGTTGAAATCACAATAGAGCATACGATGCTATGCACTATGATTGACGGGAAGGTTCGCCAAGCTCTTACAGGCACCGCTTCTTCGCAAAGATGTTGCATATGTGATGCACTTCCAAAGGAAATGAATAATTTAACAGAAATCTTAAAGAAGCCTGCAAATATAGGCACGTATCAGTACGGTCTGTCCACGCTACATGCGTGGATTAGAAACATGGAGTGGATTCTGCATTTATCATATAAATTACCTCTTAAAAAATGGAATGTTCGATTGACCGATGAAGAAAAAGAAGTAGTTGAGAATACTAAACACCAGATTCAAACAGGCATTCGCGATAAATTGGGTTTACTTGTGGATGCAGTAAAACAAGGTGCAGGTAATACAAATGACGGCAATACGGCAAGGAAGTTTTTTCAAAATTATAATAAGGTTGCTGAAATCACTGGCATTGATCAACATTTTATAAAACGACTGTACATAATTATGCAAGTAATGGCATCAGGAAAACCGATCGATATAAATGAATTTAAAAAGTATTGCACGGATACGGCGAAACTGTATGTGAATAAATATATGTGGTATCCAATGCCTTCTTCGTGCCATATGATTTTAATTCATGGGTCGGATGTAATAGAGTCATTTTTAATCCCTATTGGGCAGTTATCGGAAGAGGCACAAGAGGCGAGGAACAAAGACATTAAGAGGTGTAGAGAAAATAATACACGTAAATCGACACCTATCCATACCAACGAGGACATAATACATTTTCTTTTAATATCTTCCGATCCGTACATTTCGAGTTTAAGACACGTACATAAACATAAAATTAAAGATTTGCATCCAGAAGCACAAAACCTAATTCTGAAATCAGATAGCACCCCGAAAATCTATACACACTAAGTTTTTCCAAAAAAGATCATTTTCTGAAATTTCGCTTCGATATATTGAAGTTGTCATTGTTAAAAAGCTCTACAATTTAGAAAATTTGAGTTTGAATTCGGAATCGGCGTCCCAAAAGTCCTACAGACATCGATTTTCTAAAAGTGCTGTATATTTCGCTAAATATAAAAAAAACAGCAACGAAATTCAAAATTCCGGCCGGAGGGATCGATAGAGAATTTAATTGCGAAGAATTTAAAAAAAAATCGTCATGATTACTAAAAAATTACGACCTGTACGGTGATTTGAACAAAAAGTGCGATTATGTACCACTGTGCGGCGAACGAGGTGGTGGCGGAGGTGACGGTGGTGGCAAGATCTAAAAGATAGAAACCCACGATTTAATATTGACTCGAACGTTTGATTTGATCTCGCTCGATTTAAAAGGTTAAACTTGATAAATGTAAAAAATATTTTAAAGTGCATACCTCAGGATCACACTCCGGGACAATTCGTTGTATTCCCATGTTTTTCACAAACTTTTATAATTAAAATATATACGCTCGACGTGCTTCGACTGATGTCGTGAAAAGCTTTGAAGTGCAACTGGTCTCGCTACATCTCCAGGCTCGCAGAAGGGGGACCCTTATCATGAAATTGAGAAGTGTGTACCTTTGCAACGCGCGTAACTCGAATCCTCTGGAACGGTCGGGCAGGGTGATGTCATTTTCACGGCGCGAAGAACGAAGTAGAATTATGCGACGTCAGCAGAAATTTCTTTCCCAACGCAGAGAAATATGTCGGAAAGGATATTATAAAAAAATGAATCGTTACAAATATTGATGTGAAAATCATACATTTATTATTAAAACGCACTATAGTGGTATGTGGTTTACATCATGCAACATGGATTGTAATCCTAACGCCAACAATTCACAATCGATCAATGAATGCTGCTCAAAGTGTTCGCTTTCGGAAATTAATTTCACATAATTCGTCGATACGGGAGCGGTACGCAGCAGTTCTACGAAGGTTGCATATTTACTACTTACAGAGTACATATTTTCAGTTAGCCAGGTATACATATGTTCGATACAATGTTGGTACGCGAATAGTTTTTGCATCGTCGTTTCAGTCATATATATGACACCGCGATTATTTTTGATTTTAACGAGCTGATCATCATGCATACGCGTGAATTCGATTCGCAAATGATCAATTTCGATGTGGGTTTGGGGCGATATTGCGTTGCTGCGTAATCATTGGAGTATATCCGCCTCGTTTTGAAGTAGAAGCTTCCACGTTGACATTGAAAAACATAAATCACAGCCTTTATTGTCGGCTATGGCGATCTCGACGTGGCACAAATCCATGCCGATGCGAATTCCAATAGTTAGCCTTTTATATGCTGTTGCAGTCAACGGGTAATCACGCCCCAAGATCCGTACGATTGTTAGTTTTGGTGTTGCGGATCCAGAATTGTAAGAAACATGCACACGAAATTAATACTCGGTTCGCTTGCGTTTACAGTGAAAGAAGTAAGTGAAAAGTGAAAAGTGAAAAGTGTATAATAACGCGTACATACCTCGTATTGAACTGATGTTCCAGTTGTTGGCGTTTATTGGGATAATCACCATTGATGGCGGATGCATAGGATGAAGCGTTGAAGCTACGTTTGTACATCTTGATATGCGCTATGTACGTTATACTGATCGGTGGAGAAGTTAACGCAAACGATACTCTTTAGCACTCGAGCGAACGTGGTGTAATGAAGTTCACAGGTCTGACCAACGTCGCTTTTTATACAAATTCACGTACACGTACACATCAATGTGCATTCGAGGGAGGGGATACACCAAAGAGTAAGGCAGAGATAGCAAATCATACATAAAAGTCTCGACACGCGTCGAATATAATATAATACTTTTACATTCGAGGGAGGGGATACATCAAAGAGCAAGACAGAGATAGCAAATCATGCATAAAAATCTCGACACGTGTCGAATGTAATATGATACTTTTTGGGAACGTTGAATCTTAGAATTATGCAGAATCAGCAGAAATGGTTTCGGATGATCTCGGGAATGATTTAGACAGAGATACCAAATCATGCATAAAAAGCGCGCTGTAAACTGCACAAAGTCTCAAATCGTTGCAACGTGTTGCGGGGGAAAAAGACATACTGCATTGACGACCATGGAAAAATTCGCGCAAGTAGAAAGCCAATTGTTGAATCAATCCACACAATTGATTTCGCAGGAAGAGTACCTTGCGTGGGAAGAACGGTGTAACGAGTGTATCGAATCGTTGGAAGAACAGAGCCGTGTGAAACGCCCGCGATTATCAATCGGTGTTCGGCAATCGTTGGTTGCTCGAATCGCGCATCTCGAAGGGCTGAAACATTCATTGCGCGGCCGTTTCGTGCGCGAAGGTACCGGACATTCTAAAATAGGACTTTTGTGGCGCGAAATAGACGCTGCGTTCGATAACCGCGTATTAACTGGTGCCGTGCTAAATTCAAACTATATCGAGCCGCGCAACTTCCTCCAAGATGCGGGGACCATTGTGCTGGAGCATGTGCGGAGCACTTTGAGGAAACAGCGGAACCTCAAAGTGAACACGATGTTCAACGGTGAATTTGTGGCGGGTGACAAGCGTGCTTGTAAAAGTATCAACACCCGAAACTGCGAACTCTTTCGCACATCCGATCTACAGGAGTGGTACCAACGATGCGTTATCGAACCCACCCTGGTATCGTTGGAAGAGTTCCAAGAACGTGATAGCGGATGGGCATTGACGAGAATCCTCAACCTGACCGTCAATGTTAAGAAGTACAATCCGTTGCGCGCGGGATGCCGCTACAAGTTGCCGCGGGATTTATTGCTGAAGAAAGCTACGATCAGTATACAATCCGAGGACAACGCGTGTTTCGCGTGGGCAGTGGTTGCAGCTCTTCATCCTGCGGAAAGACACGTTGATCGCACAAGTTCATATCCGCACTATACATTGGTGCTAAATCTGCATGGCATTGAGTTTCCAATGTCCCTGAACCAAATTGGAAATTTTGAACGGCTCAACAACATCTCCGTCAACGTCTACACCTTCGAGGAGGAGAAACGGTCGACGGTCTTTCCGCTGCGTCTCACCAATCAAAAGAGGGATCGGCATGTAAATTTGCTCTACACACCGAATCAAGAGCACGGCGGTATAGGTCACTTTGTGTGGATCAAGAACTTATCCCGACTCGTGAGCACGCAGCTGAGCAGACACAGGGAAAAGAAATTCATCTGCGATCGGTACGTATAGAAAACGTATGAAATGTTGAAATGTCTCGCGAAAACAAGAAATAAAAATAAAAAATTTTTGTTTTATTACAGATGCATGCACTACTTTAGCTCAACCGAGAAGTTGGAGGCGCATACAGTGGACTGTGGGCAGATGAACGACTGCGCCATTTTGTTGCCCAGCGAAGGCAAAAATTTGCTCAGCTTCGAGAACCACTGCAGGAAGGAACGACTCCCCTTTGTTGAATACGCAGATCTCGAGTGCATCATCGAGAAAACAGAGGACAGTCACCGTGTGGGTGATACAGATAATAAATTACACACGTACCAGCACCATAAAGTGCACAGTATTGCCTATTATATGCATTGTTCGTACGATACATCACTGTCGACGTATCGATGTCGCCGCGACGCGGATTGCGTTTCATGGTTCGTAGACGAACTAAAAAATTTTGCAAACTTCGCCAAACCCATCTTGACCAGTAATGTTCCCATGCTGGATTTAACTCTCAAACAGTTGACGACATTTCGCAATGCAGCACACTGTCATATTTGCGAAAAACCATTCGAGGCTGACGATAAACGAGTCCGCGATCATTGCCATCTCTCCAGACGGTTCAGAGGCCCGACACATTCGGAGTGCAATTTAAATTATAAAAATGCGTTTTACATCCCCGTAGTTTTCCATAATTTATCCGGCTACGATTCACATTTCATTATCAAGGAAATAGCTACCGCTTTCGACGGTCACGTTGATGTATTGCCTATAACAGGCATGGAACTAAAGTGAACGCAGCTGCCGTTTTTCGGAGGCAACGCCTCCTTTCTCCCGCCGCGTGTCTTGGCCCCCGCGGCGGGCGTAGGAGCTTCGAGCGCCTCAGACCCGTACCACATGAACCGCGCGTGGCGCATTGGGGCGACACCCGTATCAATAGATTTCCACATCACCCATGGGGTACTATTATCGATGCGTTTTTTTTTTTGTCAGTGGTATCCCCTGTGGGCCTATTCCCCTATGTCACGCGATAAAAATGGATAGGAAAAACGCCTTTTACTATCAAAATTTTAAATACGTTTGGGAAAACTTAATTTTCGCGCATGTTTAGACGTGCTGGGCATATCTAAAATATCAACTTTAATACGTACAATGTCGACCAGCCTCCCCGTTGATATTTTAAATATGCCCAGCACGTCTAAACGTGCGCGAAAATTAAGTTTTCCCAAACGTATTTAAAATTTTGATAGTAAAACGCGTTTTTCCTATCCATTTTTATCGCGTGACACAGTGGAATAGGCCCACAGGGGATACCACCGACAAAACGAAAAACGTATCGATAATAGTACCCCATGGGTGATGCGGAAATCTATTGATACGGGTATCGCCCCAATGCGCCACGCGCGGTTCATATGGTACTGGTCTGAGGCGCTCCAAGCTCCTAGGCCCGCCGCGGGGGCCAAGACGCGCGGCGGGAGAAAGGAGGCGTTGCCTCCGAAAAACGGCCGCTGCGTTCACTTTAGTTCCATGCCTGGCCTATAACTAAAGAAAAGTATATTTCATTCACTAAAAATGTCGAAGATACGACTGATTCAGACTCGCGAAATTATATTAAATTACGATTCATCGATTCGTACAAATTTCTCAATACCAGTCTCAACAAATTAGCATATTTTCTCAGCACAGATCAATTAAAAATTTTACGATCTCAATTTGAAACATTATCCACCGAAGATTTCAATTTATTGACGCGAAAGGGCGTATTTCCGTACGAATACCTTGATTGCGCGAGCAAGCTGCAGGATCCATGCTTACCGCCGCGCGAGTCATTCCACAGTTTGTTAACGGGTGAGACTGTATCCGAGATCGATTACGCGCACGCCGAGACAGGGTGGCAGCGTTTCGGGATTAGAACCTTGGGCGAGTACAGCGACTTGTATTTGAAAACAGATGTCTTGTTATTGGCAGATGATTTTGAAAATTTTCGCGAAAGTTGTATCAAGAGCTATGGATTAGATTCAGCGCATTATTATACTCTACCTGGTTTCACATGGGATGCAATGCTAAAACATACCAAAATTACATTCGAATTGTTCACCGACGTCGATATGGTTATGTTTATCGAACGCGGTATACGCGGGGGTTTAAGCCAATGTTCCGGAAGATATGCACATGCCAATAACAAGTACATGTCATCTTACGATGCATCGGAACAGTCATCGTACTTGATGTACTTTGACGTGAATAATTTGTATGGATGGGCAATGTGTCAACCTCTACCACACGCTAAATTTCAATGGGTCGAAGATGTTGCGAGTTTTAACGTGTCTTCGATGCCGGTACATTCACACACGGGATACATTCTCGAGGTAGATCTGGAATATCCGCAACGTCTGCACGACGCTCACGCCGATCTACCGTTCTGTCCGACGCGTGCCAAACCACCGGGCAGCAGGCAGGACAAGTTACTGGCGACAGTATACGATAAGCAGCGTTACGTTATCCACTATCGCAACCTGCAGCAGTGCACGCGTCACGGTCTTCGTATTACAAAGATACACCGCGTGCTTCAATTCGCTCAATCCCCCTGGCTCCGCGATTACATCGAACTCAATACGCGGTTTAGAACACGCGCGACAAACGACTTTGAAAAAAATTTGTACAAATTGATGAACAACGCGGTATTCGGTAAAACTATGGAAAATGTACGAAACCATGTGGATGTAAAGCTTTTGACACATTGGGAAGGGCGATATGGCGCGGAGGCAATGATCGCGAAACCGAATTTCCACAGCAGAAGTGTTTTTTCGGAAAATTTAATAGCTGTTGAATTGCGTAAACTCGAGGTAAAATTCAACAAACCGATATACGTGGGTATGTGCATTCTAGACATATCAAAAATTTGTTTGTACGAATTTCATCACGAGTACATGTCTCCCCTGCACGGACAAAATTGTAAAATTCTATACACCGACACAGACAGCCTCATTTATCACATTCGATGCGACGATATCTACGAGTCCATGAAACACAATATCGATAGATTCGACACGAGCGATTATCCTATGGACAATCCATATAATATGCCGCGTGTAAATAAGAAGGTTCCAGGGCTGATGAAGGACGAAAATAACGGTGCGATAATGACCGAATTCATAGGTCTTAGAGCGAAAATGTATGCGCTTCGCGTAGACGGTAAAAAAGATACGAAAAAGGCTAAAGGTGTCAAGACCAATGTCATAGCCAGAACGATAACTTTCGACGACTACGCGAAGTGTTTGCATAGGGAGATCGAAATGGTTCGCAGACAATCGTGCATACGGTCTAAATTGCACAAAGTGTACACCATTTCGGAGTCTAAAATCGCTCTAAGTCCGTACGACGACAAGCGGTATATCGTACCCGATTCGACCGACACTCTGCCCTGGGGACATTATAATATACCGTTGTAAAAAATAGAAACTATTGTATTTATTGTAAAATAGAAATTGTATTTATTGTAAAATAGAAATTGTATTCCCCATGTATAGAAATTATTATAAATAGTAGAATTATTGCATAAAAATTATTCATACATGTATAGAAATTATAAAGGGTGGAATTAACGTGTTAAAAATAAAAAATTGTTCACACATGTATATGTATAATTATATTTATTGATTATTTTACAATACATTATTTTTATTTATCCAAGAATTGTGTGATTTATCAAACCCCAGCCACTTGACGTACACCTTATCCCCCTTTTTACGCAACACTTTTTCCACTAGATATACATCAGGATCGGTGACGCGTTGCCGCTCGTGTTCATAGAATCCTTCAGCAACGGGTTTTCCACAGGAATCGACCAGCAGATAGGTCGCGGGATTAGCTGTCTGTACTTTGGCTATCTTGAACACCTCCGTTGTCCAATTCGGTGTATAGCCTTTATCGAAGATGGTTTTAAATTTGCTCACGCGCACAAAATCGCCCAACTTGAATCTCGCCGGAGCAGCGATCTTTATGTTGTTGTATACGGTGGCTAGCAGCTGGTGGTTCTATGTTTTCGCGCGTTATACTCTGCGAGCAAACGCGGTAGCGAATCGGTCTATCTATAGGTTCCATTCAGCGTAAACAGTTTCCACATATTGTTCTTCAATGTTCGATTGAAACGTTCCACGACGGAGGCCTTCATCACCGAATACGTAGAATAATGATTAATGTCATGCTTTGTCATGAGTTTCTGCACATCGGCGTTGTAAAATTCTTTTCCTTGATCGGTTTGTAAATTTTTAGGATATCGATCTCTAAATATCTTTGCAAACGCTTTAGTCACCTCAGCACCACTTTTAGTCTTGAGCGGCAACGCCCATGCATACTTGCTCAACACATCGATGACGGTGAGTATGTAGTGGTGACCCTGGTTGAATCGCGAGTATGGTCGCATTTCTACAATGTCAGCTTGCCACAGATCGTCGTATCCACGCACTATGACGCGCCTCCGCGGGAAATGTCTTCGAGCTGAAGCATGCAATTCGTCAACGAGTCGTCGCTTCTTGTGACCATGGTTTTCTTCTTTACTCTTGGATTTCGGCAATGACTGCATGTTTGACGCGAATGATGTGATAATTATCGTGTACGTGCATTTTGTGCTCCCCGTCGGCCCGAGGGCATGTTCAACCGTCTCGCATGATTCTCCTTCGCATTGTCGCTGCGGATTCAACGCCTCCGATATCTTTTGAACGCTGTTTTGCAACGTCAGCATATCTCTTTGAAACACGACCAGCTTCCTCTCTAATTCTTCCTGCTGCTCTCGCAAAAGTTTAATGTTCTTTTCCACGTATAGTTTATTGACAGCATCGGTGTCGGTCACCGGCTGAGCTACGCGCCGTATCTTGCGTGATTTTGCATCAAAGTCGGCACCGGCCACGCAAAGAGCGTTATCTCGCATGTAATTTCGAAGCAGGCCGGTCCATTTGGAATAGTCCATTGTAGCTGCTCCACTTTTCTCGAGCGATACCCCAAATTTGTTGATCGGCATCTCGATGTATACAGTGCAAATCATTAGCGCGCGGTTTAATTTATAATGAGGCCTACCTCGCGGAGTTCCTCGATAATCGATAGAATTTCGGGATCGTGGGAGTTGTTACCCGCCTGACGCGACGCTTCAAGCAAACGCAACCGATCCACCAACTCGTTGGGATCGTCCCAGTACACGTAATCGATCTTGTTATCGTTTACCACCATGGCTCGTGGTACCGTTAGACCTTTCCCCGCCCTACTAGTCGACACACGGGAAAGTAGAGGTGCAATTACATGCTTGTACTTGTATCCCTTGTTGCTTAATATGGGGTATTTAGCATTATGATCGCGTCTGTGTGCATTCGTCGCCAGCAGTATACTTTTGTATTTTTGTTTATCGGCATCGGTGTACACAGCATCGTCGGGAATTCTTTTGAAAATCAGTTCGTAAAAACCGGGTGTTCCTCCATATCTTACACCATCTATGATTATATTATCACCCTTGTCTATATCGAAAGCCTTATCCCCAAGCATCGTTCCACTATTACCAGAGTACACACTGTACACATAGTCCATTGTCGTATCCCTATCACCACTTAGGATCGCGCTAATGTATTTTTGCCCCAGCGGACCGAAATGACTGCGAAACGTTTCTTGTCCCTCGGGTGTTTGGAGTTGATGTCTAATAGATGTTGCAAACGACTCGTCTGGTGTAGTTTCGAAAACGTCGTCATCATCAATAGCTGAGAGCGATTGTACGCGAGGAATTGTATTTATTGGCGCTGGTGGAACGGGAGACTCGTTTGATGCGGCATTCCGCCGTTTATGCTTCGATTGAACTGGTGTGGAGGTTACGAGTGAATATTCCGATGACATATGTCGTTTATTCTTTCTCTTACGCGATGTGTTCCCTTTCGACACGATTTTTGTTTTAGGCGTTAATGTTTCATTCTCTTCAACGTCTGTGCTCATCGGTGGTGTTGTGTTAGCTTCTGTCGTTGCAGTATTTTCCACAATATATTTTAAGGGTTCCACAATAGGTTTGAAGTATTTCTCCAACGCGATATCTTCCTCCATCTTGCCGGTCTTCAAAGCTTGATGTTACCGGCGAATGGCTTCACTGGTTTTTGCAATTTCCTTCGCTATTCTCTCGCGATCCTTAATATCCAGACTATCGATATCAATCATCGTCGTTGTACCGCAGACGTTGCGTTCCTACCGACGTTTTGACGACAATTGATCATCTCACGGTACGGCAAACTCGTTAAATCCCTTTCTATAACGTCCATTGGACATCGCGCTATCCTGGTCTATTACCACGAAACCATACTCCCGTTGCCAACAATTACGACACAAAGCGCAGAAATCCTCGTAAGACATGTCTGTGTTTACGTGATCGTTGTACACATGTTTCAAGTTGGTGCCATCCTGCTTAAACAGAATCAACAGATTGGCATTGTCGCGTATAAGATGTTTGGGAATCTTTGCATACGTCTGACAGAGATAGAAACAGTCAACGTTCGAGTGGCGCCCCATTGCAAAGTATTCCCTTATCGTATCCTGCTTGTCGCATGCCACGTCATCAAAGATAAAAATGGAATTCGGAAGCGATTCGCTCGGTGGGATGACGTCACTGTTATTCGAAAACGTAAAGTAGCCAATTTCATCTATAGGAGTTAATAAATTATCCAAATCAGTATTCGGATAATCAATATCAGTATATTTCGGCTGTTGTAAGGACTTGGAGTACACGTACACGTTCTCGAAGCGGACGCCGTGAGGACTTTCCAACAAGCTCACTAGCACGTTGGTCTTTCCACAATTTGATGGACCGCAAATGAGGCAGCGGATAGTGTTTGGCAGCATGCTACCGTGTCTGCGCATTGTTTTCAGAGACATCAGCTGCGATTTATCGTCAAAATTTGTCACGCGTATCGCCACAGGTTGCCGTACGAATCGCATCCTGTCCGTGAATCATGAAAAATGATTTTTGATACGTCGAAGCGGTCTATTTATAGGTCTGCGCAGAAGCAAAACAGCTCAGTATGCGGCATGCTTCTGGTCCTGTCGGATAATTTCAATATTCGAGCCCTAACCTCTGAGCAGTTGAAATATATACCAAAGATTATTCTACTGCGAGAGTTTGGCAGACACATTGATCAGTTGTGGAACACGCTCCCCGAGCATATAAAAGCAGATCCTGAGGTTCAGCAGCATCGCCGGTGTCTGGAGCATTATAATCGCCCTTGGCAGCGAACGCATATCGACGGTCCGGCACCATTGATTAAAAACTGTAGCGAATGTCACCGACGAGAGTAAAGAAAGGTTGTGGTTTGTTAAATCGGGCGATAAAGTCGCTACCTATCGAATTACATATCCCGGGATATCAGTTTTGCGGTCCAGGAACTCATCTGGCAAAACGATTGGCTAGAGGTGATCGAGGCATCAATCCGTTGGACGCAGCGTGTCGTGAACACGATATTGCGTATTCGCGTAGCAACGACCTCGACGAAAGGCACGCGGCAGATAAGGTACTCGCTGACAAAGCGCGAAAACGCATCGTTGCGCGAGACTCGACTCTGGGTGAAAGAGGTGCTGCTACAGCTGTTTGGGCAGCTATGAAGGCCAAGACGAAAATCGGAATGGGGATGAAAACAAAAACCTGCAAAAGGACTCCAAAGAAAGCATCGAAAAAACGGATTCTTCCAGTAGCAAAACAGGGTGGTATATTAGCGCTTCTCCCGCTGCTAGGTGTCCTCGGATCGTTAGCTGGTGGAGCGGCGGGGATCGCCAAGGCGGTCAACGATAATAAGGCAGCGCAACATCAGCTGCAGGAAATGCAACGCCATAATCGCTCCATGGAAGGTCGCGGACTTTATCTCGCACCGTACAAGCGCGGACAGGGAATATCGAAACGAAAAAAAAAACGCCGAGAAGAAAATAAAAATGCCTGCGGGCGTAACTACCGATTTGCCATTGGAGGAGTTGGCAAACCGTATGCGTATCCCATTTTTTAGAGGTGTTTTTATGCTAAACGCGTTACCAGCCGGAGGAGTACGTCGAAACGAGAGCGGTATCGTAAATTTGGACAATGCTGCGGGATCAGGGACTCATTGGGTGGCATATGCGAAGAGAGGATGTCGAGCTATATATTTCGACAGCTTTGGGAATCTTCGACCGCCCAAGGAATTGGTAAAATATCTGGATAAAGATGCTGTGGAAATTGAATACAATCGTTCGTCTTACCAGAAGTACAATCAGAACAATTGTGGACAACTATGTCTACGCTTTCTACAAACGATCGGCACCAAATTTAAGGATTGACTTCCCACCACTCTGAGTCAGTACCAGTCCAGTCGTACAGCTCGGAATATGTCGTTAACATTCACTCTAACCGGCAAGAGTAGCACACTCGCGGTGAGCTACTTTCCACCTATAGATTTGAGCGACGATGAATACGAGCTTGGTCTAACAACCTTTGAAACCTATCATACAATACCGAACATCGACTCGAGCAACGATAAATTCTACTTCGTCGTGAATTATGACACCGAAAACAACACCATCGCCGACACCACTCATGAATACATTACGAATCCCCACGGTTCCTACGAACTAGACGCCATCGCCAAGTATCTGAAGCAGCGATTACTCGAACGGTATCCTCAAAATCTCGGTGGCACCGGTGATAACAGTGACAATGATGTGTATCCTATAGTGTTGCGTCCCAACAACAACACCATGAAAAGCGAACTGTACTGTCGGTTCGCTGTAGACTTTACAAAGCCCAATAACATTGGATCGCTACTGGGATTCTCGACGAATCGGGTACTAGAACCTGGACGGTGGTACGAATCGGGCGATCCGATTAATATCATGAACGTGAACATTATTCGCGTAGAATGTAGCGTAACCGCTGGCGCGTACAACAATGGGAGGCGTGTACATACGATACACGAATTTTCTCCAAGAGTCCCACCAGGATATAAGATATCGGAAACGCCTGCACAGATCATTTACCTTCCAATCACCGCACAGGTCATTTCGGATCTGACGATACGCGTTGTGGATCAAGACGGACGTTTGCTTGATTTTCGAGGTGAAGAGATTACCATCAGATTGCACGTACGACGACGACGATAATACATGTGGTGCGAACGAAAGAGATGCTTGTATTGAACGACTCCAGAAACCCGTTTCTTCCAAGTGAAATTGTTTGCAACAACAACAACAACAACTGAAACAGCTCTGATCACGCTAAAAAGAAGAGGCTCAGTGCTGCGAACATTGCATTTTTGAAATCATTAGGATTCATTGTGCGCATTTAAGTTGAAAAAAATGGCTGACATTCTAAGCATTGGAGGGAAGCCGACGTTCGCATCGTCAAGCTCGAGACTCACACGTACAACCCATACGTCAACACGACGTTTGGACACAGCGATGAGATAAGAATACCTATACAGCAGCAGGATTTATACACATTGCCGTGTGAAAGTTTCCTCTACGTGGAGGGGAAATTGAAGATAAATAAGCCAAATGATGCGTTAACTGTGACGTTGGGAAATAATTGCATGGCGTTCTTATTCGATGAGATTCGATACGAGCTGAATGGCGTGGAGATTGACCGCAACTGAAACGTCGGAATAACTAGCACGCTTAAAAACTATGTATCGCTGACATCCGACGAAGACAAAAATATGGAGAATGCAGGATGGGGCTTGAAACGACGCGATGGGCTAATATTGAAAAATCATTTTAATTTTTGCGTCCCACTCAAATATTTGCTGGGATTTTGCGAGGACTGCAAACGCATGATTATTAATGCTCGTCACGAATTGATTTTAATACGATCACGCAACGATAACAATTCTCTAATAGGATCGCCGATGTTGGAACCAGAAATCGAATTACTTAAAGTGCAATGGCGGATGCCTCATGTGACGCTGAACGACGTTAATAAGCTATCGTTGCTACGTGCTTTGGAAAGTGGACAAAACCTGAGCATTTGTTTTCACTCGTGGGATTTATACGAGTATCCTCTCTTACAGAGCACGACCAAACATTCGTGGGCTGTGAAGGCAGCTGTGCAGCTGGAGAAGCCGCAATACATCATCTTTGCTCTACAGACTGCTCGAAAGAATGTGATGAGCGAAGACGTTACTATGTTCAACAATTGTAAATTGACCAATGTAAAACTTTTTCTCAACTCGGAATTTTACCCATACGATGATCTGAACTTGGACTTTGACAAGAATAAGCTGGCCATCTTGTTTAACATGTATACGCAATTCCATAAATCGTATTATGGACATAGTTGCAACGAGGCATTATTCACCGTGGCTGAATTTTTACAATTTGGCCCCCTCGTGGTGATTGATTGCTCGCGACAAAATGAGTCGATCAAGAATGGCACCGTGGACGTGCGCATAGAATTCGAGTGTAAAGAGAATGTACCTGCAAATACTACGGCATACTGTATGATTCTGCACAATCGGGTGGTTGAATACAATCCGCTGACAAACGTGGTGCGCAAAATCAATTAAATTGCCGCGCTACTTGCCCGCCCTCTCTTGTGTCAAATTCATATAAAATTTCTTCGTGAAAATCGACATGCTTTACGAGAAAGGCTGCATTCTCCCCGTCTGTCTTGGAAGCGAACGGACCTCCAAATTGTACCGATGATGGCTGTACCAACATTTGTTGACCTGCAAGGGTTCGTCGTCGATGGAAGATTTGTCGTCAAGGAAGTGGCGGTCCTACGAAATGGATTAATTCTCTCGCACTATATTTTTGGGAGTTCGATGCCGCAATATCTTCTTACGAAATCTGACAAATCAAGCATTCGGTGGCTGGTGGCAAAACACCATGGACTACGGTGGGACGATGGAGACGTCCCTTCCTTACAGTATGGCTAAACGGCTAATTACGAAAGCTGTAGCTGATGCGATCGACGAAGAAGATGACGCATCCCATATCATATACGTTAAAGGACTGCAGAAATGCGGCTGGCTCATGGAATTCCTCGACGAAAATACGATAGCGGACGTGGTCATCGAGACGCGGGACATTGACTACGAGGATATCAAATCACTAAATAAGCTTTTTTTTTCTCATAAAGGACAAGAAGACAAGTCGTACTAACAGATCGCTCCCAGCTTTTGGGCTAAAATCGTTGTTATAGTGTTATTTTTTTTTTCAATTTGATTGTATAAGCGTCTGCATACAGTTAATGTGCATCCTTTTTCCGTGTGTGGGGCTCATGGTGGTTCTTTTAGTGTAATTCTCTATTGGATTACATTTTATAATCGTGCTGTGAAGGTTTGTCAGCTGTTCGGCTTTGTTTTCATCGTGAATGAACAAGTGCGCGTGCACATATACACGTATACACGTATCCGGACTCAATAACACCTCCGTGGTTGTCAACTTGATCTCGCACATCTAACACAGGTCTTGTATCTCTGGATTCGTGATTTTCATGATGTCTACGAGTAAAAAACATACATGTAATGGTTGCTCAGCTCCTGTAGCTAAACTGATGTCTTGCAGTGGATGTGGCATTGTGTCACACCCTGGAAGCAATTGTCTGCAACGTTGTGGTCACCCATGGACAATTGGAAAGCTTATTGACTGCTCCATTAATGACTTGATAACCTCTGTCCCCATGTCAACACCAACTAACGCTGGAAGCAATGATGGCCTTCTCGTCAGGATTGAGGCCTTGTTGGATTCCAAATTCACGAAACTTGAAAACGAGCTGTGTGCTTTAAAATCCAGCCTGGACTTATTCAATGGCACTCTGATGAGTCTGAACGATAGAGTCAATAAGCTTGAAACTGCAGCGTGCGCCTCTGAAGCTGAAATAATTGAGGAGATAAACGACAGAAACAGACGAGCGCTCAATATTATTATGTTTAATCTCGATGAAGCTGACGCCACCACTGACAAGATCGCCGTTACTGAGATTCTTCGTAAAATTGAGACGGAGGATGTCCTTGGGTCTTTTTCGGTTAGAAGACTAGGAAGGAGAATTCCTAACAAGCCGCGACCGACCTGCGTAACTTTCAGCTCTGCCTCGATTCCTATTCAAATTTTGAAAAAGAAAAGTAAATATGACGGCCTGGTTAAAATTGCGCAGGATTCCACCCTGAAACAGAGGAACCATCTTAACTCGCTTCGTGATGAACTTCGGGAACTAAATAATCCGAGCAAAACCATCAGGTATAGGAATGGGATACCTAGAATAGTGACTCGCAATCAATCTTCCTCAAAAAACGATTGAGGCACCTGTCAATTTATTACCAGAATACCCGTGGACTCCGTACAAAGTTAAATGCTCTGCAGCAAGCCATTGCATGCTCGTCAACCGCTTGGGATGCGATAGTCTTGGTTGAGACTTGGCTGGATGATAAAATTTTGGATTGTGAATTGGGCCTAACTGATTATATATTTTTTCGCTGCGATAGATCCTCTAAAACCAGCTTATGCTCTAGGGGGGGAGGTGTTCTCATTGCTGTCAAGAACAGTTTTTGTTGTTCGAAAGTCATGGTATCTTCTCACTCTGTGGAGCAGATTTTTGTTGAGTTAACAAATGGATCTCACTCTACGATATTGGGAGCAGTCTACTTGCCACCAGCGACTCCGGAACCACTATATGAGGAACACTGCAGATCTATCTCTGAGGTATTGGATCAGCGTCCGGATAGCTTTTTCTACATCTGCGGGGACTACAACCTTCCCCATGTTGACTGGATCTACCAAGACGCAACACTGGATTTCACAGCCCATCCTTCGACTACCTCATCTGAAGCCGCATCTGCTGGTCATATTCTTGAGACCTTCAACTTCTTTAATAGTAACCAGTTCAATTCAATTCCAAATTCACAAGGCAAAACACTTGATTTGATTTTCTCTAATAATAATGCTATGAGTGCTGCCCCCTCTATTGACTCGCTTCTGCCTTGCGACAATTATCATCCGGCACTTGTTATTACCGCCAGTTTCGCTAAAAATAACGGCACGCCGCGAGTTAGCAATTTCTACTACGATTTCAAGCATTGTGATTACCGCCTCGTTCTGGGCTACTTAAACAGTGTACCATGGGATGACTTTTTAACTAATGCGAACCTTGACGATGCGCTTCAATTCTTGTATGGTCACTTATACACAGCCATTGACTTGTATGTACCTAAAGTTGTTTCTAAGGTAGGCAATAACTTTCCTTGATGGTTCTCTCCAAGTCTAATCAGGCTCGTACGGGATAAAAAGCGCGCGCATGTTGCGTATAAAAAATCGAATCTATATTCAGATTATTTACTCTTTGCGAGCCTGCGTTCCCGCTGCAAGGAGCAATCTAGGCAATGTTACCAAAACTATGTGCAGAATACTGAGTCGAGTATGCAGAACAACATCAAGCATTTCTGGAGGTTTGTAAACTCTAAACGTGGCGCTAATAGTATACCGAATATTATGAGTCATAATGGGTCTACAGCTAGCGATGACAAGGCTATTGCTGATTTGTTTGCGACATATTTCGGGTCTGTTTATCGTTGCAACGCGGCGGACTATCCTACATCTGATAATGGATTTAACTCTTGCCTCTCCGATATTCACATCAACATCAGCGAAATATTTGATAAGCTTAATTCCCTGGATATCAATAAGGGACCAGGAATTGACGGGATTCCTCCAATATTTTTTCGATCGTGTAGTTTTATCTTATCCCGACCTATCTGGACAGTCTTTAACTGCTCTTTAAAGGCCGGTTACTTCCCGCAATGCTGGAAAACCAGTCTAGTTACTCCCATTTTCAAATCAGGTGACTCTAATGACGTTAGAAATTATCGTCCGATTTGTATTATCAGTGTAATGCCTAAGATATTTGAGGACATTATCACTGAACGTATGAATTCGATGTTGTCTGGCATTATATGCGAGCAGCAGCACGGGTTTACGCCGGAGCGATCCACGGCTACCAACTTAGCGGTCTATTGCAGACATGTCTTGATCTGTTTAGACTCCAATTCCCAGGTGGACACAGTTTTTACAGATTTCCAGAAGGCGTTCGACTCAGTGAATCACAAAATATTATTGGCTAAACTGTCATCGGTCGGATGCATGGGGAACGTTTTAGCGTGGCTTGAAAGCTATTTGTCTGGTCGGTATCAAGTTACACAAATTCGCAACTTTCGCTCTTATCCTATTGCTGTATCCTCGGGGGTCCCTCAAGGGTCCCACCTTGGGCCGTTGCTTTTTAACGTTTTTATCAACGACTTATCTGACGTCTTCCGGCACAGTAAGTTTCTCTTATACGCGGACGATCTAAAAGTATACAGCAAAATTCATAGCTTTCACGACGCGTCTCTTCTTCAATCCGACCTTGATAGATTCACCGACTGGTGTATGCGCAATAATTTGAATCTGAACATTGGTAAATGCCACGTCATGAGATCTTTTCGCGGTATGAACCCAGTAATTTTTCCTTATCATCTAAATAACTTTGAAATTTCGGTGATACATGAGGTCAAGGATCTGGGTGTTCAGTTCTCGTCCACTCTAGATTTTTCCAAACACTGCGCTACTGTTGCAAACTCCGCCTTGAGAACTCTGGGTTTCATATCGCGTTTCTCCTCTGACTTTCAATGCATTAGTACAATCAGATTGCTTTATACCACATTGGTTCGTCCATCGTTAGAGTACTGCTCCATAATTTGGTCGCCGACCCTTTCGCGAGATAATCTTACCATAGAGAGGGTCCAACACAGATTCTTTAGGTTTGCCTCTTATAAACTGCGACGTCCAATGTCACGTGATAACCACAATTATGACCAAATACTGGCGTCTCTGAACCTGTCTACTTTGGCGGAACGTAGGCGTATCGCCGATCTCTGTTTTTTATTTAAAATTGTTAATAGTTGCATCAACTGTCCTTCACTTTTGCGTGATATCTCTCTCTATGCATCATCCAGAACTTTAAGAGTAAGGGCATCCTTTTATTGTTCAAACGCTAAATCTAAGTTTGGGACTCGTGATCCTTTAAATCGAATAGTCAATGCTGCCAATTTATACTCAGATAGCATTGATTTTTTTGGTGGATCCCTCCTAACTTTCATGAGCAATCTGCGCAAAATAAACATTGTTAAGTAAGTTTTTCTTTGTTCTCTTGTACGTTAGTTTCTACTGTATTTTGTCTAAACTGGGCTTGTCCCGTAATAAATAAATAAATAAATAAATAAATAAATAAATAAATAAATGTAGTTAATACACTGCGATGTGGCAGACACGTGAAACACTGTGCCATGCAAAATGTATTTAAAATATTCAACTGGTGGTCTAAACGCCAGAGAGAAATGCTTAAATAAAATATAATCAATTTTAATGCATAAATGTTTTTTTCTTCACCCTCCCCAACTTCCTACATGTACGCTAGATTAAGACGATAGTTGTAATTATTATGTGGGAAACCGTTCGATACCGTTCGATTCGCGTTCAATACCCGTTCAAAACCCGTTCGATACCTTTCGATTCGCGTTCGATACCCGTTCAAAACCGTTCGATTCGCGTTCAATACCCGTTCAAAACCCGTTCGATACCGTTCGATTCGCGTTCGATACCCGTTCAAAACCGTTCGATTCGCGTTCAATACCCGTTCGATACCGTTCGATTCGCGTTCGATACCCGTTCAAAACCGTTCGATTCGCGTTCGATACCCGTTCAAAACCCGTTCGATTCGCGTCTCAATACCGTTCGATACACGTTCGAAGTGGTATGTTAGGCGTTGAAAGTGATACGATAGACGTTTCATATATACATTCAAAATGGTGTGATCTAGTCAAATGATGTGTCAAAGAAGAAGGAGAAAACGGTTCAACGAAATGATATGTGCAAAGAAAAAAAAAATGGAATGGTCAGCGGAAATGAATCTAGAGAACAGCATCTCACTTTGCAAAGCTAAGCACTTCTCGATTTCATGGGTCTCCGATATGAGTCCCTTGAGCGAGCCTGGAGATGTAGCGAGACCAGTCGCATTTCAAAGCTCGACAAACTAAGATTTTAATTGTATCGTAATAATGGGATTGAAGGGAATCGCCCCCAACTTAAACCCTGGGCCTTGTGGAGGCATCCCCGAGGTATGTATATAACAATATTTTGATGTTTTTATCGCGTTTAACCTTTTAAATCGAGTTCGATCTCACAGCCGTAAATATTATATTGATGTTTGTGGGTTCTAGGACTTGCCGCAGCCATCATTTCCTCCGCCGCCGCCGCCGTCGCCACCGCCATCGCCGCCACCTTCGCCGCCACCGCATCATCAAGTATGTAATACTTTACAGTGTTTTGCATGTTGGATGTTTATTATGTTTGATATGTTATATCGATATTTTATATGTTATAGGGCATACCACTTCATGAATTGCGGGGGTGGATAATTGCGCAAGCTGTCCATGGTAAAAGGTGCAGATGCGGCGGTTGGGGGCCGTCATTGCCCCAATAATGATTAGACGGCTGCGCGCACCATTTGAGGCATCATCATCATCATCATCATCATCATCATCATCATCATCATCATCATCATCATCATCATCATCATCCTCATCCTCATCATCATCCTCATCCTCAACCTCATCATCACCCACATCATCGCCACCACCATCACCGCCTCCAAATTTTTAAAATTTATATATTTATATGTATGTATGATGCTTTAATGATCCCCTGAGGGTTACATTCTCCTTTACACTCTCCTCTTTTCCTTCTCTTCTCTTTACACTTTTCTTAACCTATCCTTAGATATTATCCTTGCTCCTATGCTTAGCCTATTTTAACCTATTTTAACCTATTTTAAATCTATTTTCGCTCTTTTTCGCTCTCTCGCCGCTCTCGCTCCACCGCACCGCTCTCTCGCCCTCGCCGCCTTCCTCTCTCTTATCTATCGCCTATCTTACGCCTTCTCCTCTTACAATTCTTACACTTCTCTTACAAATACACTTCTCTCCTCTACCTCTCCCTTAACGTCTATTCCCTCCTCCTTCGACTTCCGGTTCCTCAGTCACTCCATTTGTCCTTCTCTTTCGTCCCCTATTCTCACCGTCACCTTTTGTCCATCCCCTCTCCTCTCACCCTCTCTACTTCTTTCATCCACTCTTCCCCCTCACCCTCCTCTCCCAGTATCACTCCCATCTTCTCTTGCCACCCGCCTATTTCCTCTCCCCCTCTCCTACACCCCTCCCATACGTGCTCCCATGTTTCTACCTCTCCCGCACACATTCTGCAAGTTCTTTCCTCCGCACTCAGCCAATACCTCGCTTCTCTTACCTCATTTCCCATCCTAAATCTCATTACCCTTCTCCACCTAGCCTCAGCCCAACCTTTCTTCAGATACGCTGGCGTCCCCGGTCCCTTCACCCACTTGTACCATCTGTTGTACCTGGCCTCTCTTATCCTCTCCCACCTTTCATTTTCCTGCCTTCTCTTATCCTCGCTCTCCATCTCCTCATATCCCATTTCCCCCATTTAACTTCTCCTTCCTATCTCCCCCATTCCTATTCCTCTATCCCCGAAAAATCGCTTTCTTTCTTCCTCCCACTTCGTCTGCCCCCCCCCCCCACCAACCCCTCCCTCGCCGTTATCTCCTCCCAGCATCTCCTCGCTAATTCCCCTCCTTTTCCCTCCCACATTCTCCTTTCGAAGCCCCAAGCCCTCATTCCCGCCCTGGTCCTCATCTTTTCCCTTTGCACTTCTTCCCTAATCATGTATCCCGGCGTACACCAGTCTACCCCCAGCGTCCACCTCAGGAATCTTTCCTGTAATGCCTCCACCTCTTTCCACTCTCTCCACCCCCATATTTCCGCCCCGTATCCCAGCACCGTCCACACTAACCTATCCCACAACCACACTCTTCTCTCCCAATCCTTTCCAAACCTCCTCTTCCCTATTCCCCATACTTGCCTCATCACCACCCCCGCCCTTCCCACGCTTTCTCTCACGTGTGCCATGCAACCTCCATTCCGCATCATCGTGAACCCCAAGTACCTGAATTCCTTCACTTCCTCCAGTTCACCTCCCTTTCACCTCCATCTTACCTTTCTCCACCTCCCTCCTCCCTTTCTAAATCTCATTACCTTCGTCTTATCCGCATTCAGCACCAGTCTTTTCCCATCCAGATACCTCTCTAGTCTCCCTATCATTGCCTCCATTTCCCTCTCCTCCTCCGCTAGTAAAACAACGTCGTCCGCGTACGCCATCGTGCAAATCCTCCCCATTCCCTTCATCTGTACCCCTCCCTTTTTCCCTTTCTGTAATTCCTCCTCCATGTCTGCCGTCAACAAATTATACAGGTAAGGGCTCATCGGGCATCCCTGTCTGACCCCCCTCGCCGTCCAAAAAGCCTCCGTTGTCTCACTGCCCACTCTCACCCTACTCTTTGTCTCCCTTAACACCTCTCCTATTCTCTTCCTTAACCCCTCCCTTACTCCCCTTTCCACCATCGCCCTCTCCAACACCTCCCTGTCCACCGAATCAAACGCTGCCTTCAGGTCTACGAACATGGCAATCAACCTCCCCTTTTCCCTGCTTATCTGCCTGTGTATAACATAATTGAGCACATATATGTTATCAATCGTCCCCATGCCTTCCCTGAAGCCCGTCTGATTCGGTGGTATCATCCTCTTGTTCTCCATCTCTTCCTTTAACCTATTCGCCAAAACCGACACGTAAACTTTGTACAGCGTCGGCATTAGCGTCACCCCCCTGTATTGCTCCCTTCGCTTCCCATCTCCTTTCTTTACAATCGGAATTATTATCCCTTCCTTCCACTTATCCGGCCAACCTTCTCCCTTCCAAACCCTATTACGTATCTTCCACACCCAATACTCCACTTCTGCCCCTCCATACTTCCATACTTCATTCGGTATCCCGTCACCCCCTACTGCCTTTCCCTCCTTCAACTTGCCTATTACTTTCCTGATTTCTTCCCTGCTTATCACCTCCTCTTCATCTCCCTCCCTTTCCCTCACCCTTCCTCTTACCACTCTTCCCTCCACACCTCCTAGTAACTCCATGAAGTATTCCTTCCACTCTTCCATCCCTATTTCCTCGTTCACCCTCTTCCTTCCTTTTCTCTCCCTGTTAACCATCTCCCATACCCCCCCCCTCATTTCTTATCCCTTCCACTTCTTTCTTAAACCTCTCTCTCTCCTCCCCCCTCTTTCCCTCACACAGTTCATTGTACTCCCTCTTTGCCTCCTTATACTCCTCTTTTCCTCTTCTCCCCCTTCTCCATTCCCTCAGCACCCTTCTTACTTCCTTCTTTTTCCGTTCACATTCCCCATCCCACCACCCTCTTTTCTTTAGTCCCCTCCCTTCCCCCTTTCCCTCCTCCAAGCCTTTCCTAAACTCCTTCATCCCCTCCTCCAACTCTTCCTCTACCCCCCCCCCTTTCCCTCCCCCCATCTAATTCCTGCTCTAAACCTCTCTCTCCCTTCCAACGTCCAGTCTCCCCGCGCCACCGTCTCTCCTTTGCTCTCCTTTTTTTCTTCCCTCTCCTCCTCCCCTCCATCCATACTATTATTGGGTGGTGATCTGAGTCAATTTTGTCCCCTATCTCCAGTCTTTTCACCTTCCCTTTTACCTCGCCATCCCCTATCACGTAATCTATAACAGTTTCTCCTCTCGCCCCTGTATATGTGAACTCCCCCTCCTCGTCCCCTTCCGTATCTCCATTGAATATTTCCCATCCAGTTTCCTGCAGTCTCTCCAATAACCTCTTCCCGTCCGCGTTTTGCTTTTTGTCCTTCGACTTCCTTCTACCTTCCTCCCCTTCCTCCCCCATTATTGCCCCCCCTTTCTCTCCAGTCCTTGCATTAAAGTCCCCCCCTATAATCGTCTTTCTCCCCTCCTCTACCCCCTCCATCCATTCTTTCATTTCCTCCAGCTTCCTCTCCATGTCCCCGTTCACATACGTCCCCACCACCCTCCACCTTTCTAACCCTACCCTGAACTCCGCCATCATCATCATCCCCTCCGTCTCCTCTTTCCCCCATATCCTTCCTTCCCCCTCCAACATCTCCTTCCTCACTCCTCTTATCATCCCACCCATCGCCCTTCCTTTCTTGTTCCTTCTTTTTGCTGCCTGTACCTCCCATCTGTACCCCCTCGGTAGTCTTTCTTTAACCCTTTCCCAGCCCTTCTCTTCCACCCAGGTTTCCATTAACACAACCACATCCCAACTCTCTATCGTCCTCCAGAAGTCCCTATCCTTCTTTCCTATTCCTGCTACGTTCCAGAATCCTATCTTCCACCCCTCCTCCTCTCCCCCTTCTCCCTGTCCCCTTCTTCTCCACCCCCTCTCTTTGTCTTTCTCTGTACTCGACCTCCCCTTCCCTTCCTCTCCTATCCCCCTTTTCCCTTCATACCCGCCTCCTCTTCCCCCTTCCCCTTTTCCTCCTCTATCCTCACCCTCCCTCGCCTGTCTCTTAGAACCTCTTTTTCCTCGTCCCATTTCCACCATTCTTCATCAATCCTTAACCTCCCGTAGCTCACCCTTACTCTTCTACCTTTCCTTTCTTCTATCTCTGCTATTTCCTTTATCAGCCATTGCAACTTCCTCTCTTTCCATGTCCAGTCGTCTGTTATCCTCACTGCCCTTTTTTTTAAATCCCTTTTCTTTTCCATCACCTCTCTTTTATTCTCCATGCTCCCTAGTTTCGCCACTATTAATCCCTCTCCCCTTTCTTTCCCCCCTACGCTCACCCATTTTGCACTAATTATGTCCACCTTTGCTCCTATTTCCTTCATAATGCTTTCCACCCCCTCCCTTACCTTCCCCCCCTCCACCTTAATACCCTTTACCACTATATTCTTTCTCCTCTCTTCTCTCTCCCTCTCCTCTAGTCTTCTCTCTATTTTCTGCAATCTCTCTGTCGCATCTTCTCCTATTTCTTCACCTCCCCTCCTTCCACTCTCCAACCTACTAATCCTTTCCTCTATCTCTTTCCATTGATTCATTCTCTCCCCTCCTCTCTCCATTACTTCCAGTCTCTCTCCCAACCTCTCCAACCTTCCCCACATCTCTTTCCTCTCCTTTGCCCACTTTTCCTCTCCCCTCCTGATTTCCTCCTTAATCTTCCTCATTTCCTCTCTTATCCCCCTTCCCTGTCCCTTCACTTCATCTAACCCCTCCCTCATTTCTAACAACAACTTTTCCAGCTCCTCCTTTCCCTCTCCTTGTCCTTTCTCTGGGGACCTTCTGGTCTTCTTACTGCTCTCAAATACCGCCTCCCCCGTTTCTTCCATCACTTCCTCTTCCCCCTCCTCCTCCTCTCTTTTTCTTTTCCACCATTCTGTTATACTACCCGTGCTGCCTGTGCTCCCTGTGCTATTCACCCTTTCCCTCCCCTTTTCCTTCTTTCTCTTCGCTGCTTTCTTTCTCCTCCCTTTCTAGCTTCTCTTCTTCCTATCTCTATATAAATCCCCCGCCTCTTTTGAATCTTCCCGCCTACCCGTTCTTTTCCCCCTGGCCACCTGATGTCGCCACCTCTCTCTCGCCTTCCTCTCTCTTTCGCGTCAACACCAACCGCCTCCCTAACCTCAAATCTACGCTCCTTTTCTCCTACTCAGTATTTGCTCTCTCTACTCACCTACCTCTCCTGCCTTTCACCCTAACTACTCTTCCCTTCTCCCTTTCACTCTCCTCACTTCTACCTTCACTCTCTCACCTCTCACCTCCTATCACACCTCCAAATCCACTGTCTATCGCACCTGCCTGTCACCACATGCACGCCTTGAACCGGAAGCCTTATATATTTCTATTTTATATCTATTTTTTATTTTATATCAATTTTTTATATCGTATTTTTTATATCATCTTTTTTATATTGTATTTTTTATATTAATTTTTTCCTTTTTTATTTTTTATTTTATTATATACATTTTTATATATATACTCCATTTTTGTATTCTTTATATTCCATTTTTTATTATTTCTTTTTTCCTTCATTTTATTTGTAACAATATATATTCTTAAACGTATATTCTGCCTCCCATCTTACTTACCCGTCATACTCCTCCAGCTCTCCTCATGTAATTTTAAAAAATTCTGCGTTTAAATAATTATTATTATTTTTCTCTCTGCGTTGGGGGAAACATTGTTGCTGCCATCGCATAATTCTATTTCATTCTTCGCGCCGTGAAAAAATGACGTCACCCTGCCCGGCTGCTCCAGAGGATTCGAGTTACGCGCGATATCATGGAATGCGTGCTATTGTATTGTTGACACTCTCTCTCTCTCTCTCTCTCTCTCTCTCTCTCTCTCTCTCTCTCTCTCTCTCTCTCTCTCTCTCTCTCTCTCTCTCTCTCCCTGCTCCGAATTTAGCTTTAAAGTAATGCTTTGTCTCTTTCCCTCCTCCGAAGACGCGGTGTGTAAAGAGCCGACATCGTCCGATAAAAAACGAACGCGTGTGACGCTCGGCATATATACCGTTCGGGAAAGACTAATGTCGGAGAGGCGACGTTGGGGGAGTTGGTTAGGCGGCTGACTCGGACCGCGGAGGTTCTTGGGTTCGAGCCCCGTCGTCCGAGATTCAGTTTTTTCATTTATATTCATATCATAAATTAATGTTTCCTTCCTTACCAACATGTTGGAGTTCAGGGTGACACTTCTCACCCGCGGTTACTCCTCCTGCTCGATATGGTTCGGTATCGGTTCGGCATCGATTGATTCCGGTATTCTTCAGATCTCGCGCTTATACCCTCACTACTCCGCCATCTCTAGGATGTCATCAGCCGCGGTCCGCTTCTACTCCCACCACTGCGCCGCGGTCCGTCGCCCGCCGCCGCCCGCCCGCCCGCGATGGATTTCCTGTGACCTTGAGGCTCAAATTTGGATTTCAAGGTCGGGGAGGAGGGGGGGGGGAATGGCCTTCAAACTCAAATTTGGGTTAGAATCCCCCTTGTATTCCTACTATATTGCGCAATAATATTGAACGTCTACAGACCGCTTTACCATGCCCGGTCGCGGCGATGCGTTCGCATATTGCTGATTTTGTATATTTGGTCGCTAGCGGCTGTCTTAGCTTGGAAACGTCTCGAACGTTTCGTAACGTAATATAATATGTATAATATATAACAGTATGTCTAACACGTGTGCTTGGGCGTTGCCTGGGCACAACAATTGTAACGCAGAAGGTGGGCCATGTCCTTATTCATCAAATAACCTACGATAGAAAAATTTCCAAAGTATTAAAACTCTGTATCTTTCCATTCTTTATGCCACTTGATATATTTCTCATGTCACCTAAATAGTTAGCGTTCCTCTGTGACTGCTCACTTTCGAGTATTTATATTATATTTATTCTTTATTCTTATTTAGTCTTTTCATCGGTTATACCTAGGAACACCTCGCACGGCATCATCTCGCACGGCATCATCTCGCACAGCATCAACTCACACGGCGTCCTCTCGCACGACGTCCTCTCACATACATTCGGGTAAAATGTTAATAAACTTCTTATACAATTTTAAAAAATTGTAACCATTCGCAATGGGGGTAATTGATATCATGTGAAAGAATGAACCCTTCTCTCTTAGAAACAAAAAGAATTAGGTGCTACTTTGTGCTACTTTCCAAGAAAATTAAAAACCAAAAAGTGATATCAGCGCATAGGTTCGGTCATATAAACAATTAATAAAAGCTATTTTGCAATTGTAACGTCCCACGATTTTTCGTGCGTTTCTATTCCAAATTCCATTCGTAAACCTCAAAATCACTCCATCAAACTCCATCAAACTCAACTCCTACCCCATCTCCTCAATCGTCGATCACCTTGATGTTATACCTTAGCGGTCACCAACACAAGATGATCGATACAAACTCCACCTCGCTGATGTATCTTAGAGATCCCCATTACGAGATAATCGTTACAAAACCCTCTTCGCCTATTCGTCCTACAAGGTACGAATCATTCCCTCTAAAACGAATTCAAACAAATCCTTCGTTACAAATCCCTCTTAAATCGAGACCAAGTCCCAATCCCCTCTTTACGACTCATGAAGTCCAAGCCACTCTAACCCCTTTCCTATTAAACACCCAAAAATCCATTCGATGAGTTGAGTATCTCCTTTCACAGTCATAAAACCCCAAAAAACTAACTGCGACACATATTTGGCGTACGTGACATAAATATGTCTATTAATAGCCATACCGTTTATAAAAACCCCGGAAATCCTACTGCGTCTTATTCCGAAATGTGTCAAGGCCGCTACCGCGCGTACGCCCGCAATACTCCTGTAAGGATATATAAATATGAGGTCCTGAGAGGCCTCGACCTCTTTCATCGCTGCTCTTTTGTCGAGTTATTATTCAAAAGTGTTAAACCGGTGTAAAAGATTAAAATCAGTGCTACGACAACTACCGTAAGCCATTATAATTACTATTATTAAGGAATATCACCCTCATTCATATTTCTCCGCATAAATAACGCTTGTTGCATTTCATATATTATACGATTCTCATATTACCTTATATTAATAACGTTTATCGCATTTTAAAGCTTATCGCTGTTCATTTATTATTTTGTATTACCAACATTTCTATTATTTTGCATTATCACTTTAATGCTTATATTGTTTATATTTGTTTATAATCGCTTATTACTTATATCATTTTCTTGTGCTAACGCTTATTGCATTTCATATATCATCATCGATTTATTCTCATGTATTTCATGTTCATATTCTCATATTGCTAATAATAACCATTTATATAAATGTTATCTGTTAATGCTAATAATCCCAAGCATTATTATTACCAAACGTTTAGATAAAGTTAATAAACGTATTCGTTTTCTATCACGTTTCGAATTATTGTGTATCCTCGAGTCATAAACAGTCCGAACGAAACCAAGCTGTCGCAACAGCTGATTCGCGCTCGTGAACGCGAGAACGGTTCTAGTGTTTACTAACATATTATTGCATGAGCCGTGCAATCCACGAAAATACTAAACGTGGTTTCTTATATATAACTGCAACAGTAAATCCTATTACCGAAACCAAAACAAAGACAAAGTAATATAACGGGTGCTCTCCAAGTGTACATTTACCTTCCCTGGTCGATTAGAGTGACGGATTCAATATTCGCGCCTGATCGCCTCCAGAAATTCTAAGTGTGACGGATTTGACATTCGCTCCTGATTCCCCTTTAACGATTAGAGCAGGGGTGCACAAGGGAGCTGTTTTAGCGCCTAGCTGCGAGCAACCCGTTTGTCCCGTTGCTAAGGTTAGAATCGGGGAGTGTACGTACATTTGGTATGACTTGAACCCAGCCATATATACTGACGCTACGAGCCTACGAGCACGCACGTACACTATTGCAGTTCTCCTCACCGATTCTAACCTCAGCAACGGGACAAACGGGTTGCTCGCAGCTAGGCGCTAAAACAGCTCCCTTGTGCACCCCTGGATTAGAGTGACGAATTATAGATTCGCGCCTGGTCTTCCCTCAAAACCCTCACAAGGGGACCCCACAGCTGACCCCCCGTGGATTTTAATAAAATTTTAGGGGATGAATCTGGGGGTCACCTCGATTACCCTCTGTTAAATATTTTATGCCAATGAGCATTATTTATAAACAATCGATATGTGAGCCTTAAAAGCAATTCACTTCAAGCAAATTTCAAGAAAGTGAGTTGGGTGAGTGCGTACAGCGCTTACTTCCCACCAAAACAACACGGGTTCAAATCCCGATCATCCTAATTTTTTTTTCCTTTCCTTCAACCCTTATTTTGATTAATTAAATTTTATACTGCTTTGTTTCATAAATATTGTAATATTTTAACATAAATTTTATATATAAACATGGTAAAAATGCATAACTTTTTATACACGTACAAACATAACTGGTACATAATGACTTGTATCAACTTATACTATAAAGACACTGTAAATTATATATTTAATATGAAATTTTTCTTCACAATACATACATGCACGTCTATGTAACTTTATAACTATTTATCTATCTAGCTATCCTATTATATATATATATATATATATATATATATATATATACACGTAAATACGCACATATATACGCACATGCATGCCGAGATACATAAATATATACATAAATTGATAAATATATGAATATTATTTACAATATATACATATTTGCTTGCATAAATATATAATTAGATACACACATGCATACATACATAAATATAGCCATAATTACATGCATACATACGCGCATATATGGATACATTATATTACTTGAATTACAAGCGTGATATTTTCATAAAACCACCAGAAACATGAAAATTTTTTGCAATGTGCACATCGAATAAAGGATACTTTTTGACAGTTTTGGCTACCTGCGGTCCAAATTTCCCGTCTTGTTCCTGCATACAGAGAAAAAGTTTAGGAAGTAGCGTACCTGCTGCAGTAATCGTTTTATTGCCGCTTGTAAGTTCGACCAAACACGGTTAATACCTTTCTACTACTACAATAATCCCTACAGATTCTGTGCTTCTTACAATTAAATTAAAATTTCTGCAGCTTTATGAATTAATTGCAATGGTAGTAAACCTTTTTGGAGCAGTAATTATACCCGTACTGCAATAAAATTGGACGCTACTAATGCAGATACCCAGGTCAAAAAGACAAACGGTCCCTTCAAATTTTATGGTTTCTACAATAAAAATATGGGTGGAAGGAGAACATTGGGAAAGCTTTTCGTACCTAAATGTTGCAGTAAAATTTCGTCAGTTCTCATTATACCAGTTAAGCGAATAGAACTTGTGGGAAGCTGTAACAGTTTGGCAAGAAGCATTGTGGAAACTATGGAATTCCACAACACACCGTCAACAAGCGAGACAGGATTTACCACTTCCGTAACTGATGAGGATAGTACCCCATTCGAAATTGTAAAGTCTTCGTACAGTAAAGAAGATATTGCAGATGCATTGTAAATTTGCATACAAATTATGAAGAAAGCGAATTTCATTACGGAAAATACAAGTGCTCAACCCTCAAGAAAAGCCTGTCTTTTAGGAGAAACGATGACGAAGTGCATTATCGACATGCTACCAGAATACCAGATCGAAGAAGATGACGAATTACTGTTAGCTGAAGAAAGTGTATCTGAAGAAGAAGTCGTGGAATCAACAACATCACTGTCAAATTTTTCTTCCTCGTCAGAGAGTTTGGACAAATATCAACCAGAAGAAAAGAAACCACGTAAAGATGAGTTTATACCAATCAAAACAAAAATTAAAATTGTTAATCTGGCAAAGAAACATCCGACTTGGAGCTTGAAAAGTCTTCAAAGATGGGGCGGAAGTACACTGACAAACAAGAAGCTCTTAAAAAAATGGGAAATAGACATACAAAAAAATGGTAGCTCTAAAGAAATATGGAAGGAAATTAATAACTGGACGTACGACCGATTTGTTTAGGCAAGAGATAAAAAACAGCCTGTAACAACAAGGATGATTCAGCAATGGGCTTCAGTTGGTGCTATGCAACACCAAGCGGAGGGAATGAACTTCGTGGCATCACATGGGTGGGTGAGAAATTCAAAATGAAGTACCGCATTAGACAGCGAAAGGTTACAAGGTACATTAAATCAAGGAATGCACTGGATTTATTTGCAATTTTGAAAGAAGCCGACACATTTCAGAAACGGGTGGCGCAATTGATTCCATCTTTTAAGCCCGAATTTGTAATAAATACCGACCAAACGGGGTGCGAGTACAGGAGTGATATCCGCCAGACATTATCCATACGAGGAGAAAAGCAAACGGAAGTTTTCCTGGGAGACTTCAACAAGGTTACGCATTCATATACTGCGCAATACGCGATTACTGCAGCAGGTACGATACTTCTTAAAGTTTTTCTTTATATGCAGGAAAAAGACGGGAAATTTGGACCGCGGATTGCCAAAAATGTAAACAAGCTGATGTGCGAATACAAAAACGTGTACGTCACAGCATCGAAATCGGGTAAATTAACAAAAAAACACGTTGAAGATTTTTTAATACAGACAGTAAAACCATATACCACTGATGAACATTTTCTTTTACTTTTAGATTCATGGGGAGGGCAATCAAATGTTTCTGACTTTAATAGTATTTTTACAAATAATGAAGGAAATAGTACTGTGAACTTTGAAGTAATTCCTCCACATTGTACCCCATATTGCCAACCGTGCGACGTGTATTTTTTCCGGCAAGTAAAAAGTTTTATAAAAAAAATTCAGAATAGTGTAGAAGTTTTACAAAATGACGAACATATGCCCAATAAACGCGAAGATGGAATCAAAATACACTCACTTATCCACCATCAATTGTGTGTCCCTATATTTAAACCTATGATACTTTACGCTTGGTTTTCATCAAAACTAATATCAAAAAAAGAAAAATTTGTAAATGTAAATCAAGTGTGCTTCCCTAATGATACAAGAAGAGAAAAATGCGATTGTCAAAAAGTATCCTTTATCCGATGTGCACATTGCAAAAAATTTTTATGTTTCTGGTGTTTTTATGAAAAATAACACGCTTGTAATTAAATTAATATAATGTATCCATATATGCGCGTATGTATGCATGTCATTATGGCTATATTTATGTATGTATGCATGTATGCATGTGTCTATCTAATTATATATTTATGCAAGCAAATATGTATGTTCTAACTGTTTTGGAAGGGTGCAAGGGATATGCAGTCGCGAGGATCTTTAGCGCAGTTTCGAGACGGTTTAGCGTTAGATTGATAGCGAATAGTTTGGTGTATTTTTACGATAGCTTCTTTAAATTATTACAGAGACTTAATTGTTAAACACACGGCACAACGTTTATTAAAGAATTAACGAACACAGTATATTTAAACGAAATGGGCGAGCCAAATGTCGTTTCGAATTTGAATGTATATACAAGGTCATAAAAATAAAGCACACAAATTTTACACGCACTTAACTAATAAACATTTAGTAACAATTCCCTTTAGTTATTTAAGCAAGTAAGCAAACATTAAATAAAGCGGTTTAGCAAGCAAAGCGAAGCAATTCGCGTTAAGCGTTTAGAAAGCAAGTAATTAGTGTTAAGCGGTTACCTTTAGCAAAGACCTTTGGAGACTGATCCTTCCAGAAAATCGCGGTCGTTTTCTAGGAAGGAAGACTCTCCCCCTTCCATCGATCGCAAATCGATGGGAGGTGACGTGTTCAGCTCTCCACATGAGCGAGTAGGCTGTTGCCACCTGCCTAATTATCCCTGCCGAAAGTTAGATGGCGGGACGATACTGATTTTCGTGTACAATGTATATATTGTAAATAATATTCATATATTTATCAATTTATGTATATATTTATGTATCTCGGCATGCTTGTGCGTATATATGTTATATATATATATATATATATATAATAGGATAGCTAGATAGATAAATAGTTATAAAGTTACATAGACGTGCATGTATGTATTGTGAAGAAAAATTTCATATTAAATATATAATTTACAGTGTCTTTATAGTACAAGTTGATACAAGTCATTATGTACCAGTTATGTTTGTACGTGTATAAAAAGTTATGCATTTTTACCATGTTTATATATAAAATTTATGTTAAAATATTACAATATTTATGAAACAAAGCAGTATAAAATTTAATTAATCAAAATAAGGGTTGAAGGAAAGGAAAAAAAATTAGGATAACCGGGATTTAACCCCGTGTTGTTTTGGTGGGAAGTAAGCGTTGTACGCACTCACCCAACTCACTTTCTTGAAATTTGTTTGAAGTGAATTGCTTTTAAGGCTCACATATCAATTGTTTATAAATAATGCTCATTGGCATAAAATATTTAGCAGAGGGTAATCGAGGTGACCTCCAGATTCATCCCCTAAAATTTTATTAAAATCTACGGGGGGTCAGCTGTGGGGTCCCCTTGTCAAAGTGACTGATTATAGATTCGCGCCTGGTCTTCCCTCAAAACCCTCAGCGTGACGGATTTAATATTCGCGCCTAAATTCTTCTCAAACCCATCAGAGTGACGGATTCAATATTCGCGCCTGATTCCTCCAAAACTTCAGTGTGCTGGATTACAGATTCGCGCCTGAAATTTCCCTCACATGTAATTGTCCCCAAAAGACCTCCACCCGGGACGTGACACGTTTTTTTTTAGTAGAAGATCTTATTCGCATACTAGATATATAAGGATTGGACGTTAAAAGTAATTTATATAGTATATCTTCGTTTGTTGCTAATCTGGAACATTTTCGGGTACAATATGCATTGCTTCCAATTGGGCAGCTTTCTGAGGAAGCTCAGGAAACTCGACATAAAGATTTTAAGAGAATCAGATGCGAAAATACCCGAAAATGTTCCAGATTAGCAACAAACGAAGACATACTATATAAATTACTTTTAACGTCCAATCCTTATATATCTAGTATGCGAATAAGATCATCTACTGAAAAAAAAATCAAAATTTAGACCATGAAGCTGCGGAATTAATATTGCAAACATGAACACAACGCAACCCACCTTTACCCTAAAGACTGACCGAACGTTGATAACTTTAAACACTAATAATTTGAGCAGTGGGACGAGGGGAGAAATGATCGATACGTGATTATTTAGAGGAAAGCGTGCTGAAAATATTGCAATTGGTCCCAAAATGGAACTTTTCGGCGTTTGGAAGATATCCCTAATCAAATTTAAAAAATGTCGCCATTTTTGTTAATGCATATACAAATATTTTTTAATGGATTGTTTATATTAGTTACTAATAAAAGAGGATATTTATCGCATAAACCTGGTCTTTAATTTAAACAAACCGATTTATTGCTACTTTCCTTCATTATTCGAATTTTCCGTATAACTTGGAAACGAAAAGTTTCCCAAAATTTTCCGTATACCACTGTAAAGGGCATTAAATAAGGTATCAAATAAACAGAATTAAATTTTTTTTATCACAAATAAGTTAACAAAATTAAAAAATAAATAAATAAATAATTGTTTAAAAAAGTAAATTATACATCATTAGATAGGAATAATTTTTTCCTGTTTTTTAGCGCAACTTTCATTCCGATATCTTAAAAAAAAGACCCAAAAGGCGGCAAATTTAAAATCCGGCCCACTGTGATGCCGCCAGCGCTCACAACGTTTTTAGAGTGAAACAAAAAAAAATTTACCGGTCCGGTCCTTCCTGTTTCCGGCACCGTTCTTCATATCGTTTCGTTGTGCGCCAGAACGAACACGTTAAGTAAGCAAGAGTAAAAATGTCGAAGCGAAGAAGAGAATCAGAAGACTTAAAGGTGTTGCGGAAGAAATTCAAGGAGATGCAGGAGCAGTTGGGAAACATTTTGAGGTCACAAGAGTTGGTGGAGGAGGAGCCTTGTAGGACGCATGAGGAGATGGAATCCGGGAACGAAGATTCGAACATGGAGATTCTTGAAGGTAAAGGTCCCAACTTGAATATTGGTCTATAGAGCTTGCACGAGCGACAAGACAGCTTAGAATCATACGCTAGTGAGCTTGTTATCAAGACAGGACAGACTAGACGGGTTGACCTATCGAGCTCGCACGAGAGGCGAGACAGGGTAGAGTCGGTTGCGCCCCAATGGGCACCGGGAGAAGTCCAAGTGTAATAACTTTAAGTGGCCATAGGTCTGGTCAGTTCTATAGTGACGAAGATCGTTTGCGAGCGCGAATGGTCTTCGCTGCTCTTTGTCTACCCTAGCTGGATCAGGAGTTTGTTTCAAAGTTTCATTTTGTTCTTTTTGTACGTGACACAGAGTTAGTCGACAAAGAGAACGTTGCACCGGCGACGGAGGCGGCGGTAGAAGAAGTAATAAGCAGAGTAGAACCTCCATTGGAAGAGAGTGTATTAGAGGTACTGGGAAAAGATCTTTCACAGTCAGAAGGATTAGATATAAAACTGCATTCATCTCTCATCACTCGATGGCAGTATTGGGCAACAAAAGGTATATTAAAAGAAGACAAAGAGGCCCTAGTAAAAAAGTACACCAGACATGAAATTGTTGACGCACCGGCCATAAATCCGGAAATAATTCCGACTTTGACTGAGGCAGCAGTTAAGAGGGACAAACACATGATAGAGACCCAAGAGTTAGCAGGATCAGCGTTGATGGCAATTGGGGCTGCCATCTCTATGCTACTGGGAGGTGAGAAGAGTGCTGATCCTTGGATAATGTTGGAGAGGCTAAGTGAAGGAGCTAAGCTGCTAACGGAGATTCTGTTCAAACAAACGCAATCCAGGAAAGCTTTTATTGTACCTGGTTTAAGTAAACAGATAAGGGACTTACTTGAGAAAACTCAGGCAGATACCCTGCTATTCGGAAACAAGCTAGGGGAAAAAATTAAAGAGTCAAAGGCAATTGACAGACTGAGTCTTGGTTTAAAAACACAACCGACAGTCAGAAGTGCAGGGTTTAACAAGAATAGAAATTCTTTAAACTGGAAGGGCCTGCAGGGAAAGAGGCCATTCCCCAACCAAGCAGGCACCCAGTCGGCAGCAGAGTTGGCCAGATGAAAGATGTACCTGAGGTCAAAACAACAATTTTTCAACCCAAGGGTACAAAGCCAGAGAGGATCACGAGAAAGGAGGAACTTCAAATAAACAGAAATGTAAGTGCGATTGCGGGAAGATTAAGAAAGTTTTTACCGGAATGGAGAAAAATCACGGATAATGCCTTTTTACTAGACTGTATTAAAGGGTATAGGGTAGAATTTGATAGGGAACCAAAACAGAATTTAATACCAATTGTTAACATTCCTCAAGCAGAAAGTCAAAATTATAAGTGTGCGATAGATAAACTGTTAGAAAAGGGTGTGATTGAAACATGTGTTTCAGATGTAAATCAGTTTATCTCATCATATTTCTTGGTTCCCAAACCAGATGGGAGTTTTAGATTTATTTTAAATTTGAAAAAGTTAAATGAATTTATTACAACATCGCATTTTAAGTTAGAGGACTTAAGAACAGCGGTTAAACTGGTTTTTCCAAATTATTATATGTGTTCTTTAGATTTAGAGGATGCATACTACTTAATCCCGATACATGTATCAACTAGGAAATATTTACGGTTTAGATTTCAGGGTTCTCTATATCAATTCAGATGCCTCCCGTTTGGTTTGTGTACAAGTCCGTGGATTTTTACTAAGATCTTGAAACCTGTAGTAAAGTCCCTGAGAGTAAGAGGTTTTACCTCGGTCATCTACCTAGATGACTTGTTATGTATAGACAGCGTGCGGACCAATTATGCTCAACAATTGCAGGGGGGAAACACCGACAGGGGGTAGTGGTAATGTGTGTGAACTGACGTTGGCGTGAGTTCACGCACACATTACTACTACCCCCTGTCGGTGTTTCCCCCCTTCAATTGTTGAGCATAATTGGTCCGCACGCTGTGTATAGGTAAGGATGAAGAAGGTTGTGAGACAAATGTAAGAGAAACGGTAAAAACACTAGAGCGTTTAGGTTTTAGGATTAACTGGAAGAAGAGTTGTGTTATACCATCTACAAGATGTAAATTTTTAGGGGTTATCATAGATTCTAGCAGTTTCACTATAGAGCTAACAGAGGAGAGAAGAATCGGGCTAATTAAAATAGTAGAAAGCTTCCGAAAGAAGAATAGAGTCTCGATAAGAGAATGGTCACACCTAATAGGAAAATTGATAGCGGCTTGCGTGGCTGTGGAGTATGGATGGTTATATACGAAATTACTTGAGAGGGAAAAAGTTTTAGCACTGATGAGAAATGACAATAACTTCGATCGAGAAATGCTTATTCCAAGCTCAATCCTAATGGATTTAGATTGGTGGGGAAGAAATTTGAGAAGGGGGACCAACTCTATTAAAACGGGAGAGTTTAGAACGACAATATTTACTTATGCTTCAGATTCAGGCTGGGGGGCCGTAAGAGAAAAAGAAACGAGGTATGGTTTTTGGTCAAAGGTACAAAAAGAGTGGCATATAAACTTCAAGGAACTGTTCGTAGTCAAATTGGCCTTAAAAGCGTTGGCATCGGGGCTGTACGATTGCCAAATCCTGTTAAGGATCGACAATACGACTGCGATTGCGTATATAAATAAGATGGGAGGTATAAGGTTTAAAAAATACAATGCCCTTGCAAGGGAAATTTGGCAATGGGCAGAAGATAGAAAGATCTTTCTCTTTGCATCGTATATCGCCTCTGTTACGTCCTGAAGGGACTTTTCAATAAATCATTCCGAGCGGCTGGAACGATTTATCGGGTCCTTGCTCTTTCAAGGTGCTAATGCACGCCTTGACTATACTTACCCTGGAGGGATAAGGAGGAAAAGGGATTAAATCAATGGTGACACGGAATTAACGGGAAAATAACGTAATGAAATATATTCTGCGTTAAGATTAAAGTAATATAATAACATACCCTAGGGACGGCGCTCCGTCCCTGCTATCGCAGTGGTCTCGGATTTCGGCACGCTTGCCGGTTATCGCTTCGTTCGCTCCGTAGGTCGCTCAACCTTGCGCTGGTCGTGGTCGCGTGCTGTGCTCTCGGATAGCACTCGGAGGTCGGTCACCTGAAGATCGTCGAATCGCACTGTCTCTAATCGTCGCTTACTCTACGCGTTCCTACGCCGGACACGAGTGACGCACAAGGGCTCTCCCGGCTAGGCCGTTCGCGGTTTGTCGGATGGAGTTACCCTTGCACGGTTTATTGACGGCCGATCGTACTTCGCGGACTAGACGCTAAGACGCGTTCGCGGCTTCTTGACGGCTCTCTGGCTTGTCCTCACTTCCTAAGTCGAACTCCCGAATCAGAATGCCCAATCCTACCTCATCGATCCCGATTCTCGGCCGCGCCTCGATCAATCCGCGCGATTGGGGGAAACTGCCCCGTCGGCAGTTGTCGCTCGCCGCACGCATCGGAAGTATCCGGGCCCGGGCCGCCGAGGGTCACGTTGTCCCTACTGTCGCTACGCGGCTCAGCGCAACGTGACTGACACGCGCGAGACGATTCCGCTGAATCGCCGTTTGCCGAATAAAGCGACGCGCGGACAGCAAGCACGGGAAAAGGGCCTGAAGGGCCCATGTAACACCTCCCTACCCAGACATGAAATGGTCTCGAGAGGCTATTTCATGAACGCGCGCGAAGCTGTCATCGCGTACGCTTTATTTCACCACTTAAAATTATGTTTAACTACACGCTATTAATACTAAGGGGAACGTAAGGGGGTAATCATAAATGAAACGTTATTTAGAGAAAAAAAAAAGGAACAATATATTGTTACAGCTGGTGTTTAATTGTTATATAATAAGAACAGTAGAAAAGAAGAAGAAAAAAAAGGGGGGGTAGGGGTCCTGGTGATTGGGCGGCGCCCTGCTGCGAATTTAACAAAAACGAAAAGAATTACAATTTTATCGCGACACTTTGACGTTTACAGTTTGTTGTGTATTTACCTAGTGCGAGGGGTAGTGTTTCCTTATTCCGCCCCAGCTGGAAGGATCCAAGGGATGTCCCTTGGCTTGGGCGGTTCCAACGGTCGGGGCGCCTCCAGTATTGGGAAAGACGCGAGGTAACGTGGCTCGGCGTCCTGTATAGCCCGGATGCACCCTGTGCAATTGCCGGGCGTCGTCCATTTCAGGTGCCGCCCCCGGCACTGCATGCATTTTGTTAGCGCGACGGCTCTCCCTTCTTCTGCCAGCCAGTGCACGGGGATCTTGTTAAAGTTGTTGAAATTCTCCGGCGGATTGACCCATGCGCAGGCCGCACACAATGTCTGGGTCTTATAGGCCCAGACTCGGCCGTCCTGACCGGTGAGGTCTTGTTCAGGCCGCACGCACAGTCTCCGCCCGAAAGGCGCGTGTAATTTGCGCGGGAGGACCACTTCGGCCAGCGTCGATCGCGTAAATTTTGTATCATTAAACCTCGGCGTTGTCGCGTTCATCATTTTTTTGAGATTGAAATTTGCGTGAAATTTGTATAACGACTGTGACTCGCTTTGCTTAAGTGCTATCTTATATGCTATTATCCCTACCACCTAATTTTCGCAGCAGAGCGCCTCGCGAGGGTCGGTTCTTAGCCTACCGCGCGGGGGTTTTTGCTGCTATCAGCAAACTATGGTCTAGAATACTTCAAAGTACGGCTCGGAACCCGCGAAACTTCTCGCTCGCTCCACGTGGGTTCTCTCTCTTGTCCTCGTGGATGGTATAACGGGTAGGTCGGGAGGAAAAGATGTGATTGCAAGAGGACGGGGCCTGGAAATTATCTGAGGAGGAGGGCGGGGTGGTACCATTTCTATATTAACCTTTGTCTCTTTCCTTAAGGGCTCGCGATGTTGAGTCCGGCGTGCCCTCAAAAAACGGTATCCAATCCAGACGATAATGATGATTATAAAGGTTCCTCCCAATCCTGGTAGTCCATAGGTGACGTATGTAGATAGATTTTCGGTTCGGTGGTGGGTGGCAATCTCCCTTGCCTGCCTTTCTATGTCATCCAATGCGATTTCGGTTGCCTTCGCATGAGCGTCTTGGGGGAAGCCCAGTGATTCCTTTTCTTGATGGTCAGCCAATATTTTCACGTGATGTTCCGTAAGGGTAGGTAAGATTTCGGAAATATTTATGCCTATGGATGGTTTGTATATCGTTGTCAATGCTTCGGTATCGACTCCGGAAGCCCATATCTGATCGGTCCCGATTCTGGCCTGGCAATCCCTCCTTAATTGCAGTATTCCGGCACCCTGGAGCATTTCGTATCCAGCCGCGTGCTTATTGCATTGTACCTGCAGTGCCAGGGTGTCCTTGACAGAATATAGCCAGGTGTTGGGTGCGACCATCTTCTTTAGGAAGGTTCGTCTTCCGGGAAGAGTTTGAATATTACAGCCGGGCCATTTGATGTTTTGTGGTTTTAATAAGACATCCGTCTCACAACAAGGTGCCTTTTCCAGATCTTGTAGTGGTACACTGAGTTCGCACATGTACATCCGATGGTGTTTCCTGCATCCTGTGATGTAGCTTTCGTCCGGCATGAAGTATTGTGCGTTGATTCGGCTGATTGCCATATACGGTGCTCTTGGTTTCGATATAGTTTGAAATGATGGGCAGGGTTGAATGTAATAAAGATCGAAAGGAATTTGGTCTAATAGAGGGATGTCGAGTGACAAGATGATTCGACCCTGTGAATAAGCTACATTTAATTTGGTCACCCCTTGTAATTGCTCGGAGTTTAATTCTTCCGTAGTCAGTGGAAATTCATAAGGCGTGGTTTCGCGAATTCGTTCGCAGGTCCGCGCTAGCTGACTCGGGGAAAGAACGGCCGGATGTAAGATACCAAGTTTCGCAAATGTGAGCGCGTCGGTGATCACGATCAGTGCGATCACGTATTCGTCCACGTGCCTGGTTAATAGGAATGTCCATGACGAAAAAGCTGATTCTAATTCTAATTTTGTTTCGCGCTCGTCCAATTGACGGGTTCCCGACGCTATTTCTTTGATTTTGTCGCCCATGTTTAACGCGGCGTTCATTACAGATTTTAACGTTTTGTGTATGTCCTGGAATTCCGTTTTTATAATATGCGTTTGATTTCCTAATAATTCGGCGAGATGATTTTGATCTTTATACAGTTTATCAATTTCCTTATTATAATATTGCGCGTCGTCGCTGTCCAAGGTTCCAAAAAGGGCCTTACTTAGAGATCCAATAAACCCCAGTGGTACCGATCGTTTGGTACGTTGGAGCGGTGATTTTCCTAGTATGTTTAGTAGCAATTCTTCATAGCGTATGCCATCGCGGAGTTTCCGTTGCAGGGCTGCGTCAAGGTCGTCAGCCGGACAAGACGTCCAATTATAAGTTGCGCATAATGCTTTCATCTTGTTTATTTGGGGTAGGGTTTGTGGTCGCGATGTTAATACTTCCGCGACTTCGATACCCGTGACCAGTCTCCATTGGGTGTGGAAAACTCGGAGAGGCCGGATCTGTTCGTAGTACACCCCCGGGTTGGGGTTTAAAGGTGCTATTCGATAATCCCCGTCAATAATACTAGTAGTGGAGCCCGTCCATAGGAAAGCGAAAAAGATCAGGCCATATCCGTCCATGGTGATCGTTAGTATTAGTACGAAGATTTTTCGAAAATGCCCTTCGTATATGGGGCTTCGATTGTTTAATAACGGATTGCTGTAAGTACGAAAAACAAATGAAATAATAGGGAGGAGAGGAAGGAATCTGGTTATCGGAGCGTGGGACCGCGGTTACAAGAATTTGCTAAATAAGCTGTCTCGCCGGGCCGTTGTAAACTTAAACCTTTCGAATACGCTCCATTGGCGTCAAGGCGGTTTATCTTTGATATAAGCATGTTTCAATTTATCGAAATGTTTGATGATTTGCCGGCCCTCGTCCGAAATCAGGATTGCATTGTTCTGATCAGTGATTGCTTTTATTTTGTAAGGGCCTATGTAATATGGGTCGAATTTATGGAGCCGTGGTTCTTTTAGTACGTAAACTAGGTCGCCTTCCGCGAATATGATTTGGTTACTCTTTCGGTCGTAGATCTTTTTCGAACGAGATTTGCTAGTGTCCAAATTGGATCGCGTTGTCTTTCGGATTTCATCTAATCGCTCTACCAAATTTTGTACGTATGTTGGGTACGTTAGTAACTCGTCGCGGGACATAGGCGTAAACGGGTCTCTAGCTAATTGTCCGAAAACTACCTCGTACGGGGTAAATTTCGTCGCCTCGTGTATCGAGGTGTTATATGAATACATGGCGAATGGGAGGAGCAAATCCCAATCTTCGTATCTTTCTAGGTAATGTTTTAAATATTCAGTTAAGACGATGTGGCTTCTTTCTAGGGAACCGTTGGTCTGAGGTCGGTATCCCGATGTAGTTACGTGTTGAATTTTGAAGGTTTGAGCTATTCCCTGTACGATATTATTAATGAAACTCGTGCCGCGGTCCGTTAGTATTGCACGCGGTGCACCGAAGATCGCGATAAAATAGCGTGATAACGCGTCTGCCACGGTAGCGGCTCGTATGTCGGGTAATGGCACGGCCATACAGAATTTGGATAACTGACATTGCATCGTGAGTACATGACGATTTCCGCTAGGAGTAGGGGGAAGCGGGCCTACGGTGTCTAGGGCTAGTTTATCAAAGGGTTTTGCAGGTGTATCCGTGATTAACATCGGTTCCCGGGTTTTGATTCGCACGAGCTTTTGTTCTTGACAGCTCTGGCAATTACGTATGTAATCCTCTACATCCTGATGTAGGCGCGGCCAGTCAAACAAATTGCGTATGCGTCGATACGTTTTCGTTATACCCTTATGCCCTCCTATCATGGTTTCATGGTAGTGGCGGATGATGTCTTCCCGTTCATCTTCTGGCGGTAATTTCACTTCCCCGGAACAAACTATAATCGAGACGGGTGTGCATTTGAAAATATTTTTGCAGTGTTTTCGGAGCGTTTCAGCATCGAATCGGTGTAAGGTCTCTCCATGCGCCGCTATTCGAAACGAGCGGACACGCTCGCCTTCCACGACGTCCCTGAGCGCCGTTAGTGCTGATACCAGCTCTCGCTCTCCCATTTCGTGGTAGAAGCTTCGTGCTCCAATAATGCTAAAAATTTTCCCTATTTGGTTATGAGTTATTATTACACGATTTAGAAAGAAGTCTTCAGGCATTAATTTCGTTTCGTCTAGGAGACCGGTTGCTATTAAAGTTTTACAAATCGAACTAGTTAATATTCTATCCAATGATATAAAATGAGCGTAATTGTCAGGGGAGGATGTAAGTGTGGTCCTTACAATTTTTACTAAACATTTCGTTGGTTGAGCTTCGCCTGTCGAGGTGTCGGTCGCGTTTCTCTGGTATTCAAACGATTTCTGTGGGTTCTTTTGGGAAAAAGGGAGGTCCTTGTATGGCCCCGCAGCTGTTCCGTAACTTTCCGACGATTCGAGTGATTTAATTACATCGGATGCTGGGCTCGTGCCCGAATCTTGTCTCGGAGGTGGTTGATTGTCTAATTCTTGCATTGTTGTATCCTCTGGCCCTATCATGGTTGATTGCGGGACGTCCAGGGTTTCCTCATAGAGAGGTACACCCCACGACACTCGCTTCCCAGGGCCCGGGCGTGGCTTTTTCCACTCAGAACCTTCCTTCCCTTCACACGGGGGGCCTTTAAGGATGGTGGTTCCCATCTCCAGCTGCGTGCCCTCTGGGGTATTAATGGTCTCCAAGGTGGGGGCCAAGTCGTCTCCTTCTATATAGTCCCACTGAGGTGGTTCGGCCAAACTTTTCAAAAATTCCCATTGGTCTTCCGTTTGCCCAGCGCCCGGGCCTTCCCTTATCCTCAGGGAGTAGTCTGGTTCGAAGTTTTCGAACTCCTGTGTAAACGGGCCTTCGGCAGAGTCACCACCTAGGGTGGTGGGTTTTTCGGTCGTCCACTCCAGATCCTCGTGTTCATCCAGGAATTCGGGCATTCCCGCTTGTGCTGCTGCTGTGTCCAGAACGGTAGAGTTGGCGTTGCTTTCCAGACCGCAGGTGTTATCCTCTGTTGTCGGTGGCAGCTCCTGGCCTAGTTCCTGTCCCTCTAATGTGGAATCATTTCCGAAGTCGAATGACGGCGGCTCTTCATAATTTGGTCTTGGCCTGCCTTGACGACGCGCTCCTGCACGCGTCGCTATACCCTCATTATCGCTTGTTTGTGGGGTTTCTTTTGAGATTAACGGAAAAGCGTGTGAGACCGGATTTCGCGATAACGCATCTGCGTTGGCGTTTACTCGGCCGGGTTTATAGATGATTTCGTAATTATAATCAGCAAGCGTAATTTTCCATCGGGCGAGTCGCGATACCGGGTCCTTTACCGAGAATAACCATTGTAATGGCCGGTGGTCAGTTACCAAGAAAAACTTTCGTCCATAGATATACGTGCGGAACTGTTTTACAGCGTAGATTATCGCAAGGCATTCCTTTTCTGTGGTTGAATAGTTTTCCTGTGCGGGGTTAAGTACCTGCGAGGCATACGCTATCGGCGGGTCTTCGCCTATTTTGCCTTGACTCAAAACCGCGCCGACAGCTATGTCGGAAGCGTCCGTTGTGATGATAAACGGTTCGTCGAAGTTTGGATAGTGTAGGACCGGCTCCTTACAGAGTACGTCGCGTAGGTCCTCGAAACTTTCCTGTTGTTTTTCAGTCCAAAGAAATGGAATTCTCGGGCTAGTCAAACTTGTGAGAGATTTAGCGCGTTTTGCCATATCTGGAATAAAACGGCGGTAGTAATTTACAAGGCCTAGAAATTGCTTCAAATTTTTCCGAGTTTTAGGCACGGGGAATTCAGCGACGGCCTTGATCTTTTCCGGATTAGGTCGTACGCCGTCAGCTGCTATTATATGGCCCAGATATATGACTCTGTCCTTCAAGAACTTGGCCTTCTCCGTCTGTAGGATTAAGTTATGCTCGCGTAAGCGTTCGAAGAATCTCTCAAGTCGGTGTTCGTGTTCCGCGAGTGTACGCGAATACACGACCACATCGTCTAGATACACGAATAATTCCTTTCCTATTAGCCCTCTCAAAACGTGGTTCATTAAACGTTGGAAGGTAGCCGGAGCGTTCTTTAATCCAAACGGCATGCGGAGGTACTCATAGTGTCCGTCGGGGGTAGTAAACGCGGTTTTTGCTCTATCCTCAGGAGCCATAGGGATTTGGTGGAAACCGTTAGCTAAGTCGAAAACTGAGAAATATTGGGCCCCACCCAATCTATCAAGAATGTCTGAAATTCGTGGTAAGGGAAAACGGTCATCAATCGTTTTGGCGTTTAAAGTTCTAAAATCCGCTACCACCCTATAGCGCTTGTTTCCCGCCTGGTCTGCCTTTTTCGGGACAACGTGCAGGGGTGAGTTATGCGGAGATGACGAAGGAGCGATTATTCCCAACTCTTCCAGATTATGTGTTTGTTTAGCAATTTCCTCGTCCATTAACGGTGAATGTGGGTATTGGCGAGTGAACACGGGCGTTGAATCGGTCAACGGGATTGTATGCTCTATAGATGTTGTTTGGCCCAACGGGTCTCCGGGTACGAAAAATCTATCTGAATACCGTACAACTAAGTTTTCGATGGTCTGACGCGGTCCCGGGTCTAATTCTTTCAATTTCAGCGTTTCGATTATGTGTTGTAACCGCTCCCCGGTAGGTTTTTGCTCGACACGGTAATTTCCCAAATCCTGATCTTCGTTGCCGTCGAAATCTTCTTCGGGAAAGGGGAAGGGAAAATCCCGCTCGTCGTCATCGGGGCAGCAAAAGTTTATATGTTCGCCGTTTGACTCTAATGCTAATGGTTCGTTTGGACGTGTTAATACGCCCTTATGATTCTGTTTGCATGCCGCTAACGCATCCTCCAATTCTGCCGAATTGGAGAAAGCGACTGGGCGGATTGGGTGTTTCGCTGTTACCATCGTACGTAGATGATACGAGACGATGGCTTCCTCCTGAAGCAGATACGGACTCCCGACCAGACCGGCAATCCCCTCAGGTAAATTAGGCATGTTCAGTACGTGGAATAACGCCCAGCTGCCATTTACCTTTAATGCAGTCGTCCCTAATGTCAAGACTTTCCCATTTAACCCGTTAATTTCGAGGGGTGTAGTGCTTATGACAACGGCCCTTGAGCTCGCAGACCCTATGTCTAACAGGTTCAATGATGAACCCGTGTCTACTATGAATTCTGCCTCACCGTTCTCCAATTGTTCGGCCTTGACCCGGATGCGGGGGGACTCCGCGAGTATGAGTCCCGTCGCTGGTTCTGATTTTGGGGCGATCTTGGCGGTGGTGATCTTTGGGCCTGCGAGGAGGACCCGCCCGCCTCGTTCCGGTCGAACGGGCGGGCGCGCTGGGAGTTTAAATGATTGCGATTTTCTGGGTACGACTCGTATTCTGTCGTTCTTGGCGTGCCCTGAGGTTCGTTTCCTCTTGGTTCTGATGATTCGCGAGGTTGATACCTTTCGGTTTCGCGTGGGTTATATCTTTCCATATCGCGAGGGTCGTAGTTTCGGGGTTCATACCTTTCCGACACCTGGGGTTGGTACCTTTCTTGTTCACGAGACTGATATCCGCGAAATTCGCGAGGTTGATACGATCTAGCCCCACGTGCTCGCGACGGCCTGTTATTCCAAAATCTCCCGCGCGGGGGTCTGTCACCGGGATCGTACAGCCTACCTTCGTAATCCAACGGGCGTTCGCCTTGCCTCGTCAGCAAGGCTCTTGGATGGTACTCCGGCGTCGGGTAGCGATAATAAGGCTCGCGATAATATTCGTCTCGATAGCGGAGGGAGCTATACGCGGAGTACGGGGAAGGGGGTTCGTAATACAAATCCTCCTCGCGCGGTTGTCTCCATTCGGTCCATCTACGCTGGGGGTCGTACGGTGACGGGGGACGCGCGCCACAAGGGTGCCCATACATCTCATCGCGTGGCAAACCGGACAATTCCTGTTCTCGTCTTTGGGCGTGCAATGCCAAATCGAACGCGTCGTCCAAAGATTCGGGATTAGACAAAGCTACTTTAGTCGAAATTCTTTGAGGTAATGCTGTGATAAATGAGGTTCGGGCCAAGCGCTCCACGTCCCTAATGGTCCTATCGACGTTCTCTCCGATTAATTCTCTTGCTCTCACGGTCACCTGTCGGTACAGGCGGCCCACGCGGTGAATAAAATCTATTAGACGCTCCCGGGGAAACATGCTTATACGTTCTAGTTCCAGCCGGAGCTCCTCATAACCGCGGCATGGGGAATATCGGACCCTTAGAAGGGAGAGCAGGTCGGACACGCTTTGACAACCTTTCCCCTCGACATAGTATCTAATAGGATCCTTTAATTTGTATATGAGCTCGGTCAGAAATCGTTCTTCCTGACCGGGTGGGACACGCTGTGTAGCACGCTGTATCGCGGCAGCGAAGTCCTCCAATGTTACAAAATCAGGGTCGAAACGGGGAATGCTGTCAAGAGCCCGGTATACTCTCTCTTCATCTTCTCGGGAACGCCACACGTCTATTGCAGACATTTCAAGGTCGTTCGTCCGAGAACCGAAAGACGGTCGACTATTCAGGGGTGGCGGTGCAGTGGAAGGAACTACAGGGGGAGCATTATCTAAGGAAGGGAAATTGGTAGTGCGTGTCGGAGGAGGTGATCTCATAGTTCCACCTGTCATTGCTAGGCAATGCTCGGCAGAATGAGTTGAGTAGCAGGAAGTGTAGTCAAGTTACGAGCAGATAAGATTGCGGCAGGTCGCGATATGTGGCGACGGCGCGATCTCTTCTTCTAATTAGAAATAATAATAAGGGAAAATAAAATCCCACTTCTGACACCAATTTGTTACGTCCTGAAGGGACTTTTCAATAAATCATTCCGAGCGGCTGGAACGATTTATCGGGTCCTTGCTCTTTCAAGGTGCTAATGCACGCCTTGACTATACTTACCCTGGAGGGATAAGGAGGAAAAGGGATTAAATCAATGGTGACACGGAATTAACGGGAAAATAACGTAATGAAATATATTCTGCGTAAAGATTAAAGTAATATAATAACATACCCTAGGGACGGCGCTCCGTCCCTGCTATCGCAGTGGTCTCGGATTTCGGCACGCTTGCCGGTTATCGCTTCGTTCGCTCCGTAGGTCGCTCAACCTTGCGCTGGTCGTGGTCGCGTGCTGTGCTCTCGGATAGCACTCGGAGGTCGGTCACCTGAAGATCGTCGAATCGCACTGTCTCTAATCGTCGCTTACTCTACGCGTTCCTACGCCGGACACGAGTGACGCACAAGGGCTCTCCCGGCTAGGCCGTTCGCGGTTTGTCGGATGGAGTTACCCTTGCACGGTTTATTGACGGCCGATCGTACTTCGCGGACTGGACGCTAAGACGCGTTCGCGGCTTCTTGACGGCTCTCTGGCTTGTCCTCACTTCCTAAGTCGAACTCCCGAATCAGAATGCTCAATCCTACCTAATCGATCCCGATTCTCGGCCGCGCCTCGATCAATCCGCGCGATTGGGGGAAACTGCCCCGTCGGCAGTTGTCGCTCGCCGTACGCATCGGAAGTATCCGGGCCCGGGCCGCCGAGGGTCACGTTGTCTCTACTGTCGCTACGCGGCTCAGCGCAACGTGACTGACACGCGCGAGACGATTCCGCTGAATCGCCGTTTGCCGAATAAAGCGACGCGCGGACAGCAAGCACGGGAAAAGGGCCTGAAGGGCCCATGTAACACCTCTAAGGAAAACGTGGAAGCCGACGCCCTTTCTAGAATTAAGAATGAGGATACAGAATGGGAATTAGCAGCTAACGCCGCGTTTAATGAAATCGTAGAGGTTTTCGGTAGGCCAGAAATAGATCTTTTTGCGAGTAGTCGGAACACCAAGTGTAGGAAGTTTGTTTCAAGGAGACCAGAACCGGGGTCCTGGGAGGTTGACGCGTTCACGATTCCATGGTCAGAATTAGACCTGTACGCATTTCCCCCATTTGCATTAATCTTAAGAGTGTTAGGAAAAATAATACAAGAAAAGGCATCAGGAATCATAGTAGTTCCAGATTGGCCAAATCAACCGTAGTACCCTTTGTTTAAATCAACGGTAGTAGGAGAAATATTAAGGTTTGAAGCGAGTCCAGATTTGCTATTACCTGCTGACAGGTCGAGACAACATCCAAGAGCCGATCACCTAGGGCTATTGGCAGGAAAAGTATCGGGGAGGCATTTTTGAAGAAGGATGTACCAGAGGAAGCGTTAGAGATTGTTTTAGCTTCTTTGTCAGAAGCTACTGCTAAACAGTATGAGACAGTTTTGAGGCAGTGGTCGAGTTTTTGTAGAGAGGAAGGGGTTCAATATTTGGAACCAACTCAGAAGACTCTTTCACAGTTTCTAGTGAAAATATTTAACAACGGGGCATCATACGGTACACTAAATACCTGCAGATCAGCAATATCATTAATTTCTAAGGATAAGATAGGAAATAACAGTATTATTAGTAGGTTTCTTAAGGGAGTATATAAATTAAGACCAACAACACCTAAATATGCATTCACATGGGATGTTCAGAAAGTATTAGAGTACCTGAAAAGGCTTTATCCGTTGGATAATTTGACCTTACCCGACTTAGCAGAAAAGACGGCGACCCTGTTGGTGTTGTGCACGGGACATAGAGCACAAACGATTGCAAACATTGAAATAAAAGACATATCAAGGTCCACAGAAGGTCTGGAGATAAGAGTAAGAAAGGCAGTGAAGAATTTGGGCCCAGGACAATTTCAACTACTGCTCAGAGTCTCAGAGTTCAAACAGAATCCGGAGCTGTGTGTAGCGTCTACGGTGACGAGATATCTGGAAGTAACTAAGGATCGAAGAATGGAGTTGGGAAAGTTGTTTATCGCTACAAGGAAGCCGTTTAAAGAAATTGGGACTCAGACCATTAGCAGATGGGTAAAGTCAGTCCTGAAAAAGAGTGGAATAGATGTCACAATCTTTCTGCACATTCGACGAGACATGCAACTACGTCAGCGGCCTACGTTAAAGGGATAAGCCTGGACACAATTAGAAGAACAGCTGGATGGTCACAATGGTCGCAAATGTTTGCAAGGGTCTATAATAGACCAATAGAATCCAAAGAGGAATTCGCAAGAGCAGTATTCCAGTTAGATGGTTAACTTGTTTAAGAAACATTGTATAAAAGAAAGAGAAATATATGGATATATATGTTTAATATAATCTCTAAATAACTACATGGTAATCTCGAGAACGAGTCTCGAAATATAATTAAACGATCAAACGAACTTACCTGAAGTGAAGTTCGATCGTAATTATATGAAGAGACTCGTTCGAAGAGATTACGTCCCACCCAAAGAATAATAATTAAGGAAAGTAATCAGGTCCCATCCCTTTACTCATCTCTAATTCGAGAGTTCGTCTTTCTTTTATTCCTTGCTTACATACTCTAAAATTATGAAGAACGGTGCCGGAAACTGGAAGGACCGGACCGGTAAATTTTTTTTTTGTTTCACTCTAAAAACGTTGTGAGCGCTGCCGGCAGTGATGATAACTACATGGTAATCTCTTCGAACGAGTCTCTTCATATAATTACGATCGAACTTCACTTCAGGTAAGTTCGTTTGGTCGTTTAATTATATCTTACTGAATGTCCCAATTTTCATTGTTTCACGAGAAGTGGTCTATGACGCTTTTTTTTACAAATATTCCTTTCCTGCCATTGAAATTCAAAGTAACCGAAGTCTTTTTACATGTGAAAGATGCGGAACTTTTTCCTATGTACAGTATGCACGATATTGTCGGCAATTTGTAAAAAAGTACTATGCCCTATTAAATAAACAAATTTCATTAATTTTACTGTCCCAATAGGATCACAAATATACGTAATAACTGAATGAAATGCAAAATTAACGATAAATATATGATTTGGGTGAGAAAATGTTTTGTGCCGTGTTTCGACACGAAACTCTCGGTTGGAGAGGCATACAATGTGGATAACATGTAAAATGTCACGTTTTCAATATTCAGTAACATACTGCTGAGATTTTCCACATTAAAATGAATTCGAATATGGTATAAATCGGATTATTTCTAGAACTGTAATAGATAATTAAATATAAATACGTAACATTTCTAATCTAATAATGCTATAAATAATCCGATTTATACCGTGTTTAAATTTATTTTCATGTGGAAAATCTCAGCAGTATATTACTGAAACGTTCATGCCGATACGATAGAAAATGTGAAAATTTTACACCAAACGTTACCAAACAAAATTTACACCAACGTAGAAAAATATTTCCAAAATAAATTAACAATTTTTTATTAGTATTTCGAAAACGAATAAATACCCGAAGCTACAATTTTAGATTTAGGGTTCACACCCCCTCCCCCAAACCTCATCTCGATCGGCCACTGGAGCCATTCGGAAGAATATCCTTTATTCGTTATATTTATTCGAATTAAACCTTCGAATAAAAAAAGGTAATTATGCAGAACAGGTGTTTCCTCACCGATTTCAATTATTTTTGGATAAGGTGAATGTCCCAATTTCTGCTCATTTAAGAGGTTACTTGTCATAAAGAGGGTGTAAAAAGGACAATGTTAAGTCCTAGAGGGGTTTACTGACCCAAGAGCGTACAGCATATGCTATACACCGTTGGAAAGGTCTCGCCAAGGCGAATCGACTGATACCATTTTTAACTTCGATATCAGATGGGATAATGTCGAAAAATTGCCTCAAAGTTCGAGATTTTGCGGTTTTGAACAAAAGAAACCGGTAGTAAAAGCTCATCCGGCCCGAGGGACCTCGGGTAGGCAGCTGAGGAAAAACTGAGGGGTGTAAGCGATATTCTAGCAGATTGGGACGGCAAATGTGCCCCACCACCTTCATTTCAGTGCCGTGTTGGGCCTGCGTTTGTCGCATGGGCCCCGTTCCAAATGCCCAGGGCGAAATCGCCAATGGATCAGTTGTTTTTCATGAACATAGTATATTCATGATAGACGATTCGCAGGTATGAGTTGGGAATGTGCAGGTTAGTATTCAGACTAATGCGTCACTTACAATAGTGAAAGGAGTGACATTTTATTGATTGAACAAAACATAATGATGTGAAGATGAATATGTATTTGTTTCATATAATGGCTTTAAGGCTCCCATACACGCGTGAGCCACTGGCCAAACTGCTCGCGAACTGCAGACCCGGCAAGCATGCTCGCTGGTGTGTGGGATAAGGGATCAACGAGCGATTAAAATGCTCGGCTCGCTGACGACGTGTGTAGGCTCCCGCTAGCATGTGGACGAGCTTCACGCGAGCGGCTCGGCGAGCGTGTGTAACGTACCGCTACCTGCCGCCATAAATTTTTTCCTTAATTCCAGTATTCATTGTTAATTTCTTTATATTAAATGTAAGATAGTGTATAACGCGTGCTAAAACGTTTCAAACAGCGCGCTAGAAGAGATAGTGACGAGCAACGCATGCGCGTAGCCGCCGATTCAAGCAACAGAGTCAGCGCCGCGAGCGAGCCAAGCGCGCGTGCGCATATCGTACGAACAACCGGACGCCAAATATTCTGAGCGACGTACGCGAGTGGCGCGAACCGGAAGTAAATTATCATTGGTGCGCAAAATCGCGCAGCCCGTGATTGGCGCGGGCTAAGGATACCAGGCCGGTATAAATACAGGCCCACCAGCAGCTGAAATCAGACTTGGTTCTATCACCGAACCACCTAGACCTAGGTAGCTTTCATTAGCTCCTCTGTCACGAAGAAGTTTCTTTAAAATTCCATATCCTCTCGAGGTAGCTTTAATTAGCTCCTCAAACCACCACCAATCCTCACGAGGTAGCTTTAGTTAGCTCCTCCATTTCCTCTCGAGGTAGCTTTAGTTAGCTCCTCCACTTCCTCTCGAGGTAGCTTTAATTAGCTCCTCAACTACAATCAATCCTCTCGAGGTAGCTTTAATTAGCTCCTCAACCACAATCAATCCTACTCGAGGTAGCTTTAATTAGCTCCTCAAACCACTACCAATCCACACTTTAGTTAGCTCCTCCATTTCCTATCGAGGTAGCTTTAGTTAGCTCCTCCATTTCCTCTCGAGGTAGCTTTAATTAGCTCCTCAACTACAATCAATCCACTCGAGGTAGCTTTAATTAGCTCCTCAACTACAATCAATCCACTCGAGGTAGCTTTAATTAGCTCCTCCACCATTAACCTAGGCCTATACCACTACCAACTCCAAAGCGTGGGGCCAACTTATAGGCACCAGAAGCCAAAACGACTCTTAGAGAAGGAGATCTTCTCAACTTAAACATAAACCAAAGGACCTAGCGTCAAACTCTTGTATTATATACCATTTCCGACCAAGTGTCAAAAACCTTATTCATTAGATATAATTAATATCTCGTTACGCGATATATCAATTTACTCCTAGTTTCTATATTCTTACTTATCGACCAAGCGTTAAACATACATAGGAAGAATACCCCTAATTACCGACTTAGTGTCAGATCCGAATCGAATCCAAATACTATATTATCGACCGAGCGACAAAAACCGAAATCTACTAGATTATCTGTAATCAACAAATATTCTTTCATGCCGATTCCAGGGCGAAAGTTGTAATTTACGGTGTGTTTACTACATCTCGTATGCGCAGGGTTGGTGGAACCATTATGCAAGTTAGGAGCCGCATAAGGGCGCCAGCCGAATGGGACGCTAAAAAACTGTCTCGCACGCTTAATAATATAGGAATACAACCCCCACATAAACGAAATCTTCATCCCGTAAAAATAAAACATATTAAATAGAAAACAGGTGCAAAAATTTGGGGCACCAAAAATTTTCTTGCATAAGGGCGCCAACTAACCTCGCGTCGGCCCTGCGTACACGTCACGCTGGTGCTACGTGGCTAGACTACGCCATTAGCGCCACCAACGGACAAGCCTTGAAGTTTCATTCTGTCAGTTTTCGATTCATAAATTCATTATTATTTCGACATACGGTGGTTATTAGCACTCATACGCACCAGACCACCCTGCACGGATGTCTGCTGAAGGCAACTATACCCGCAAAAACGTCTTTCATGCCGATTTCAGGGCGAAAGTTGTAATTTACGGTTTGCTTACTATACGCGTATATGTACACGCTCAACTTAGCTTGTGTGAGCGTACGAACACATTCAACGCCCGGTGAGACGGCAGCCTTAAGGACATAGGCGAATTTCAAGGCGAGATTTATTTATTTATTTTTTACCTACTACCGAGGAATATCAAAAAGTAATTTCTCAACATTAACATCGGATGTGATTGCTCTATTGGCAATTCTTCGCTGCCCAATGAAGAAGATAGCGATTAAAATGAATAATATATTGCATAACTTTGTACATATTTATACTATATATTTGTAATAATATTTCCTCTCAAGCACCTATAATACGGACACAATCAGGCAATATTAACTTTTACCGAGAACACCTGTATTTTTACAGGTACACAAAAACAAGCAAAAGATACATTTAAAGTATATATACGTACAGGAAAAAATAATGACAAAAATAATTTTGCTTAGCTAGAATCGCATTCTAAACCACTGTGGGTCGCCAGGCGGTGATCAGCCCCCCCCCCCCCTCCCTCAAATCTCTGAGTTTCCCGACCTTAACATCCGCAAACCTTTTCACTGTTTTCGAAAAGGATTTTTCGAGAACTATAAACATTTTATGGTATGTAGGAATGAAAGTATGAATTCATCAAACAAACGGACGTAGTCTTTCAAGCTTTAGAAGAGCAGTACTTTCGATTACAGCTTCATATCGTAAAAGTACCTACCTGAGTCATTATTAGCTTTAATGGCATGTCGGCCTGCTTTTTATGAGCTTACAACCCGTAATGCTAGTTTATGTGGATCATGGAAGTTTTCCGCGCTATCCAGGCTATTGGACCCGCAACTTCGGGTGACCCAGTAATATGGGCAATCAGGATGCGTTGAAACAATGAAGTATACTAACCGCTGTCCCTTCGAACCGAAAACTTTTACAATTTGGCAAATTCGCGTGATCCCCACCCTGAAAACATTTTAGACCTGACTACAATTTTTGAACGTTCCAAGAATCAGTTGCACTTCAGAAACCGTGCGAACATTCGTGGAATCGCTGCGGAATTCATACAAAACTGGCCTGTTTGCGCTAGGTGTATACGACATATTTTTACCGCGATCTTCAGTGACTGTGTACTGTGGCAAGATGGATTGTCACGTCCCGCGACGTGGAGTCTAATGTTAATTAACCTTTTAAAGCATATATTTACTATTTCGTACTTTAGAGGTGTTATAACCACCTCACATAAATATTGTGCAACAATACCAGCCGATAAGGCATTGTAACCAAAACTCGCGATAAGAAGAACTCGAGCCGTGAATCTACAGACGGCAACAGCGAGCAGGAGAGCAGCTATCATAGGAAGTGGCGGCCAGCCGGCTACACAAACACTAGGAAGGCCCAAACAATACCAGTTGACGTTCAGCATGGGACGGAGGCCCCTATCAACCAATGCAGCCGACACCCTCATGGATCTGCGCTCCTGATCATCGCCACAAATTGCCCTCCCTTTATTTCCCGTAAATTGAGATCCAATACGGAACTAATGTATATTAACTTCAATCCCTAGTATGTGGACTGTACGAAACCAATCGTACAGTGTACATCGAAAAACCTACCAGCGTAAACATCTAAAAAATGAATTAGATTAAGAATTTAGCTATCGAAGCTGCTGAGGGTTTCGTGTAACTGCAGAAATACGTTTTAAGTTGTGAAGAAGACACCGAAATAGGTATGTGGAGCAATAGCTCGAATTCTGCGGTAAACAAAACTCTCCGGTAGCCCGCTGGGAAGAATTCTTCAGGTGGATCCCACGGCAGGTGATTGGCAGATTTCATCTCCCACCGTCTAATTGTCATGTGACAAACCTGGAGAAGGAGTGATCAATAGCCCTATAAAAAGGGACTGACCACCCGCGGAGCTTAGAATTATCACATTATTATCATAATTATTAATTAACAGAGAATTATCATAACTATTGTTATTACCAAAATCATTATAAAAAGTTATCAGAGAGTACCAACAACTCATAAAGGTGTAAAACCAGAGAATAACAATAAAGGTAAATTTTTATTATTATTAAACCAGTGAGTGAAGTGTTTCCACCCTTTACCTCATCCTATAAATTGAGCACTAGTCTTTTGGAATATTGAATTTAAATTAAGAAATATGTATTGACGGGTTGCGGGTTGCGCTGATTGAAGGTATTACTTATGAGCAGAACGTTGCCCGCGGTTTTATCAGAGATTAAGCGTAAACCGTGATCGACGCGATTTATACAATCATTAATTTACTTCTAAATCAATGATTGAAACTATGGAAGGATCACGCTTGCCCCGCCGATGGTGTTACCTATGAGCAGAACGTTGCCCGTGTTAGCACCTGATGCGGAAGGTGGAGAGTGATTAATCGGTCAATTAATAATTGCTGTTAAAAAATACCATAGGACAATTGCCAAGAAATCATAGTGCGGGACGACGTGTGCAGTTAAGAAAAATAAACTGTTATTATCGAGAAGCGCCGGTGACAGGCAACGAGTTTTGGCATCCCTACGCTTCCGATCATCAGGCAGGAAATCAACTCCCTGTATTTGGGCGTACCCTGGTTGTCGGCAAGTGGACCACCCCGAAGCCCGACCAGGCTCAGGAGATATCAGGGGTTTCATCAGGTCCCATCTCGTGGAAGTTAATCCAAATATCGCAATAAGAAAGGTAGGGTACTTCACAGAATAGTAATATTGAATTTCACCAAAATATCGTCTCAACTATCCCAGAGCGTAAATCCCTGGATTTGCTCAAAAGCGGTTAAATACGTGAACTCCATAAAATCGCGCCCCAAATAGGAAGTAGGGACGTAACATTAAGAGTAATTTTATTGGTGGCAGCGGTGGGATAATCCGCAATAGTTGAGAAATCAAATCAGTAAAATAAAAAAAAAAAGTAAAATCTAGAATCATGTCGGATCACGAAGAAATGGACGAAGAGGAGGAATTGAGGAAACAAACGGGAATAATCCGAAGGGCCAAGGAGGCCTTAGAAAAAAAGGGTGAACTGACCCAAGCTGAAATATTAAATCAACTTTTAGAAGTATTAACTATGTGGGGTGAAAAATTCGATCATTTACAGTCAATAACTGCAAGAGTGAAAAAATTAGAGCAAGAACACGCCGAAGAGGTTCAAAGTATTAAATCTGAAATAATCACCCCATATACGGCCATAAAACGTCCAGTAGCGCGTGAATTAGAAGCTCGCGATTTTCAATCTAAACAAGATCCGACAGACGGAAAAATTCCAATCAAACTAGCGTTAGAAGCAGTTCCTTTCTTCGATGGCTATCGACCATCTGTTTTTCAATTTTTAAAAGCATGCGAACGGGCAAAATCAATGTTAGCCCCTCGGCAAGAAATGCAATTAACAAAATTATTAATGAATAAACTACGCGGACATGCTTTAATTGCTATAGGCGATTCTGATCTAATTACGTTAGACGAATTCGGGAATAAATTAAAACAGTACTTCGCGCCGTGTAAAAACGTAAATCAATATAAAGGCGAATTGGGAAATACATTTAAAAAACAAGGAGAAAATATTCTCGATTATATAACTCGCGTTCAAGATTTGCGTTTAGCCATAATGGACGGAAAAAAGCGAAATAATGGGGAAATATCCGCTACGCTCCAGGAAAATATCAATGCAGACACGTTAGAAGCTTTTATTAAAGGATTACCTCGCGAAATTTCTTTACGATTGAGACAAGATCGCCAAGGACTAGGGCTGGATGAAATCTACGCTCTAGCCGTAAAAATTGACAAGGAAGTTAAATTAGAAGATGAGAGAATGAAGGCAAGTTCGTATACTCGTCACCAACCTGTAGCACCCCAAAATAAATTGAATTACGGACCCCCTAAAAACGAAGGAGCCATACCGAAATGGCAAAATAACCAACCGCGAAATAGCGGATGGCAAAACAACGCTACACAAAATAACGCGTGGCAACCAAATGCATCGCAAAACAGCGGAGCAGCAACATCGCCACCGAATCAATCAGGGATTTCAATTATTGTAAGAAACCAGGACACTTAATCAAGGATTGTTTCAAGTTTAAGGCTAAGATAGAGTCAGGAGAATTAGTCCCATATTCAAGAAAAAACGAGGGAAACGAGCAGGGCCCTTCGGAAACGACAGGCGCAATCCGGAGTGGAAACCCTCCACAGCGCCAGAAAATAATGAAGATAGGAGTCCCAGAAACGGAAGAAGCAACACCATCCGGAAAATCAGCACCCTGGAAACCGACGTTGGAAATCGAGGAAAAGAAGTCAGCGAAGGAAAAACAAACCAAGAGGGACTCGATGGAGGAACAAGACGAAGAAATAAACGAACAGTAACTGTTCCAATTAATACAGTACGAAATATTCCTACAATACTAATTACATCTCCAAATCTGGAAGGGAAGGCACGATTAATGGTTGACTCGGGATCCGACGTCAATCTCATCAAGAAATCAATGGTAACAGCATCGACAATCGTCAACACTCAAGAAATCATATATATCCGTGGAATAATCGATTCGAATCAAGCTACCTTAGGGACTGCATCAATAATGATTGCGAATCATCCAGTGAATTTCCACGTGGTAAACGACATACTGTTTGACGATGAAGACGGAATCCTAGGATCCGAATTTCTGTTACATCAAGAAGCCAGCATCGATTATGCAAAAAGGCAAATCAAGAGGGGAAAAAAATATATTCCCTTTAATACATACGAGGAGATATCCGTGCCAAAAAGAAGTTCAGTCCCTTTCCATATTAAGGGGTTACGCCACCCTGAGGCGGCCGAAATAACATCAAAGTTTACGAATTTTTTTCTACGAAACTATGAATGGGACAATTACTTCATTATTATTTATGGTTAGGGCATACATTAAAGGACATATTGTGTAAATTTGACAACAAAATATTAAAAAATGGCCGAGCTATCCGTTATCCGGCAAAACTCCTCCGTCAGGACGCGCGCAGACGGTGTAACGGATTGTGATGCCCAGGATTATCTGAAACTAAAAAACCCATAGTTTTATTGTTCATTGATAAAATATCTATCGTGTAGCATAGGGATTGAGAGAAAAAAGCATTTTTGTACAAATGCGAGCAAAGTGAAAATGAACATTAAATTTTTACCAAAAAGGCAAAATTCAAACAATTACTATAAACAATTGGGATATGGTATCAAAAAAATCCTATGCTACATGATAGATAATGTTGTTAGAATTATGTGTATCAAATTTGAAGTAAATCGGACGTACAGTTTCGGAGATTTTTGATACACCATTTGTAAAAATGTAGTTTTGAGAAAAACGGAAAAGAAGGAAAAGTGCGACTTTAACAGATGTTAGAGAAAAAGATTTTAGTGTTACCTTCAATCGGCAATGCCTGGGCCATACAGTGTCTCTTCGGCAGCAAAAGTAATGTCTTCAGATTCTTTTTGAGCTGCTCGTTTTAGTTTCCTAGCCTCTTTTGTTGCTTGCTGCGCTCTTAGATTCGCAATTGTGATGCGATCCGTGTCCCACTTTTGACAGGCTTGTTGCGCGCTCGGTCCAATTGTTAAATTCATAATTTGCATTATAAGTAATATATTGTTATATCCATCGTTAAATATATTTATTGCAATGTTTGTTGCGATTTCGACAATTTTCGCACCGCTGGAAGTGACTTTCGGTGCCATAGACCAAATGAGAGCGTTTACGCTTTCATTGTTATTTTGCGTGAAACCTCCCAAACAACGTTCTAATAATTCATTGTTACTCAATCTTTCGTACACTGGTCGAATAGCTTTTTGAACATCTTTTGAAATTGGGTCCAAGTGTTTGTAATTTTCCAGAGATTCGTGAGCCTGCGCTTTCTGCCATGAGCACCAGGAATCTTTCCCAGTAGGGCACTTCTCATGTTGGGGATTCTTATCAGTGGAAATTTTATGATAGAAGGTGGCCCAAATTGCATTCTTCATTTCTTCTATTGAATTTGAATTCCTTCTGATGGCTAGGCCATAATAAACGGTTAATTCGTCAATAAGTTTGGCAGTTAGTTTACCTCTACCACCAAGGCCTTTATTTTCCTTCTTTACTTTACGGAGTTGCGCACCCATTCGTTTCTGGACGTGGCCAATACATTCTTTTTTTTTTCACAATAACGTCACCATAAGGTTCTGAGTCTAGAATCCCTTTGTATGTTTTGCTATCTCCGTCGCCGATGTAATTTGCGTATCTTATACCATACTTTTCCTCCGATGCTGCAAACATTTCTGTTACCGCATCAACTTCCATCTTTCCTGCAGATCCTGTATGATTGGCTGAACATTGTTCGCTGTGTTTTTCTTTCCATTCTTGGTACTCCTCAGTATCGTCATACTTTTTCCAAAATTCGCATGCTTTGCAATAGCGTGATTTTATTACCGCATTTATTACTTTGCAGGTATAATGTGCAATAATAGTTGCTACTCCGACAAGAGAAGAAAATCCCCGTTTTCTCCAAGTTCCGTCTCCTGAAACAGTTAGTCCTTCCGGGTTTCCCTTTTGTAAATTCATTTCTTTTTCTGCATTCACAGCATTTTTCATTGATAGTTCACACGCACTTTTTGCGGCGGTATGAAGATTTTGAACTATTTTGTCGTAAAATGAATGAAACACAGGTTTCGGCATGTCCATTATTCCACAGAATTTATCTATTCCCGCCAAACCAAGTCCAAGTAATCGAAAAGCAAAGACAATTCTTCTGTTCACATCGTATGCTTTCGCATCGATGAGAGGACTTGAGTTTACACACACAGGTTGGCACGATTCACAAGTCATATTGATTTTAAAACCAAGTCCACGAATAGCAGATTCTGTGAATTTCACTTTGCCATTACACACGTTACATTTCACTGCCTCACTAATAGCCGAGAAAACTGCTACAAAATTTATTATGCGGTAGCCAAACGTTGCGTCAACTACTATATCGACATCTTCAGTCGCTTTTAATTTTTTCGCTGACGTACTCGTGCTAGCTTCCTCACTTTCCATCAAATAGCGATTTGCAGGATGATGTTTCCTTTTATGGCTCGTAGAAGCACGTCCAGAATGTTTTCTCGAACCCTTCTGATCAAGATATACACGTTTTGACATTATGAAAATAAAACTAAGACTTTTTCGAAACTTCTAAGCACGACGTTTACTCTGACGATGCGATCGAAAGACTGAGTCAATCTTTCCGAACATTTGCCTTACACCAATGCAATTAACCCCCTAAAGCTTTAAAATCACCCTACTATGTCCAAAAGCACCCTGCCGTATCCTGGAAATAAAACAATAAAAAAAGGCCTAGGTAATCCTCCCGCGAAGCGGATGGTCGCTACCTATTCCGAAACGGCAACTGCCGCACGACCTTCCAAGCACTGTAACTTGGCTATTTTTGGGAGCTGTTGCATCCACCATGGCTTAAATTATTCCCTGAACTCCAAATTAAAGGAAAATAACAAAAATAAAAAATCGATTTTTTTTAAATCTCAGGGTGGCGTAACCCCTTAATATTGCAAATCCAGAACTGCGTGAAGGATACGTAGGAAAATTGCACATCAAAGAAGGAATCTATTTGGGAAATGTCTTAGTGACAAATCGAGAGGGTAAAGCCCATATGAGAATAATAAATAGTACGGACGAGGATTGTAATGTTGTAGTACCTACAATTGAATTACTTCCATTTGAAGAACGTTCCTACGAACGATGTAACTTAACAAAGATATCAAAAGAAGATCGATTCGAGGAAATCTTGAAACTACTGAGGTTGGATCACTTAAACAAAGAAGAAAAGGAAAATGTGATGCAACTGATAAAGGAAAATGAAGATCGATTTCATCTAGCAGGAGAAATTTTAGAAGGAACAGATATCATACAACATAGAATTCATACTACAGATGATATACCAATAAATACACGACAGTATCGATATCCACCAGTTCATAAAGATGAAATAAACCAACAAATAACGGTATTATTGGAAACTGGTGTGATAGAATCATCCTCATCTCCGTATTGTTCACCCATTTGGATCGTTCCTAAGAAACCTGATTCAAAAGGAAAAAAACGATGGAGAGTAGTAATCGATTATCGTAAATTAAACGAAAAGACAATAGGAGACGCATATTCCCTACCAAATATTACAGAGATATTGGATCAATTAGGGAGTGCAAAATATTTCTCCACATTCGACTTAGCATCAGGGTTTCATCAGATTAAGAAGGCACCAGATGATGCACACAAGACAGCATTTTCTACACCATACGGACATTACCAGTTTACAAGAATGCCCTTTGGATTAAAAAATGCTCCTGCAACATTTCAACGCTTAATGAATAGCGTTCTATCAGGACTTCAAGGAACCGAACTTTTTGTTTATCTGGATGATATAGTAATATACTCTCGTTCTCTTCGTGAATACGAAATAAAATTTACAAGATTAATGAAAAGACTACGAGAAGCAAAATTAATGCTTCAACCAGATAAATGTGAATTTTTACGACATGAAGTAATTTATTTAGGACACATAATTGATGAACATGGAGTAAAACCTGATCCGAAAAAGATTGAAGCAGCAGAAAATTTTCCTAGACCTAAAACTCTTAAGAACATTAAACAATTCTTGGGATTAGTTGGATACTATAGACGATTTATACCTGAATTTTCAAAGAAATCAAAACCACTAACAAACTTATTGAAAAAGACAACGAAATTGACTTGGAATAAGGAAGAAGAAGAAGCATTTCAAATATTAAAGAAATCTTTATTATCTAAGCCAATACTTCAATACCCGGATTTTTCGCACCCGTTCAAGGTAACGACGGATGCTTCAGGTTACGCTATAGGAGGAGTGCTTAGTCAAGAATTTACCGGCGACGATCTTCCTATTGCTTATGCGTCCTGCTTATTAAATACAGCAGAACAGAATTATTCTACAATTGAAAAGGAATGTTTAGCAATTATTTATTGCGTAACACATTTTAGACCTTACTTATATGGTCGTAAATTTAAAATAGAAACAGACCACAAACCTCTAGTATGGATGAATTCAATAAAAGATCCAAATTCTCGAATTTGGAAATGGAAACTTAGACTATCCGATTACGAATATGAAATAAGTTATACAAAAGGAGAAAGTAACCTTAACGCGGATGCATTATCTCGAAATCCGCCAGAAGTATGCTTACCAATAAGAGCAAGAGAGGAAGAGGATCCTCCAGAAGGCGAACCACCTCAAAAGAAAAATTTGCAGTCAACTTCATCGGAGGATTTCGAAGAACCAATGACGAGAAGTAGACATTTAACTTTCCCAAATAGGGAACTCAAATCTTTAGAATTCCCGAAAAGGAGACGTAAACGTATACCAATACCAGAAGAATCAGAAGATGAAGATATGGAACAAAATACGTTATCATCAGAAACGCCTCAAAATAGGGAACAAAAACGAAAAAGAACATTATCAAGCGATTCATCAATTGTTGATCTTTCACCAAAAAGAAAAATCCGAGAAGAAGAATCAATTAAAACTACAGGAACAATACAAGAAGAAGAAGGATATACTGAAACCACAGAAACACCACGAGAAAAAGAATCAATGGAAATAACCAATATATCTCCATCATCGCCTCAATTATCACAATTATTATATATATTAATTTTAAATGGTCTCACGTCATTATGGGACGTAATCACGGAATTCGACCTGAAATCATTTGCTATAAGTAGAACCCATAATATAGAGGATGTACCATGGAAATATATTATGAATAGTGTAACGTCCCACGATTTTTCGTGCGTTTCTATTCCAAATTTCATTCGTAAACCTCAAAATCACTCCATCAAACTCTATCAAACTCAACTCTTACCCCTTTTCCCCAATCGCTGATCACCTTGATGATGTACCTTAGCGGTCCCCATCTCAAGATGGTCGGTACGAAACCTCCTTCGCTTAATTCGTCCAACGAGGCACAAATTCCCTCCTCAAACTAAATCTAAACAAGTCCCTCGCCCCAAACTCTTCTTAAATCGAGACCACATCTCACCCCTTCTCTACGACCCTCTAAATCAAAACCACAAATACCCCTTTCCTGTTAAAACAACCAAAATCCATTCGATGAGTTGAGTAACTCCTTTCGCAGTCATAAAACCCCAAAAATCTAACGGCGACACATATTTGGCGTACGTGACATAAATATGTCTATTAATAGCCATACCGTTTATAAAAACCCCGGAAGTCCTACTGCGTCTTATTCCGAAATGTGCCAAGGCCACTACCGCGCGTACCCCCGCCACATCCTTATAAATACGAGGGGACCGAGACAGAAGGGCTCTCTTTCGACGAAAACAATTGAGAGGATCATCATTGATAAATCACGAAAGTTTATATATATTAAATAGTGTGACAAAATTCATCTCACAAATCATTGTAAGCATTTAAACCATACCATTTACACTGCATATCATCCTCATCTTATAATTTTGTATTATTATTATTATTTTCGTGTCTAAGCTTATTGCTATTCATTATTATATAGATTTCATATTATTTACTTTATTTACTGCTTATTGCATTGTCTTGTCTACGCTTATAGCAATTTCATATTATTTACTTTATTTACTGCTTATTGCATTGTCTTACCTACGCTTATTGCGATTTCATATTTACTTTCAATAACAATTGCTTATTACTTATTCATATGTAACTCATATTCATACTCATACGCTTTCAATAACCATTTGAAATAAAGTATTTATGCTATCGACCGTATTTCTTAAATAAACAATAAGTGTTTTCGGCGCACTAGTTCGGTCAGTTTAATTAAACTGACCGAACTAGTGCGCCGAAAACACTTATTGTTTATTTCAATAACCATTGTATATAATAAATGTCATGTGCTAATGCTAAATCCCTAACGCATAATTATAACGCAAAAATCATACCAACAGTGCATCAAAAAGAATAAACAATTCCTAAATAAATCACGTTACGAGTTATTGTGTCTGGTCTTCTGTTTGCGAAGAATCCCAAATGTAACGTTCTCAACGAGACGTGGTCGTTGTTACAGGAGTTTCCACGAGTAAGAGCGGTTTACTCGCGGAATAGTGGGATTTGGTTCGGGTGGCGTGCGATAAAGAAATAAATTTCAAGAATCGGAGTCCTTTCTTTGTAGATAAAACGTAACAAAAATGTTTATTCAAATATTTGCTTATGACCCTTGGTCGGTAATTTAACAGAAAGATTTACAGATAATCTAGTTGATTTCGGTTTTTGACGCTCGGTCGATAATATGGTTTTTGGTTTCGATTCGGATCTGACGCTAAGTCGGTAATTAGGGGTATTCTTCCTATGTATGCTTAACGCTAGGTCGGTAAGTAAGAATACAGAAACTAGGAGTAAATTGATATGTAGCGTAACGAGATATTAATTACATCTAGTTAACAAGGTTTTTGACACTTGGTCAGATATGGTATATAATACAAGAATTTGACGCTAGGTCCTTTGGTTTATGTTTAAGTTGAGAAGATTTCCTTCTCTAAAAGTCGTTTTGGCTTCTGGTGCCTATAAGCTGGCCCCACGCTTTGGAGTTGGTGGTGGTATTGGCTTAGGTTAATTTGAGGAGCTAATTAAAGCTACCTCAAGAGGAAGTGGAGGAGCTAACTAAAGCTACCTCGATAGGAAATGGAGGAGCTAACTAAAGCTACCTCGATAGGAAATGGAGGAGCTAACTAAAGCTACCTCGTGTGGAATGGTAGTGGTTTGAGGAGCTAATTAAAGCTACATCGATAGGATGTGGAGGAGCTAACTAAAGCTACCTCGAGAGGAAATGGAGGAGCTAACTAAAGCTACCTCGTGAGGATTGGTAGTGGTTTTGAGGAGCTAATTAAAGCTACCTCGAAAGGATATGGAATTTTAAAGAAACTTCTTCGTGACAGAGGAGCTAATTAAAGCTACCTAGGTCTAGGCGGTTCGGTGATAGAACCAAGTCTCCTTTTCAGCTGCCGGCGATCCGGTATTTATACCGGGGTGCTGACTGGCCTGCGCCAATCATAAGTCTGCGCGATTTTTGCGCACCAATGATAATTAGCTTCCGGTTCGCGCCACTCGCGTACGTCGCTCGGAATATTTGGCGTCCGGTTGTTCGTACGATATGCGCACGCGCGCTTGGCTCACTCGCGGTGCGGACTCTGTTGCTTGAATCGGCGGCTACGCGCCTGCGTTGCTAGTTACTATCTCTTCTAGCGCGCTGTTTGAAACGTTTTAGCACGCGTTATACGCTATCTTACATTTAATATAAAGAAATTAACAATGAATACTGGAATTAAGGGAAAAAATTTATGGCGGCAGGTAGCGGTACGTTACACAAACCAAAACAAACTGCAATAACAGCTGATCTCGATTCTCGAACGCTAGAGTGCCAGTAGTGTTTACAAACGTTCTTTTGTATAGACCTATATCTAGACGGGTTTGAAAGAAGCATTACACGTAATTTCTTATGTGAATGCAACGGTGGATGCAACTTTCAAAACCAAAATAAATACAAAGTAGTATAACGGGTGTTCTCCGGGTGTGTATTTACCTGTTAAACCTTCCCTGGTCGATCAGTGTGACGGATTATAGATTCGCGCCTGCATTCCATCAAAACCTCAGTGTGACGGATTATAGATTCGCGCCTGCATTCCATCCAAACCTCAGAGTGACGGATTATAGATTCGCGCCTGCATTCCTACCCAAACCTCAGTGTGACGGATTTAATATTCGCGCCTAAATTCCTCTCAAACCCCTCAGAGTGACGGATTTAAGATTCGCGCCTGGTCTTCCCTCAAAACCCTCAGCGTGACGGATTTAAGATTCGCGCCTGGCCTTCCCTCAAACCCCTCAGAGTGACGGATTCAATATTCGCGCCTAAATTTCCTCCAAACCTCAGAGTGACGGATTATAGATTCGCGCCTGACATTCATTCCTTCCCCCAATTGTCATCGTTCCCAAAGACCTCACCCGGGACGTGACAATAGATTAAAGGACATTTTCGGAGAACTACCAATTACAATCACTATTTGCACGGGTGACGTAATAACACCACCTGAAAATCTGAGGGAATACATAATAAAAGAAAAACATACTTCGTCCAGTGGAGGACACAAGAGAGTTACAAAAACCTATCACAGGATACGACAAAATTACTATTGGGAAAATATGAAGAAGGAAATTCAAAAATTCGTCAGAGAATGCCAAGACTGTCAAATGAAGAAATTAACAAGAATAAAAATAAAACAACCAATGGTCTTGACAGACACTCCAGGAAAAGCATTTGACAAATTCAGCATGGACCTCGTAGGACCATTGCCAAAAACCAAAAAAGGAAGAACACACATACTAACAATACAAGATTTGTTAACGAAATATTCAATAGCGATACCTTTATCTCGAACCACCTCTGCCGATATAGCAGACGTATTTATAAAACGGTTTATTTGCCGATTCGGATCACCTAAAGCCATTTTAACCGATCAAGGAATAAATTTCATTTCAAATTTGATAAAAATCGTCGCCAGACGATTTAAAATTAAACGTTATGTTACTACAGCCTATCATCCACAGAGTAACGGTTCGATAGAAAGATCGCATCACGTACTAACTGAGTATTTAAAACAATATACAACGAACGACGATAATTGGGATGATTGGATAGATTTAGCAATGTTTTCATATAACACTGCAGTACATGAGGGTACTAAATTTTCACCGCATGAATTAGTTTTCGGATGCATTGCACGAGAACCTTCGAGTGAAAAACCTATTGATGAAGATTTGGAACCCACATATGCTGAATATCTAAGAGATTTATTTTATAAAATAACTAATCTGCAAACCCAAGCCCGAGAAAATTTGATAAAGGCAAAAACTAAATCTAAACAATATTATGATCGGAAAATCAATCTGCAAGATTTTAAACCAGGAGATTTAGTGTATCTTTTGAAAGAACCTCGGAGGACAAAGTTTGCAGATCAGTACTCAGGGCCATATAAGGTACTTGAATTGTTGCCTAATCAGAATGTTAAAATATTATCTGATGGAACAACTCGTACAGTACACATAAATAAACTTAAACTCGCGTATATTAAGTCCTATCCAGGATGATTAACCAAATAAATAAAATTGTATAAAAATAGAGAATAGATCGACAAAATAACTAAGTAATAAATACTTAGATTGTCATCTATTACAGATCATGATACTCCCGATAGAAGTTCCTCAAGAGGAGAACGAAGATTACAGTAAGGCGATCGAAGATGTAATATCAACCCTGGTTCCGCCTCTCTACACAAGATTTGAACACTTATGTTGCCTGATCAGAAGCACAGCTACTATATATAGCTGGGGAAATAAAAGAATATGTGACGTTTGTTACGAAGCCAGTAACCTACATGAACAACAAAGATTCATGGAAACAGGAGTACATTACATTTGTAATTACGTGGGATTAATGCGGGGTTCCATCTGTACCAAATGCGGAATCGGCATGGTATTTGGACGACCGGCTTTAACCTGCTCGGAATGCACCGCCTGCTGTCTGCAACTGGATCAATACGATAAAGATCAATTGTTGCGTGGAGAAATCCTAGCTGTAGAATACATATAAAAATAAAAAAAAAACACAGGAAAAGAAAACAGTATTGGATAACCACCCTACCCAATATAATGTACATAAATATACATTCAAAAGAACAATAACCATTAAAAATGGATAAACCAAATTAAGTATAAATTACTTAGATTAGTTGTTATTACAGATATGTGTAGCGGACCGTCGAACTCGAGAAAGGTTTATTTCCTCAGGGTTAGACGGTCCCTCACTCAAGTACGCATGCAGGTAACCGGGCCGAGGAGTAGGCAATAAAAGTGACGATTGCCAGAGACTCGGTTCGGTCACGAGAATCTTGACAATGTTTTTGAAGGTATTGTGGAAAAAGGACTTTCTCCTAAAATAGTTTTTGGGATTTTACTCTCTCCCTGTCTTCCGGACAACCGTAGGGTGTCCGTGGAAAGGGGCAGAAGACAACTAGCCGTCGAGCGAGACGTTTCGCTCAAACGGTTCTACACCACGAATTGTGTGATTTTGTTATCCATCATTTCATTGTAAATAAACAGTTATTTTCATTGTTAATAGTGAACACCAATATTCACCCTCACGGTCCACTCCTACATTGGTGACCCCGACGTGATATTACGTGCGCGCCGGGAATTGAGTGTCGTGAAGTGGTGCTATCGTGGACATAGAACATTTTTCTTTTTGTGTCGTGTGTACCCGCGTGATCATGCCTTTGTCTGAGGGGTCGTCTGGTGGCGGCGGGGGAACAGTGAATGTAAATTCCCATATCGCCACTACTTCGTTGAATATTCCAACATTCTGGCCGAAAAAAGTAGCTTTGTGGTTCAAGCAAGTGGAAGCTCAATTCCTTATCGGGAATGTTACCAATAATGAGACCAAATTTGGCTACGTTGTAGCTCAGTTGGATGGGAAATACGCGGAGGAAGTCGAGGACATAATTTGTAATCCGCCGGCCGAGAACAAATATGCAGCCCTCAAGGAAGAGCTGATAAAACGGCTGTCCGATACGGACAGTACACGCGTGCGTAAATTGTTGGAGTCCGAGGAAATCGGGGACCGCACGCCGACGCAGTTTTGGCGACACTTGAAGAAGCTAGCAAACTCGGCGGTCAGTGACGAATTCCTGATCGAAATGTGGAAGAATCGCCTTCCGATTAAAACCCAACTGGTATTAGCAGCCACGTCCGACAAAGACGGCTCTAAATTAACCGAGATAGCGGACCGTGTGCATGATATTCCGGCCGAGAAGCCGACGGTAGCCGCGACGTCCAGTTCATCGGAAATCGACCAACTACGAGACGAGCTGAAATATATTCGACTTCAGCTCAGCGCGGTTTTAAATCGTTCTCGCGGGCCTCGATAGAATTCCCGCACGCCAGCCCAAAGCCCGTCGCGCGAGCACAGCAAGGATCGGCAGCAGGGGAGCCGCGCAAAGTCTCCAGGCAGGCTGTGTTGGTATCACGCGGTATGGGGCGAGAAAGCTACGAAATGTAAGAACCCATGTGCCTGGGTGGCGGGAAACGAGGAGAACCGTCGTCAATAAACGCGGCGGAATTCGACGGTTCCAGATCCGGCCGCATTTTCGTAACGGACAAGTTTACGAAAGCTCAGTTCCTAGTTGATACGGGGGCAGATTTGTGTGCTTTTCCGCGGTCGCGGATAAAGGGCAGCTTGCCTAAAAGCGAGTACGAACTTTACGCGGCTAACGGTACGCGCATCGCCACCTATGGAACGATAGCGGTGAAAGTGGATTTTTCTTTACGATGCGACTTCGCATGGAATTTTGTGGTCGCCGACGTGGAAACACCAATAATCGGGATAGATTTTTTGGCACATTACAATCTGCTCATCGATCCGCGCAATAGGCGCCTAATCGATGCAACGACTAATTTGTCTACTTATGGGCAAGTAGCCAATGAAAATCTCCCGTCAGTGAAAACAGTGGCAGGTGATTCACCATACCATCGCCTCCTCGCTGAATTCCCAGATCTGACCCGATCTGCAGTGTTTCGGAGAGGCACTGTGAAACACAGTCTCGTTCACCATAGGCTCATTCTACGCCAACTCAGACACTTTTCGGAGTAACATTTCGGATTTTGGTACAACTCGGATATGTTGTAGTCTTTAGTGATGCATAAACATATCTCGAAGGATTTTTGAAAATTTCAAAAATTGTGGATGTTACAGCTCTTTGAAATATAGTGTTTACTTTTTTTCTAAAAATTGTAACTCTTGAACTAACAAACCGACAAAAATGACCTTTTGAGTGCTTGCAGTGGAGATATAAGAGTACCTAATAAAAATTATTTCACTGGAAAAAAACAAATTTTTAACTATTTATTTTGCAATTCTTGTAAACAAATGCAATTTTATAATTGTAGGCAACTTTTTAAAAAATTGAAAAAAAATAGGAGGATATAGCCCTGTTTGTCCTCTTTATGGACATGTTTGGAACACGATGGAGACTTTAAAATTGGCCAAATGAAAATTATTTGAATGGAACGCTGCGTCAAGTCACTCCGGCTCGACTGGTCGCTCGGGCCGTGCGGTACTCGCAACGGCCAAGCCCGCTATACCTGCCACTTTTATATAGGGTTTATTGCAAGGTTTATTGCCGTTTATAGTTACTAGAAACTCACTCTCTGTCGATGGCACTTATTGTTTGAAACATTTAAGTTGCCATTGTTCAATGGAAACCACGAGAAGGTGGTGAGTATTCTTCCATCGGGAAAGGATGGGGTGTGATGGGATTATGTTAAAGGATAAATATTTTGTCGTATCTTTGAGCGTCTTTTGGAATAAATGACCGGTTATGTAATTACTTATTTGATAATTGCTACAACTTTTGATTTGTTAGTATCACGAACACCTGATTGTTGTCAACACGCTCTCGCACGCTCCAAAAACACTGATCTCTTAGTCGCTCAGCGACCCACGATTTTTATATCGTATCAAAATGGCTTCCCAAGCCATCGCGCCCAGCGCCTTGTACATAGTTGTACATTATTCGATCTTTGTCAATAGCGTGTTTGTGAGTCGTGTTTGTTCGTGCTGTTTCTCTGTGGTGCTCGTCTTTGTTATAACGAAGCCCACGCGCTGAATAAAGAAGTTCGTCCAAGTCTGTTAGAGTGCAATCATTCCCTGGCCATCCAGTGGCGATCCACCCAGCCTTCCCAAGGCAACGCGTAAACACGGTGACTATTGAAGAGTCAACGCCCGCACTATACCTGACAGGTATACGCCGCCGCTTATCGCGGATTTCGCGCATGCCTTGCATGGGAAAAAGGTATTTTCAAAAATCGACCTTGTTCGTGCGTATAATCAAATACCGGTTGCACTCGCGGATATCGAAAAAACGGCAATAACGACTCCGTTTGGTCTCTATGAATTTTTATTTACACCGTTCGGTCTTCGGAATGCTGCTCAGACGTGCCAGCGTTTCGTTGACCAAATTGTTCACGGTCTTGATTTCGTTTTTGCATATATCGATGATTTTCTCATCGCATCTAAGAACGAGGCAGAACATTGCCAACATTTGAGACTTCTATTCGAGAGATTAAACCATTACGGCGTCGTTATTAACCCGGCGAAATGCGTTTTCGGGGTGAATGAGATTACGTTTCTCGGTTACAATGTTAATCAGGACGGCATAAAACCCATGTCCGAGCGTGTAGATGCGATTCTTCAATTCCCGAAACCGGCTACTATTAAAGTTCTAAAGCGATTTTTAGGCATGGTAAATTTTTATCGACGTTTTTTACCTGGCGTCGCGAATGTAATGAAACCATTGAACGACTTATTAAAAGGTGCGAAAAAAGGAAATTCACCTGTAAACTGGTCGGAACCTGTAGAAAAGGCTTTCACAGATATAAAAAACAGCCTCGCAAACGCCACGATGCTTGCGCATCCCGCGCCCGGCGCACCGATTAGCATGGTCGTCGATGCGTCCGACTACGCAGTCGGTGCAGTTTTACAACAGCTTGTAAATAAGGATTGGCAACCGTTGGCATTTCTAACAAAAGCCCTCTCTACCGCACAATGCAAATACAGTGCTTATGATCGGGAACTTTTGGCAATGTATATAGCTGTGAAACGTTTTCGACACTTTATAGAAGGCCGAAATTTCATCATATATACGGATCATAAACCTTTAACGTTTGCATTTAATCAGAGTTTAGATAAATGTTCTCCGCGTCAATTCCGACATTTAGATTATATAGGCCAATTTACGACTGACATACGTCATATCAAAGGCATTGACAATAGTGTCGCGGACGCGTTGTCACGAGTCGAAACGTTATCACATGCTCCCGATCATAATGCTCTCGAACAGGCTCAAGCAAACGATCCGGAACTGAAAGAAATTTTAAAATCGGAAGCTACTGCGCTCTATTTAAAGAAAACTTACTTTCCGGGTTTTGATGTCAGTCTATATTGCGACACATCAAACGAAATCGTGAGACCGTATGTTCCGATGCCATTACGACGTGCCGTTTTCGATTCTTTGCATGGATTGTCACATCCCGGAGTTCGGGCAACACAGAAATTGGTCACTAAACGTTTTGTGTGGCCGTCAATAAATAAAGATTGTCGCACTTGGGCGCGTCATTGCATTTCGTGCCAGCGTTCAAAGGTCACAAGACATGTCACTGCCCCCATCGGCGACTTTAACAATTCCGGCGGGAGATTCGAACACGTACATATCGATATCGTAGGACCGTTACCGATTTCTCAAGGATTTAGATATTGCCTAACATGTATCGATAGATTTTCTCGTTGGCCGGAAGCCGTTCCCACCACGGAGATCGACGCAGAAACCGTCGCGAAAGCCTTTGTGAGCACATGGATTGTTCGTTTCAGCGTGCCTTTAAGAATAACAACTGATCGAGGACGACAATTCGAATCGCACTTACTTAACGAATTAACGCGTTTGATCGGCGCGGCTCACCTTCGAACGACCTCTTATCATCCTCAAGCAAATGGGATGGTAGAAAGGTTACATCGACAAATGAAAGCAGCGATAAAATGCCACGAGACGGAGGATTGGGTTGAAGTATTACCAATTATCCTACTCGGTATTCGCACAGCCTTTAAGGAGGATTTGAAAACCACCTCGGCGGAATTGGTTTTTGGCACGGGCATACGTTTACCGGGCGAAAGGAGACGCGCAAACGGATTTCGCGAATCAGCTTCGACAACGTCTTCGAGATTTAAAGCCAACACCTGCCATGCGTCATGGATCGTATAAAACATTCATTTTTAAAGAACTTTCGACTTCACCTTACGTTTTCGTAAGACACGATGCAGTCAAGGGTCCGTTACACCCACCGTATGACGGGCCGTTCAAAGTAATAAAACGTGGAGACAAAACGTTTGTCATCAACATTAATGGCAAGGAATCTACGGTCTCAATTGATAGGTTAAAACCAGCTTTTGTCTTAAATGAACAGATTAAAGAAGGTTCTCCGTTGTCTGTCGATATCGAAAATTCTGAAGACACTCCGACAAATGTCACGGAGGATAGAATTGCTACACGGCCAGGTAGGATCACGGAGGACAGAATTACTACGCGACCAGGTAGGGTCCCAGGAGAGGGGCTGACAACGCGGTCGGGTAGGAGAGTTCGTTTTCCTGATCGTTTGCAAGTCGGGCTTTCTTAGTTAGATATATTACGTCTATAATTTTAATGTTTTAAGTTTTATAAGGGGTAGGTTATATATCTCTCTATATATATCTTTCATGTATTTCTCGTTTTGCGTACGTACTTAGATTTAAACTTTAAATGTACTGTCAGCTAAGAGTTTTGTCTGTACAGGATTACGAAAATGGGTTTATTATAATGTGTTTTCGTATCGTACGTTTTACTTGTCGTTAAACACTGGAGGGGGGGGGGGGGGTAGTGTAGCGGACCGTCGAACTCGAGAAAGGTTTATTTCCTCAGGGTTAGACGGTCCCTCCGGGCCGAGGCGTAGGCAATATAAGTGACGATTGCCAGAGACTCGGTTCGGTCACGAGAATCTTGACAATGTTTTTGAAGGTATTGTGGAAAAAGGACTTTCTCCTAAAATAGTTTTTGGGATTTTACTCTCTCCCTGTCTTCCGGACAACCGTAGGGTGTCCGTGGAAAGGGGCAGAAGACAACTAGCCGTCGAGCGAGACGCTTCGCTCAAACGGTTCTACACCACGAATTGTGTGATTTTGTTATCCATGATTTCATTGTAAATAAACAGTTATTTTCATTGCTAATAGTGAACACCAATATTCACCCTCACGGTCCACTGCTACATATGAAACTCCCATTGGAAGATTTGGAGGAAGAAGATCAAGAATTTTATGGACCCATAGATGGGGTTATCCCGAACCAATATCCACAAGTTTATAAGCCCTTAATGCAGATGTACTGCATAACCAAATCAAATGTAAGGGTCTACACGTGGGAAATGCTACGATTTTGTGCAAACTGCTACGACCAATTAAACGAACTCATAAAACAGTACCTTGTAGAAGGAGGATGGCACTCCATGTACAGATCCACTGCTTTGATGATGGCTTCCTCCTGTCACCATTGCGAGATATCATTAGCGACCGTAACACCTGCTTGTAGGTGTACGGAGTGTATAGAGGAATATTTAAAACTAACCCCCACCAAATGGAATATTTTAAATACGGGGGGAATAATAGAAGTAATTACCAGATGGTAATGAAAGGGAAAGAAGGTTATAATTCTTGTACCTATATAATATACACTTATATATGTATTATTTAAATATATATATATTTTACCTATAATATTGTTAATTGAATAATTAACCCTCATATGAAAAGTATATATATATATACTAGAGAAAAAAAAATTCAATGTCGAAATGATTACAGATCGGAAATCGAAACCGAATTAAAATGGGAGTACCACACGATCCTAGACAACCTCGGGAAAACAAAGGACACCATGGTCCTATCGACGGAGTAATTCCTTATGACTTCCCAGATACTTATCTACCACTATTATTATTAAACTGTGTGCGACAGTGTGTATACCAACTTGTAACGTACCGCTACCAACCGCCACAAATTTTTCCAATTATATTGTCATATTAAAGGTAAATAGTGTATAACGCATACTAAAGCATTTCAAATAGCGCGCTAGAAAGATAGTGACGGGCAACGCAGGCGCGTAGACGCCAATTCAAGCAACAGAGTCAGCGCCGCGAGTGAGCCGAGCGCGCATGCGCATATCTCACGAACAACCGGACGCCAAATATTCCGAGCGTAGTACGCAAAGTGGCGCGAACCGGAAGCTAATTTTCATTGGTACGCATAATCGCGAAAGCCTGTGATTGGCGCAGGCCAGTCAGCACCCCGGTATAAATACCGGCCCGCCGGCTGCTGAAAAGCAGACTTGGTTCTACCACCGAACCTACCAATCTTGGTCGCTTTAGCTAGCCCCCTTGTATTGGGAAAAGTCTGAGTATATCCTTATCCTACTACCTAAATCCTTCGAGGTCGCTTTAACTAGCCACCCTCAAAATCCATCGAGGTCGCTTTAACTAGCCCCCTCAAATCTTTCCGAGGTCGCTTTGACTAGCCCCTCAACTTCCTTCCGAGGTCGCTTTAGTTAGCCCCCTCAAAATCTTCCAGAGGTAGCATTACCTAGCTCCTCATCTAAATCTAAGCCTACACCATTATCACAGCGTGGGGCCAGCTTATAGGCACCCAAATTCAAACGACTCACTCGCTAAAAACCAAAAGACCTAGCGTCAAACTCTTGTATTATATACCAAATCCGACCTAGCGTCGCAAACCTTGTTCATTAGATTTAATTAATATTTAGTTAGCGTTATACCCATTTTCTCCTAGTTTCTATATTCTTACTATTAAACCTAGCGTTACGAACGGAATAAACTCTATTATCGACTTAGCGTCATAACCTAAAAACTACTGTTACCGACCGAGCTTAAAACCGAACATTGCGATACGTCAAACGAATCCACTTTCATATATGTTCATTATAGACCTAGTGTCTCAACAATTTATTTGAATAAATCTTTGTTAAGTATTGTTAAAGAAGGACTCGAGTATCTTGAAATTCATTTCTTAATCGCACGCCACCCGAACCAAATCCTACAAATTCACAAGTAAACCGCTCTACTTGTGAAAACTCCTGTAAGAACGGCAACGTCTCGTTCGAGAACGTTACAAACTCTACATGTCTGATATCAAATGTATATGCGCTGAATGCTATGTACAAACAAATGCGGCCCCAGAATATGTTATTGAAAATTACTTACATGCTATTTATATGGAATCAGTAGCAGAACAAATTGCGAAATGCGACCGGTGCGGTAGACAAATAGCATGGATTGCAGAAGCAGCCACTTGTGCTGGTTGCACTGAAGAATACTTGGGCTTAACCCACCAGGAGTACGCAGGATTAGCATACGGAAATTATAAAATCATTGAAATTAGATGGTAATAATAATAAATAAATACTAAGTTAAATTAACCAAAACAAATATATTCAGTGTAAACAATTATTGTTCAACCAGTTTTAAAATATCGTCTTGAACTTTACAAAAAAACTGTTCAAATAACTCCACGGGCAAGGTACTGGGCGGCATATTCAGGATAGCGGAAATAATCGCCCAAGAATTTCTTTGATGTGTTTCCAAATAAGAAATTTGGCGCTTTTTTATCTTTATTAACCGTCTCATTCTTTTAATCCATTCTTTCGAGACACTTGGCATCTGCAGAAAGTAAACTAAAGTAAAATCCAGAAATTTTTTTTTCACATGTATACTCACTGGGAACAATTAGAGTACTACACTTGATAGAAATAAACAGGTAGCCACGTTGCGGTAGCCGCTAACGAAATGAAACAGCTACACACGGTTGGCGAGCAGATGAATCTGATATGATGACCAGACGAAAGAAAGATATTGCGACGAAAGATCGGGTACCCATAAGAATATTTGTTATCATAGGATAAGATTAAGAAAGTACGAAATATTAAAGGGATAAATATAAATCGTTATAACGATAGTTCAAAATAAATTTTTATTTTTGTTAAAAGGGGAATCACCATGATTTTACCATGGATAATTCTAATTAACTTGAATCTTGCTTGGGCTCTCATTGGATACGATTGCAATGGGCAACATTTAAACGTGACAACCGTTTCATTAAATTCGGTAGGAGATTGTGAAATTAATCCAATCTCCACAACTACAAAAGAAATCTACATTCAACTTCTGCAACTCTCGGACTTCAACTACGTGGAAGTCATCCAATGCAAGCTGATAATTTCAAGAACCATCTATTATTGCGGAATGCACTCATACATTTCTGCAGTACACAACGGACTAAATGAATACCTCGAAGATTTAACTGAACATCAATGCCGAAATATGCATGAATATGGATCCACCATTATAGGTAATAACGTCTATTTGGTGGGACTCAAAATGAACTAGACATCAACCCGGACATTCACCATGGCTGGATCACTCACCGCAGATGGAAAATGTACCGGAGCACAATTTTCCGACCCTTATGGATCATGGGAAACAGTAGTAGTACAAGCAATGGCAAAAATAACACTCAAAACTGCTCTAGTACCAGTACGACTGGAGCCCAACAAAATCATATTGAAATCTGGAACTATATGTCATTTTCAAAACGGATTTTGCGTGGACAACGAGGACAGACATACATTCTGGCACTCTTTTCCACCATCAACGTGCAAATTCGATCGCTACGATGTACTCTACGAAGGGCTGACATCCAAAATTACTGATACCAGTCAAAACGAAGAAAAATCACCTTCCGTATATGCGTTAACCACGCAGGATATCACGTTTGCTTTAACTCCAACAGGAGAGCAACACCTATGCGGTTATACGCTAATACAAACGGAACATCCAAAATTATTTATCTTGGAAACAACAAAGGAAAGAACATTTGCATCTTTACACAAAATTCCAGTAGAAAATTTGGATATTTTCACGTATGTGAATTCCAAATTTGTCTACGTAGAGAAACATATAAGAACTGAATTGAAGACTCTATACAGAGATATAATTATGCAAAAATGCTTATTGGAACAACAAATATTAAACAATGTTCTAATAATAGCTACACTGAAACCAGACGAATTCGCCAATATAGTCACGAAAACACCAGGACATATGGCACTAGTAGCTGGCGAAGTGATTCACATTGTAAAATGCATTCCTGTTCAAGTCAAAATACGTAAAACAGACGAATGTTATATAGAGTTACCTGTGTGGTTAAGAAACAATTCAATGTTCTTAACACCAAAAACACACATTTTAACCACTCAAGGGACACATAGAGAATGTAGTCCCATTCTACCAGTTATGTATGAAATTGACCAAGCATGGCACAGAATTTCACCACATCCAATTGAAGTTCGTCCACCTCAAATATTACATCCAAAAACAAAACTCAACTGGCATTATACATCTCCTTCAGATCTCTCAACTAGCGGAATATTTACACAGAAGGAATTGGAATATTTAAGGGACCACATTATGTTCCCTGCAGAAAAAGCAGCCGTATTAAATACACTCGCAAGAGGAGTATCCGGGAAAAATATTCCCGCTGGATCAATTTCAATGATGGGAATTATGGACGAAGAAACAATCACCTCATTAGCAGAAAATGCAGTAACCAAATTTTGGAACAAATTTCTTAAATTTAGAACATTCACCGCAGGACTACTAGGAGTTTTTATTATCATTAAAATAATAAAAACAGTATTTGATACCATTGTACACGGATATCAAATACATGCAGTCTATGGATGCGGATTACACTTGGAATTTGGCAATTTGGAGCTCCTTAACAACATTAATAATACATCTGGCCAATAAAAAACAACCGCCATCACAAAATGCAGATCAACCAACAACAACTGACGAGAGACGACAATCGACTCCGGCAGCTAGAGAATTCAAGGAAGCCATCCAGGAATTAAAACAAATTTCCTCCGGAAATTTGCTTTCTAAAGGGGGAGGTGTCACGTCCCGCGACGTGGAGTCTAATGTTAATTAACCTTTTAAAGCATATATTTACTATTTCGTACTTTAGAGGTGTTATAACCACCTCACATAAATATTGTGCAACAATACCAGCCGATAAGGCATTGTAACCAAAACTCGCGATAAGAAGAACTCGAGCCGTGAATCTACAGACGGCAACAGCGAGCAGGAGAGCAGCTATCATAGGAAGTGGCGACCAGCCGGCTACACAAACACTAGGAAGGCCCAAACAATACCAGTTGACGTTCAGCATGGGGCGGAGGCCCCTATCAACCAATGCAGCCGACACCCTCATGGATCTGCGCTCCTGATCATCGCCACAAATTGCCCTCCCTTTATTTCCCGTAAATTGAGATCCAATACGGAACTAATGTATATTAACTTCAATCCCTAGTATGTGGACTGTACGAAACCAATCGTACAGTGTACATCGAAAAACCTACCAGCGTAAACATCTAAAAAATGAATTAGATTAAGAATTTAGCTATCGAAGCTGCTGAGGGTTTCGTGTAACTGCAGAAATACGTTTTAAGTTGTGAAGAAGACACCGAAATAGGTATGTGGAGCAATAGCTCGAATTCTGCGGTAAACAAAACTCTCCGGTAGCCCGCTGGGAAGAATTCTTCAGGTGGATCCCACGGCAGGTGATTGGCAGATTTCATCTCCCACCGTCTAATTGTCATGTGACAAACCTGGAGAAGGAGTGATCAATAGCCCTATAAGAAGGGACTGACCACCCGCGGAGCTTAGAATTATCACATTATTATCATAATTATTAATTAACAGAGAATTATCATAACTATTGTTATTACCAAAATCATTATAAAAAGTTATCAGAGAGTACCAACAACTCATAAAGGTGTAAAACCAGAGAATAACAATAAAGGTAAATTTTTATTATTATTAAACCAGTGAGTGAAGTGTTTCCACCCTTTACCTCATCCTATAAATTGAGCACTAGTCTTTTGGAATATTGAATTTTGTTTGTGCACGAATGTGAAGCTTCGAGCGTTCGTTAATTAGAATTAGTTTAGTTTATTTAATGTAAGATAGTCTATAAGATTAGTCGTTAAGGTAGGCGTTAAGTTTAAACTAAAGGTCACGGACACTGTATATTTACAAGACGCTGCACAATATATTACAAGGTTCTCACTTAAACTAAACAAACTGTAAAAGACTTAATTAACTATAGCTACGCTTTAAATAACGTTGACGCGAAAGCACGCGAAAGTTGTTAGAACTGAGCGGTTCTATTAAGATTAGCACTGGAAAGTTCCAGGAAGAGCGAGTAAGCGAGAGTGATCTGAGCGACACGACGGTTCGACAGTGAGAGAGTTATCGCGGTTGTTGTGTCTGGTCGCCTGGGGGCGAGATTCTGGCCTAGAATCTCGGGTTGCTCCGGGTCGTCCTTCACGAGAGTGTGCCGGGACGGAAGGATTCGGTTTGAAACCGAAGGTAGGGGATCGTTGCGGGTTAAAGTGTTGGAACTCACCATAAGGTTAAACAAGTTTATTCTGTCCCGATCTGGGTGACAGGCTATGCGCGTACTGTAGCGGTTAAGCGCTAATTACAAAAGACGTCGTCCCCTAGCTTGTAGGAGTTCTTATATCTAAATCGGGACGAAGCGGGGACCAGAGGGGTCACCGCCTTTGGCTCGTTCTTCGGCGATTTTGGGGGAAGCGCTGATGGTGCTCGCGGGTTATTGCCCGCGCTTTGGCGCTCGCGCGTGATATCGGAATACGCGGCGGTTGTAACGTTTGGTCGTTGGCCTCGTTACAACATCCCCCCCCCCCCCCCTTAAGGGAAGGATGCTTAGGGGAAATTTTACAATTTTGGCAATTTCCCCTGCGCCCTAAATGGAGTGGGTCCGCGGCGCTGTCTTCGGTTTGTGCTGTGTTGGGTGGGCTCGTTGACTTCCTGGTCTTCCCTCGTTTCGCCGGTATGGGAATTTGTAGTTTTCGGCGCAATTGGTAGTCGCGTGTTAACAAGTACATGACGAGTATGATAAGTATTACTAGTACGCCAGTTGACGTGGTCGGATGTACAATTTGCCAAGTCGCCAGTTCTGTTTTGCAGCTGTTAGTAGTTAACTCGTTTTCTATTTGGTTAAGCTGGCTATACAGTGCTGAAAATTCAGATGGGTTTTTCAGGAGTTTATCTAATTGGAAGCGCGAGAGAGGGTGCGCTGGTTTGTCTGTTCGCGTTACGTTTAGTGCTACTGTTACGATGTTTGTCGCTTTTTTAATACTACGTCTTTACTTCGGATGTTACAATTTCCCGTGATCCTGAGGATTCCTGTTTTATTTATATTGACGTGCTCAGGCTGTCGTTCGTTACACTGTACAGTTAGTGTTTCGGGCTGGTGCGTCGTAAAAATCCACGTGTCCGCGTTTGAGGTTCTTATCCACATTGTATGATTCGCTGCAATGTGTTTTATCTCGCAATTTTTAGGGGACTCATCCGCGGGTTGCAGCCATAGGCTTGCTTCGCACTCGAGGTCGTTATTCACGTTATGCGCTAACATTGGTTGATCGCAGTAATATTGAGTGACTACTCGTTTACAACCCTTTAACTCGTCTTGATCGGTGAGCACATATTGGTTGCTGCTTGCGTCAATGACGAGTATCGGCGTTCTTATTACTAATACCGCGTATGAATTTCCGTACACGTGAATTGGGGCTGGGGTTGCCTCGATCACTGTGAATGTTTGTGAGGAAATGAGGGGAACGGTTATTACTGCTATCAACATGGTCCTATCGAAATACGCGGTGACCGATGATAATTTCTCGATTACATTAGTATTTTCTAAGTTAGGTGCTATCGGAAATGTGAGTCCATTCGGGAGATGCTGTACTGCGGTTTGTAATAATTTAGTGATTTGCGCGCTAGCCAGTACGTTTGTACTGATGATGCCTCCTTTGAGACCGGTGTAATATTGCAACACGTCGTCTACGTCCTGAGTCAGGTCGGTCAGTAGGGCATTTAACGTAATAAAGTGATCTACTACGTCAGCTCTTCGTGTTTGTTGAAGTACGGTCGTTTCAATCTGTGTACGTAATAGTCTCGTCTGTTTTGCTAGTACTTCCTCGTTACGCTGTATCGTTTTTTCCGCGTCATGCAAGTGATGCAGCGTGTTGTTTGTTATTTGGACCTGTTTTTTCATGGCGGCCATTAACGTGCTTTGTGTTCCGTCCAATCGCGACAAATGGTTATTAATCTGTTCGGCGTCATTGGCGTCCATAGTCCCGAATATTGTTTTGGCTAAGGTCCCTATTCCGTTAATTAATCCCCGTCGCTCGTTCGGTACATAGTTGAGCATTTCCGATACCTGGTTTACCCTTTTATACAATTTTTCTGCCCTTCTGAGTAGAGGGCTTAAGTGTTCTCCGCACGTGGGTTGAATTGCGATTTCGTTTTCACAACGATACTGTAATTGATTAATATACGAGGCTATCTGTCGATTCCTTTCGAGGAGGGTGTCCATCTTTAGGTGGGTCACGATCTTCCACGAATCGGTTACCATGTGCAGTTCTCCGAGGTGCGTAAAGTGGATTCCTGCCTTATGCTTAATCGGTGATATTGTATATGAGGCTTGGCTGCCGGTTGGCGCCGCTTCGCCTCCCGCTAGGACGGTCATCCTGCAACAGCGAAGTTGGATTCTATCCCCTCCTATTTTGATTGATTCGCGCCTACTATATATATTAGGTTGATCGCGAGTTTTGCTCATTATAAACTGTTTAACTTGTGATATCGTTAATTCAGATCAGTGGGATATGTATTCGGAGGACCTTAAGGCTGTAAGTATCCTTATTGTTTTATACTTTTAACATTTCTAGTCCTTTTGTGATTCTTAATTTCTATTTTCTATCGTTATTGACAGATGTTTTCTGAGCGCCGTATTTCCGGATACCTGTACATACGTGAGGTGAGATCTAAAAGGGCGGAACGTCGATCTCATCGGAGGTTCCTGGAGGACCTCTGGGAGGAGGAGTACCCCCTGACTATGAGGTCGGCGGATATTTTCCGCCTGCGGAAGCTTTTTGGGGAATCTCCCCTAAACATGGAAGTGAGTACCTCCCTTTTTTGTGTGTGACACTTTACTGTCCTGATTTTAATGGTCCTCCCTTTTTTTTTTGTTGTTTTCCTAGCTGGAAGATGAGGACTGGGGGCAATAGTATCCCTCCCCCACTGTATTTTTGAATATATTTTATTTTATCCGTTTTCTGTGTAATTTTATTTAACTTCCCTTCCCGGTGAATCCTTGTCCCCCCCCCCCCTTTTTTCTTTTACAGGGGGTATCCAGACATCACCCTGCTGGTTACGTCTTTATCCGGGGGATGTGTTCGCCCCGGGGGAAGCGACGTGTACGCCGGGAGTTCCTTCATAGTTTGTGGGAGGAAGGATTCCCGTCGTGGGCCCTTCCTTGCGACACTTTTGGATTGCGTCGCTTGTTCGGACTGCCGCGTATGGATGAGGAAGTGAGTAATTTTCTTTTAGCCTTTCTTCTCTTATTCTTAGGATATGTTCTATTCTAATCTGTTTTGTATTTTTTTTTTTGTTTACAGGGAGAAGATTGGGGCCTGTGTGAACCGTAGATTTTGTATTTTACGGTATATATACACTTAGTGTATATATACAATAAACTTTATTTTTACCCGATTTGTATGTACCCCCTCTTACTCTCCCTTATAGCCGGTTCCTTGCTCCTACCTGTATTTTTTAAGACTCGTCGTTATGTTTCATTGTTTTCCGAGGCGTTGTTTTTTCCTTCTTCATTATTCAATGAAATGCTTTAATCTATTTGTGTGAGTGAGTAGGATTTTACGCCCCTTCTTTATTGTTAGATTAACTTTCGAGTTTTTTTCTATTATTTCATATGGCCCTATCCATTTGTTATCTAGCTTCTTTGATCTACCGCGTCGCACCGACTCATCGTAAAGCCATACTTTATCGCCTACCTTAAATTCTCTTTCGCGCGTTTTCTTATCGTAGTCTTCCTTTGATTTTTCTTTTGCTTGCCGGAGTCGTTCTCGGGCTATTTCGTTAGCTTTCCTCATTCGTTCTCTGGTTTGCTGCGCGTAGTCGTCATAATTATAAGTTTGCTTAGGCGGGTTTTTAATTGCGGAGGGTATTGATGCCACCCTTCCGTAGATTAATTCGTAGGGGGTAAATCCTGTCGCGGTGTGCGGGGTTGTATTGTAGGTGAACATCGCGTAGGGTAACCATCTATCGCAGTCCGTTTGATCGTTATTTATGTAATGTCGTAGGTATTCTATTAGGGTTTTGTGCGATCTTTCTAACGACCCGTTCGACTCTGGGTGATACGCGGTTGTTTGTAGTTTTCTTATCCGAAGTAGTTTGCATATATTTTTAAACATTTCGCTCAGGAAATTTGTTCCCTGATCTGTCAGGATTTTTTCAGGTATTCCGTATTCCCAGATAATTTTTTCGACGACTGCCTCGGCTACTGTTGCTGCTTCTTGATTAGGCAGAGGGATTGCCTTACTGAATTTTGTGAGAAGGTCCTGAAATGTCAGTATGCATGTATTTCCTTGTACGCTTTCCGGCAGGGGTCCTACTATATCTAGCGCTACTTTTTCCAAGGGTTCTCTAGGTGTATCCGTGATTTCCATTGGAGCCTTAGTTTTTTGACCTAGTTTATTTTTTTGACAGAGGCTGCATTTTCGTATGTATTCCTCAATATCTTTATTCATGCCTGGCCATTTATATTTTTGTTTTATTCGCTTCGTAGTACGCTGTATACCTTGGTGTCCTCCTGTGGGCGTGCAATGGTATTCGTAGAGAATTTGCTGTTTGGTTTCGTCGTCGTGGACTTCGATTGGCTTCTCTTTTTCTACTTCCTTGTTCTGCACTGTGTGCACATTCCTGCTTAGCGCGTCCGCGTTGGTATTATTTTTTCCCGACTTATGAATTATTTCGTAGTCGTATTCGGCTAATAGAATTTTCCATCTTATTAGTCTGGATCCTGGGTCTTGTACCCTAAATAGCCATACCAATGCCTTATGGTCTGTCACTACTTTGAATGAGGTACCATAGACATACGGTCGGAAGTGTTTGACTGCCCACACGATGGCTAACAGTTCCTTTTCCGTTGTACTGTAATTTCTTTCTGCTTTATTTAATACCCGGCTCGCGTACGCTATTGGTTTATCTTCGCCTATTTTTCCTTGTGATAGTATTGCACCTATCGCTACGCCAGATGCGTCGGTAGTTACTATAAATTCTTTTGTGAAATCTGGGTAGATTAGCAGGGGTGCCGTGGTCAGTGCCTCTTTTAATGTGTCGAAAGCATTTTGCTGTTCGGCTGTCCATGTGAATTCGACTTTATTGCTTGTGATTTTAGATAAGGGTTTAGCTATTTTTGAATACTCTGGAATGAATCTACGATAATATCCCGCTAACCCTAGAAAAGCTTGTAATTCTTTCAATTTCTTTGGGACAGGAAATTCTTTTACCGCTTTCGTTTTCTCTGGGTTTGGTCTGATCCCTTCGGGGGTAATTATGTGCCCTAAAAAACCTACTTCCTTTCGCATAAATGCGCATTTTTCTGGTTGTAGCTTTAAATTATATTTGCGTAGAGTTTTTAGAACTTCCCGTAGTCGTTTGTTATGTTCTTTTAAACTTGCTCCGTAGACGACAATATCGTCGAGGTAAACGAAACAGTCTATTCCCTGTAATCCGATAAGTGCGGCGTTCATGGCCCGCTGGAACGTCGCGGGCGCGTTTCTTAGTCCGAAAGGCATGCGATTAAATTCGTAATGGCCTTGTGGAGTTGAAAATGCTGTTTTGCACTTATCGCGTTCGTCCATCGGAATCTGATGGTATCCGGACGCCAAATCAAGAGTGGTAAAATACTGTGCTTTCCCCAATTGATCTAGTATGTCCGTGATATTTGGTAGTGGGAATGAGTCTCCTATGGTGACTTCATTGAGTTTCCTATAATCGACTACTACGCGGTATTTGATTTTTCCCTCCGAATCGGGTTTTTTGGGTACCACTAATAAGGGTGCGTTCCATGGACTGGAGCTATGTCGGATGATGCCGTCTTTCAGCATCTGCTCCACCTGCTTCTGTACTTCCCGCTTGTGGACTTCGGGTAATCTATACGGTTTGACATTGCAGGGTGCTGTGTCGCTTTTTACGGGGACTCGGTGGCCGGTTACGGTGGCCAGTGTTAGTCGATCTCCCGGTAAATGAAACGTATCGTGGTACTCCTTGCATATTTCATTCATTGCTTCCTTTTCCTCCTTATTCATGTGCCCACGGTTTATCTCCTCCTTAACTCGAGCAATGCGCGTTGTCAGCGATTTCCTCGCGGTCAAGGCCCGAACAGCTGCGGCGCTGTCGCTGCAGCTAATTATTTCGCTATCCGGTATTTCGCTTAAGTGAGTCCGCGGTACAATTATTGTTTTTTCTTCTGTGGTTGTATTCATAATACAGGCCACACATTTTCCCTTTTCGGGTCTTGTTAATCCTTCTCCTAAATATATGCCTTCCGCTAATTGCTGTTTTTCTATTATGCCATCTTTAATACTATCCGTAGGAATCATTATTAACTGTTGAGTGCGCGCGGGTATGGTTATTTCCATGCTTCTGATTAATTCCTTCCATGGTTTTTCGTCTACCAATAAGCTTTGCTTGGGGTAATTTATTGTTATTCCGTTATTTTTAAGAAAATCTACCCCTAGTATCCCGTCTGCGTTTGTCAACGTATTTCCGTCTACTACGTATAACGGATGTATTACTTTTTTCCCATTTATACTAAACGTGGCATCTATTTTTCCTAGCGTTTCTGTCTTTTCCCCTGAAAATGACATAAGGCTGACGTTGGTTTTTTCCATTTCCACGTTGTTCGGGAGCGCTCTTTTAGCAATTAGAGATACTTCTGCCCCGTTATCTATCAACATTATGGCTTGTTTATTTTTGCTGTCCTCTATTTCTACCTCTATCCTATCCGATGTGTGTCCATCCTTGGAGAGGGATCCTATTTTAATCATACGGAAGGATTTCGCGGTTTCTCGGGACGGTGAGTCGCGTTTCGGCGACCTTGTCGGCGACCTATCGCGGTTGTGTTTCGCGGAATGCTCGCGATCAGCACTTTTGCTTCGGGATCGTCGTTTTTCTTCGGAGGCCGGTCGATGCTCTTCTGTTTTACGTCCTGCCGATTTATCATTTTTGGCTTTTCCGGTTTGTACTCGCCGGTTGTTTTCCGAAAAAAAAATTTTCCCAGTTTGCCTATCTTTATCTTTATTTTTCCAGCACTCCTTAGTGTCGTGCCCCGATCGTTTACAAGTGTTGCAGTATCGAGCTGCTGTCTTGCTTTTATTTTGTTGAGTTTGCGAATAAGAACTTGTCCCACGCGTGGCTGGTCGTCTCGTGATCGACCGCTCTTCATCTATGGCTATCGCGATTGCTTCCTGTAGGTCAGCAGGTCTTCGTGATTTTACTAGGACCTTCACGTCGTCGCGGAGCCCGTCCTCGAATATACTCAATGTCTGATCTTTGAATACCTTTACCGTTGTGGATTTTTCTATCAGACTGGCTTTATCGTTAATTCCGGTCGCGATTAGCTCCCTTAACAATTTTGATACTCGATTTCCGTATTGATGCGCGTTTTCATTGGTACCCTGCCTACTATACAGTAATTCCTTTTGGACGGTTGAAGCTGTACGTGGCGGCTTATAAATTGAAGTTAATACGTTCTCTAAGTCTTGTATTGACCTTATGTGACGCGTCTGTACTTCGTCTGAGGCGTCTCCTTCAATCCGTGTGGCTATTATTCCTCGCAAAATCTGTGCCTTTTCCTCGGCCGTCGGGTAGGTGTAGTATATATATTTGCAAGCGGTTAGGAACCCAGGTAATCGTTTGGAGTCCTTTCCGTCGAATAGGGGTACAGTTTTAAGTGCCCCGAATACTCGTCGATCGTCTAGTACCGTCGGTATGTTGTGTGAGTCGTTTGGCTCGAATTCAGTGGGAACGAAAAGACTAGCGCGCCTAGGTTCTTCCTCGGGACCGCGGGGTTGATAAAAGTGGACCGTAGCCCTGCCTGAGGGGCCGGGGGTTGCGTGCGTAGTGTTCAGGGTGTCCCTTAACCTCTCTACTTCTCGGTCTATCGAGTCTTGTGTCGGCCCTTGCATAGCCTCTATCGCTCCTAACCTCTCGTTTATTACTAACATTCTGTCGGTCATATTAGCCAGTGTGGTAGTTATTCCCGCGAGTAGCGTTTCTACGTTCGCAAGTCGGTCTCCGCTTCCGGCGGTACCCTGTTCCGTGTTTCCGGGCGCGGCCGTCGAGGGAGTTTGCGACATGTTAGGCTCGAGAGTTATTTCTCCGCTTGGTATTAAACTATAATCTAATTCGTCAAACGGATATAGTCTCCTAGCGGTTAAGTGTCCGGCGTGACTCGAAGTAAGGGGTAACGCGTTCGTATTTCTGCGTTCTTCGCTAGATTCTGCTTCTAGAGCAAGTCGCGTACGTTCGCCAAGAGCGCGAAACGTTTCAATTGTCTCGTCCAAGATAGAGCCGTGGGTGGTTCGTGGTGTACGGACTCTACAGTATCTACGTGGAGCACCTCGGCGAAGTGTTTTAGGCGAAAGAGTTTCCCTTCGCTCGGTTAATTCTATGTCGCGTTCGATGTCCTTATCTAACGAATTCGCTCGACGCATGAGAGTAACGGCGTGCCGCCTGAACTCGCTGAGTGTGGTATTTCGCACTTACAGAACGTAGAACAGGTGATGCATCGCTCGCTTGGTGTTGATCGCAGGTTGTCCTGGCGGCGTCCTCTGGTGCCGTCCGTCAATACTGCGTGATAAATTTCTCTGCTGTTGAGTGGGTCCTTGTCTCCGCTAAGTCCTGTTGTCCTCGTCGGGCAGGCTTGTTCCTTACGGTGGCAGAATCCCACCGCTGCCACCAATTGTTGTGTCTGGACGCCTGGGGGCGAGATTCTGGCCTAGAATCTCGGGTTGCTCCGGGTCGTCCTTCACGTTCGTCGTCCAACGGGCCCCGAAGGTTCGGGAGAGTGTGCCGGAACGGAAGGATTCGGTTTGAAACCGAAGGTAGGGGATCGTTGCGGGTTAAAGAGTTGGAACTCACCGTAAGGTTAAACAAGTTTATTCTGTCCCGATCTGGGTGACAGGCTATGCGGGTACTGTAGCGGTTAAGCGCTAATTACAAAAGACGTCGTCCCCTAGCTTGTAGGAGTTCTTATAGGGACATTCCACGCCAACTCAGACACTTTTCGGAGTAACATTTCGGATTTTGGTACAACTCGGATATGTTGTAGTCTTTAGTGATGCATAAACATATCTCGAAGGATTTTTGAAAATTTCAAAAATTGTGGATGTTACAGCTCTTTGAAATATAGTGTTTACTTTTTTTCTAAAAATTGTAACTCTTGAACTAACAAACCGACAAAAATGACCTTTTGAGTGCTTGCAGTGGAGATATAAGAGTACCTAATAAAAATTATTTCACTGAAAAAAGACAAATTTTTAACTATTTATTTTGCAATTCTTGTAAACAAATGCAATTTTATAATTGTAGGCAACTTTTTAAAAAATTGAAAAAAAATAGGAGGATATAGCCCTGTTTGTCCTCTTTATGGACATGTTTGGAACACGATGGAGACTTTAAAATTGGCCAAATGAAAATTATTTGAATGGAACGCTGCGTCAAGTCACTCCGGCTCGACTGGTCGCTCGGGCCGTGCGGTACTCGCAACGGCCAAGCCCGCTATACCTGCCACTTTTATATAGGGTTTATTGCAAGGTTTATTGCCGTTTATAGTTACTAGAAACTCACTCTCTGTCGATGGCACTTATTGTTTGAAACATTTAAGTTGCCATTGTTCAATGGAAACCACGAGAAGGTGGTGAGTATTCTTCCATCGGGAGAGGATGGGGTGTGATGGGATTATGTTAAAGGATAAATATTTTGTCGTATCTTTGAGCGTCTTTTGGAATAAATGACCGGTTATGTAATTACTTATTTGATAATTGCTACAACTTTTGATTTGTCACTGTATGAATAGACTTTAGCTTTTAAATGAGACACTGTATCCGTTGGTATAAATGAATGAAAGTTTCGAGTTCCACAAATTGTTTTTGCAAGTCCACGTCTCTCTAGTAATAATCGTGAATGTTTTTGATATTGTTCTATTGAGATGAATTGAAAATGAATGTTTTGAATGTTGGCAGTCGCCCAATCAAACAATTTCTTTGGTGTCGTTATTTGTTCTTCTAGTGGTCTTTGTAAACTGGCTCGAGCTGCAAGACGTTTTAATGTCCCCCCAATACCATCGCATGCATTTTTGCCATGTGATGTTGCAAAAAAATGCCATTCGGCGTTAATTCCGAAATCTTCGAAATGGAAACTGAGATTCAGTAAATTATATTTATTTTTATATTGTGATGAAGCCCCATCGGAGAAATATTTGATTTTATTAATAGCAGTGCCGTGTGTTTGTTTCAAAAATTTAATCAGCTTTATTTGGAATAAATGAACTGCGATACTATCATGCTCTTTACAGTCTGAAATAATGACAAAGTTGTCATGCTGTAGACAATTATTGATTTTATAATAAGCAACGAATGGATGAATTGTAGCCTGTTTGTTTGACCAATGATAGCTCTGAATTTCATCCTGAATGACAAAAGAATAATTTTCTGCAAAATCTATAAACGGCAAAAAACCTTGCAATAAACCCTATATAAAAGTGGCAGGTATAGCGGGCTTGGCCGTTGCGAGTACCGCACGGCCCGAGCGACCAGTCGAGCCGGAGTGACTTGACGCAGCGTTCCATTCAAATAATTTTCATTTGGCCAATTTTAAAGTCTCCATCGTGTTCCAAACATGTCCATAAAGAGGACAAACAGGGCTATATCCTCCTATTTTTTTCAATTTTTTAAAAAGTTGCCTTCAATTATAAAATTGCATTTGTTTACAAGAATTGCAAAATAAATGGTTAAAAATTTGTTTTTTTCCAGTGAAATAATTTTTATTAGGTACTCTTATATCTCCACTGCAAGCACTCAAAAGGTCATTTTTGTCGGTTTGTTAGTTCAAGAGTTACAATTTTTAGAAAAAAAGTAAACACTATATTTCAAAGAGCTGTAACATCCACAATTTTTGAAATTTTCAAAAATCCTTCGAGATATGTTTATGCATCACTAAAGACTACAACATATCCGAGTTGTACCAAAATCCGAAATGTTACTCCGAAAAGTGTCTGAGTTGGCGTAGAATGAGCCTATATCTAAATCGGGACGAAGCGGGGACCAGAGGGGTCACCGCCTTTGGCTCGTTCTTCGGCGATTTTGGGGGAAGCGCTGATGGTGCTCGCGGGTTATTGCCCGCGCTTTGGCGCTCGCGCGTGATATCGGAATGCGCGGCGGTTGTAACGTTTGGTCGTTGGCCTCGTTACAACACGGTGATGGATCGGATCGTTTCGCCGAATTCTGTGACGTCAGCACCCCACCCGACAGCTGATCGCCCTAAGCAGGACGAGGACCGCAGCGGCGGAACAAAGCTGTCTACGCGCTGAAGCGAGAGCGCTGCCCAATTAGCTGAGGTGTGCGTCAACAGATGGCCCGACCGATCTCATCACCGCGATCGCGCGTAACGCGATCTGGTCGCGTTAGCCTACTTTGAATCGCGCGCGACATCGGCAGCTAATCAGCGCCAACTTGGCCTGTGGCCGTTTGGGCCAATCCCAAACAAATTTAAATTAAGAAATATGTATTGACGGGTTGCGGGTTGCGCTGATTGAAGGTATTACTTATGAGCAGAACGTTGCCCGCGGTTTTATCAGAGATTAAGCGTAAACCGTGATCGACGCGATTTATACAATCATTAATTTACTTCTAAATCAATGATTGAAACTATGGAAGGATCACGCTTGCCCCGCCGATGGTGTTACCTATGAGCAGAACGTTGCCCGTGTTAGCACCTGATGCGGAAGGTGGAGAGTGATTAATCGGTCAATTAATAATTGCTGTTAAAAAATACCAAAGGACAATTGCCAAGAAATCATAGTGCGGGACGACGTGTGCAGTTAAGAAAATTAAACTGTTATTATCGAGAAGCGCCGGTGACAGGCAACGAGTTTTGGCATCCCTACGCTTCCGATCATCAGGCAGAAAATCAACCCCCTGTATTTGGGCGTACCCTGGTTGTCGGCAAGTGGACCACCCCGAAGCCCGACCAGGCTCAGGAGATATCAGGGGCTTCATCAGGTCCCATCTCGTGGAAGTTAATCCAAATATCGCAATAAGAAAGGTAGGGTACTTCACAGAATAGTAATATTGAATTTCACCAAAATATCGTCTCAACTATCCCAGAGCGTAAATCCCTGGATTTACTCAAAAGCGGTTAAATACGTGAACTCCATAAAATCGCGCCCCAAATAGGAAGTAGGGACGTAACATGGATAAAACTTGTTTCTCTTGTAGTGCAAATCTTGCAAAACGGCCAAAGAAGAGTTATAGACAAGAAACTTCGGGACTTTTCTATTGCGTGCGGTGCTGTAATAAAAGAAATAGAGGGGGTGGTCGACACGAGGAAGCATGTGGCAATGACATCCAGGTGGAAAGAAATAAACCCAATTATTTGAACGTGCCTATTATGCGAGGTCTGCAATCGAATGCTTGTTGCGCCTTTGGATATAAGGAAAGAATTGGATTGCAACAATTAAGCCGCCAAATATGTGTGTTCAAGAAAATATGCATTCTTGCGCCATCTTCCAGAATTGCCAACAATTAGGCGATTCGTGGCCCGGCCCGCTGACTCATGTGGAGCAGCGATCGGCCCCTTCCCTTGATTCGCGATCGATGGAAGGCGCGGGCTCTTCCTTCCAGGAAATCGACCGCGGTTTCCTGGATCGCTATCTGTTCGCAGCTTTGCTACGCTACACTCGCTTTTTCGCTACGCTTACTCTCTCGCACCTATCGCTTCACTGTGTTACTATTTGCTCGTAACGAACGTTAGTGCTTTGCATACGCGCGCCTGCTTGCGCTAAAACCGCTATACTTAAATAAGTACTCGTTAGTGTAGAAAGTGTATAGTTTATTCTCGTTTTGTACATAGTTTATTATAAGTGTAATAGTGAACTTTCTGTAACGTCCTCGTGTTTGCAATAGAATAAGACCTTTGTCGTGTTTAACTGACTTTTCAACATTCTTTGCGCCGATCCCCTAGTACGCTTTATTACATTTTTGGTCCTTCGAGCCGGATCAGCGCTTGTGAAAACAGTTCGCGACCGTTAAATAGTGCCGGGTAACCGTCGCGCATGACCTCCACCTGCAAAACAGTGAGTCATATCATAAGGAGTCAGCGCGACCTTAACGGCTGAATCTTGTGCACGTTTGAATAACAATGGAGGCGTTACTTGAAAGTCAAATCGAGCTGGTGCGCCGAATTTCTCGAGCCTACGAAAATTTAAAAAAGGTAGGCTCTGCCAAAACCACTCTTGGGGCCGTCGAGACGCGGCTGGACCTGCTGCGGAAAAATTGGGCGAAATTCGATCAGCAACACGATCAGCTGCTTGCGCTAATCCCTCAGGAGAGAAGAGAAATACCTTATTTTCAAAATGTAACCTACGAGGTGGCGGAGGAGCTGTTCCTGGTTCAGGAAGCTATGTTTGTCGACAAGCAGCAGTCGCTCATTCCGGATCGCCCCGAATCTGGAATAGCGAGCACTCCCACGACAGCAGTCGTGCATTCCAAAGCATCCTTACCTCGACTACCACTGCCAGAGTTCGACGGGAACTACGAATCATGGCTGGAATTTCGCGGCCTCTTCCGATCTCTCGTCATCCGCGACCGCAGCCTTACATTATCTTCGGGGTTGTCTAAAGGGCGACGCTCTCCTTGCCCTCAGGAATCTCCCGGTGAGAGCTGCGACGTTCGCCCGCGCTTGGGATCTACTACAGGATCATTATGAAAATGAGAGGCTACTAGTACAAGCGCAGATGGCCACTATATTTGGCTTACCAACACTCACTCGTGAGTCGGCCACGGATGTGAAAACCTTTTACTTTACCTTTTGCGACTGCGTCGAAGCCCTTGCTGCCATGGACCGCCCATTTGATGCCTCGGGAGATTGGTTGGTCGAGAAACTGGACCAGCAGTCACGAAGAGAGTGGGAAACGCAGCTCGGCGCCAAGGTCACCCCTCCGACCTTTGATGAACTAAAAGCGTTTATAAAAAACCGCATTACCACCATCGGAGCGTTAGAAGGAGGCAAAACTACAGGTCAAAGCACCTCTAAAGCTGCCGGGAGCCAGAAGTCGGCCAAGGTGTTGCAGGTGACCAAGGCCAAACGCTCTCAAGAACAGTGCGGGTTGTGTGGGGCCAACCATTTCGTACTTTTCTGTGGCGTATACAAATCTAAAACTGTGCGAGAACGTCGTGAATCATTAACGGCAGCTAACTTGTGCTATAATTGCCTCGGACGCCATCACGTGAAGGAGTGCGGTTCCGATAAACGGTGTCAACTGTGCAACGGGAAGCACCACACCACCATCCATGAGGACAACGCAAACGCCAGCACCGTTGAGGAGGTCACTGCTAACACCTCTAGCTGTGCAGCGAAGTCCCTACCTGCTGTGCTCCTGGCTACGGCGCGTGTAAAAGTGTTACAACCCGACGGTGATTCCAGAATTGTGCGAGCCCTCGTGGACCAAGGTAGCGAGGTGTCCCTGATCACCACCGCATTGGCTCAGCAGCTGCGCCTACCGCGGAGAGCAGCCAACATACGTCTCATCGGCGTCGGGAAACAGCTCCCCGAACGGGTCCGAGGAAAGGTGCAGCTGAAATTCACCGCACACACCAACGCTACGGAGCGTCATGTAATTGAGGCTTTGGTGTTGCCACGAATTACTGCATACCAACCACACTTCGGCAACCGAGTCTCCACATGGGCTCACCTCCAAGGTCTTCCACTCGCGGATCCCAGCTATGACGGAGAAGGGCAAATTGACCTTTTGCTGGGAGCTGATGCCTATGCGCTCATACTACGAGACGGCCTCATTAAAGGTGGCATCGATGAACCCATGGCCCAGAACACAACGCTGGATTGGATCGTGTCGGGGCCAGCCACGAAGGGACAGAGAGTCGATGAAGCCAGCAGCCACGCTCTCGCGACACTCCAATGCACGGCGACGGAGGAGCTCGTGCCGCTAGTACGCCGATTCTGGGAACAGGAGGAAGTCGTGACGACACCGGCCTACACTGCCGAAGAACAGAGCTGCGAGGATCATTATCGGACGACTCACCAGCGGTTACCGTCCGGTCGCTACATGGTCCGACTTCCATTTCACATCGATAGAGAGCTCGGCGAGTCTCAGCATGGAGCCCGGCGCATGCTGTCACGGATGGAGGTCAAATTCCGCAGGGATCCCGTCTTCGCTCAGGCCTACAAAGAATTTATGCGTGAGTACATGCAACTCGCTCACATGACTAAAATTCGTGGGGACATTACAGGGCCAGCTTTCTATCTTCCACATCACGGAGTGCTAAAGGAGAGCAGTACAACCACTAGACTGCGGGTCGTATTTAACGGCTCACACGTCACCTCATCTGGTCACTCCCTGAATGAGCGACTGATGACAGGACCTAATCTTCTCCCAAGTCTGCACCAACTCGTGCTGCGTTGGCGTATGCATAGTGTCTGCCTCACCGCAGACATTGAGAAAATGTATAGGCAGATACTCCTCCATCCGGACGACCGCCAATTCCAACTGATCCTGTGGAGGGAAGGAGAAGACACGGACATTAGCACTTACACCCTTAACACGGTGACGTACGGCCTAGCCTGTGCGCCGTATCTTGCCATTCGGACGCTGAAACAGTTGGCCAACGATGAACGAGCCCGACATCCAAAGGCGGCGGCCATCTTGGTACGTGACGTGTACGTGGATGACGTCGTGACCGGTGCCGACTCCGTGCAGGAGGCACTCGAACTGCAAGACGACTTGCGTCAACTCTGCACGGCGGGCGGTTTCAACTTACGGAAATGGGCGTCCAACCAACCAGCACTGATGGAGCAGGTCCCCACCGGCGACGCTATCCCGGAATGCAAGTGGCAAGCCGGTGAAACCCACCAAGCTATGGGCGTCCACTGGAGCCCAACTGATGACAGCTTCAGGGTCCGAGTACAGCCAATCCAACCGGACTCCGAAGTGACGCGGCGAACTACAATCTACAATAGCAAAAATATTTGATCCACTAGGACTGGTATCCCCGGTGACGATCAACGCAAAAATATTCATGCAATCATTGTGGCTTATCAATTTAGATTGGGATACCCCCCTCCCGTCAACTGAGAGGGACTACTGCCAGTGCATCACTTCCTCAGCGGATTACCAGAGCTGAACCGCATCGTCGTTCCCCGCTGGCTTGGCTTACACCGGGCACCTCAAGGCCTAGAACTCCATGGCTTCGCCGACGCTTCGGAGCGAGCCTATGCAGCGGTGATATATCTCCGAGTGGTGGACGGCGATGGCGCCATCCGGACCCAGCTGGTCACTGCAAAGACCAAGGTGGCTCCGTTGAAGAAAATCTCCCTGCCACGGCTCGAACTCTGTGCTGCTACCTTGTTGACCCGCCTAGTGACGCTTACATCTAAGAGCTTGGAACTTGAGAACATTGCTGTTCATTTGTGGAGTGACTCTACGATCACTCTTTCATGGATCCAAGGCCACCCGTCACGCTGGAAGACTTACGTAGCCAATCGGGTGTCGGAAATCCAGCTCGCACTGCCCGATGCTCACTGGCACCATGTCCGCAGCCAGGACAATCCAGCAGACTGCGCTTCGAGTAGACTCGCTCCCAACCAACTACCAGACTACAATCTTTGGTGGACCGGACCCTCCTGGTTGACTTCACCGTCAGGATGGGACGATGGGGAGCAGCTTGCTGTGCCGTCAACGGATCTCGAGAGCAAAACTACTGCCGTCGTGTCGTCTTCGGGTGATCCTGCACACGGGGAGGAAATTTTAAACAGGCACTCATGTATATTTTCTTTCCTTAGAACCACCGCCTGGTGTTTGCGGTGGCTCCCACAACGTTCAACAGCTACGCGAGGAAAATACCTGACACCTGCCGAAATAGAGGCAGCCCGGAACCGATGGCTCCGCCTCGACCAGTATCTTACGTTCGAGGAGATGACAACGCTACTCACCCAAATCGAAGCCTGCCTGAATTCTCGGCCTCTGCAGGCAATCAGCGACGATCCTGAAGACCTGAACGTCTTGACACCAGGGCACTTTCTCATCAGAGAACCACTCCTCAGCTTGCCTGATCCCGAGATTGATGGAGTTGCACAATCTCGGCTTTCTCGCTGGCACCTCTTACAACAAATGCGGTTGCAGTTCTGGAAGCGGTGGGCAGCGGAATACCTCCAGGCATTACAGGCTCGCAACAAGTGGACGCAACAACATCCGCAGCCCCAGATCGGCGATCTGTGCTTGATCAAATCCGAGCTGACGTCGCCTGGACAGTGGCCACTGGCCAGGGTTGTTCGGTTGCATACCGGATCCGATGGGTTAACGCGTGTTGTAACTGTTAAAACTACATTGTCTGAATTTGTCCGACCAATTACTAAGCTTGTCTTCTTACCTTGTACACAGGTCTAGGATCACGCACCACACTCACAAATGTCATTGCGCACTAGATCGCACTCACCACTTCCACCTTCGTTGCCTGACGCCTCCACATGAGTCCAGCGGCGCCACTGCTACGCGTTAGGACCACGCCTCATCGACCAACGCATCGATCGCCAACAAACTTCACACTATTCATCGGGCGATGAATGCCGGGGAGTAAATGTTCAAGAAAATATGCATTCTTGCGCCATCTTCCAGAATTGCCAACAATTAGGCGATTCGTGGCCCGGCCCGCTGACTCATGTGGAGCAGCGATCGGCCCCTTCCCTTGATTCGCGATCGATGGAAGGGGCGGGCTCTTCCTTCCAGGAAATCGACCGCGGTTTCCTGGATCGCTATTTGTTCGCAGCATTGCTACGCTACACTCGCTTTTTCGCTACGCTACACTCGCTTTTTCGCTACGCTTACTCTCTCGCACCTATCGCTTCACTGTGTTACTATTTGCTCGTAACGAACGTTAGTGCTTTGCATACGCGCGCCTGCTTGCGCTAAAACCGCTATACTTAAATAAGTACTCGTTAGTGTAGAAAGTGTATAGTTTATTCTCGTTTTGTACATAGTTTATTATAAGTGTAATAGTGAACTTTCTGTAACGTCCTCGTGTTTGCAATAGAATAAGACCTTTGTCGTGTTTAACTGACTTTTCAACATTCTTTGCGCCGATCCCCTAGTACGCTTTATTACAATGTGGTCAACTATTTGTTGAGCACCAAGTTTATTACAAATATGGGATGACAAAAACCTGCGCAAAACATTTCGACGAAGAAGGAGACTTCATTATGCCTGCGTTGGGAATCGTCGAAAATGAGCAGATGTCATCAGAAATGCATTGCCTGGAAATCGCTGATTTGCTACGAACAATGGCCGAAATGGTGAAGGAAACTCAGCAAAAACTGAATCATTGTCGGTTCAATGATATGACAAATGCACAACTGTTGTTCCAGACGGGTCTTACTAAACATCAATTCGTTGAATTGACAGAAGTTTTGCCCGCTGCCATGTCCGTTAAAGATCGTACGCAAGCACTGGGTATCTTCCTGGTTCGTCTTCACCGCGGGTATACGTATGAAGAACTTGCTCACCATTATGGATGCACAAGGCAAACAGCAAGTAAATGGTGTCAAATTGTGCGCGGCGAGCTTGTTGGAGATCGGTTTGTCGGTAATTTATTAAACATGCATGTGCCACGGCCAGACATGATTAATCATAATTCTGGGATGGCAACGAAACTGCTTGATCCAGAAGGCAACAAATTATTTTTAGTACTTGATGGGACATATGCTTTTATAGAAAAATCTAATAACTTCGAACTACAACGCAATACATATAGTGAACACAAACACCGCAACCTCGTGAAGCCATTTATGGCAGTCTTTAGCAATGGTTATATTGCTAACGTTTTCGGGCCTTACGATGGGAAAATCAATGACGCAATCATAATAAAAGATTTATTGGAACAAGAAGAACATTGGGTTAACTTCCGAGAAAACGACGTGTTCATTGTTGACCGAGGCTTTCGCGATGCGATAGACGCAAATAGAAACAAGGGTTTCAATCCATTAATGCCAGCCTTTCCAAATGGACAATGTGGGAAACTCACTACACAAGAAGCCAATGATTCGCGAATTGTGACAAAACTTAAGGCAGGGTCCCACTAGTGCAACCGCGCGCCGCGCACGTTTTTTTCGACGCGCAAGGCCTTTTGTTGCAGAAAGACGTTCCCACTGGTGCAACTGCGCGCCGCGCACGCTGTTAGATTTACGAGTTTCTCGAATTTCGAGGAGTTTGGAGCACTTGAAAGGGTCGACTTTTATGACAACCCGCGCGTCGAAAGCGATCGTGTGCGCGCTATGCCGGGATTTTTCTGCCAAGCGCGCACGCGAATGCACGCCGCGCATCGTCGAAAAGACTGGAAAAATGTGTGTTTTTCAACGCAAATTTACTCTTTACTCCTACATATGTATAACTTGCATACGTGTGTTTATGGTCTATTATTTAGTTTAGATATTAAAGCAAGCAATGACATGATAATTATTACTCTAAATAGCAACAATTATACTGCTGCGAGAGGTATACTTGTTTCTAGATACATCATAATTGTAATACACTATATATGCAGATATGTGACACTGAATTGTAATTGTATAGTGTGTCCGCTTTAACTGGATGCGGTGGAATATCTCGCAAGGAAGTGAAGATATTAAAAAATTGTTGTTACGAAAGTTGTTTCATATGGAGGGGAACATTATGTGGTATATAGAGTTTTTTACAGGTGGAGGAATGGAGCAGATTTAAAGAGCAACTTGGTTTTTTTAAATGAAACGTTATATTTCATTATTCATATCATGGAAGAAAAACCGGACATCTGCCGACAAAACTTAGCCAGGTTGATCGACCAGAATGTTTCGTCAGGGTCGTGGTTTATAACTATATTGTCCCGCGAGTCATCAGTGGATTACGGTACGTGCCGGTCCGAAGTGACCGTGTATACCACCAGCCGACAGAGCAATATACGGAATAACTCAGGCTTAAGAACGTTTAAAACTGTTAAAGACGGCATCATTCAAATAGGTAGTATGAAGTGTGAAGGCGTTGTATCGGCTACTGACACAACCGCCGGCGTTGGCTTTATTTAGATAAAGAAAGCAAGATGTAGAAAAGGAGGCTAGTTTTTCCACTGTCTTCGACGTGCGCGCCAAGCATTCGCGTGCGCGCCTGGCAGAGCGTCGGCCCATTTCGTGCGCGCGGCTTCATAAATTAGACCCTTTCAAGTGGACGAAAACGTCGTGCGCGGCGCGCGGTTGCACTAGTGCAGGCCTGCCCCAAAGGGTGCAAATATCTCCTGAATTTCTGGGACCCGGGCAACAGCCAAGCGCGGGACTGTTCCATTGCTACCCGATGCGAGATTTGTGAGAGAACTGCACGAGTGTGCGAGCCTGTTAGGACGGCCGTACACTCATGCAGTTCTCCCGCAGCCCATGCTGTGCTTAGCAACGTAAGTCCCGCTGTCCAGGCTATTGCCCGGGTCCCAGAAATTCAGGAGGTATTTGCACCCTTTGGGGCAGACTGCACTAGTGGGACCCTGCCTTTAGGTGGGTCGTTGAAGCAATTAATGGACAGATTCGGACGAAGTGGCAAATATTTAACCGCACAATACGGAACACCAACTTGCAATATATAATGAGTGATTGGCGAATTGCTTGCGCATTGTACAATTGAACATTTACCCCCCTGGATTCTGACAGAAGCACTGGATTACAGGATAAAGTAGCTGACAGAATGCTACAAATGCAAAATCATCCGAACAAATTGAAAGATCTAGTGGACCGAGAAAATCTCAACCTTAAAACTAAAGATTTTGTAAATATATTAAATACAGATTTGCAGCTTCCAGAACTCACCGTTCAAGACATGATTGTTTATTGTACCGGCACATACGCCTTAAAAATGTCACAACATTATATAGAGGACAGCATGTCCGCAACAGGAGATGTTGCAATTGAAATCGGGCGTCCTGCGCAAGAAAATAATTTGCCTGAAAATGCAGCTCCATTTGACTTCCAGAAGTACGGAATTCACATTAATTACTTACAAGGTAAATTATTGCGTATGCGAATCCGATTTCGGCATAGGAATGCTACAAAATACTTCGTTTATATATTAATTCATCAAGAAAAAACTGGATTGGAAGCAATAATTGGGCACTACTGTTCCTGTAAAGTTGATTCTCGAGTCGTAGGCTGTTGTTCGCGCGTGGCTACGATAATTTGGTACGAACATATTAAGCGCATTGATACAAATGCGGATTTAGAAGATGCGTACGACGAATTCATCGACGAACAGGACATCAGTAACGACGACGCAGAGGTTAATTCTGAAATTGATTTAAATATTTAAGTGGCGGTAAGAGGTATTTTATTGGGATTTTATTACTTCAATCGTCTCAAATTCTTTTCCATCAAAATCAAGATAATTTTTATACCTTCCAGGCGTTTTCAAACTGATTCATACTCAAAGGCTTAACGCAGGACTAAAGGAATGAACGTCACGACATACATTTGGCGCTGCAACGTGCTACACTTGCTTACACCCGATGTTCATCCTGTTCTAATAATTGTTTTATAAGGATTGCATCATTAAGCTTCTCATTGTAGGACCCGAAAAACATAAGCAATATAACCATTGCTAAATACTGAGCCGAACCCTTGCATTTGATGCACTGCGCCAAATCTTCGTTAAATAATTCTTTATAAAGGATGTATTAAGTGACTTGTCCATCAAAGCCTAGTTTAAATTTAGTTTAGCCTAATTTTGTTTCATAGTAGCATTTTCAAAGACGCATCCACATAGTTCTGCGTCCATTTTCCTTCTTTTCTGTTTACTTAGGGACATTTTTCTGCAGAAAAACAAAGAAGGAAAACCTAAGGACTTTAATTATCGGAAAATTTTTTAAAAAATTTGGTCGGTACTATACGACTATAAGGAGGCCGGTACGACACGACAAGCACGTAAAACAAGTTTTAGGTTTCAAGCGTATTGTACAAAGCAAATTGAAAAAACCGGGGCATTTATGTATACCTAATAGTCTAAAAATAATGTACGTAATATGACACAATTTTTTAATTACCTGAAAAATAAGAAATAAGCTATGAAAAATAACTTTTGTCCTACGGAAAACTAGCGCTAATGTTAAACGCATTAAAACTCTGGTAATACTAAAGAAAAAAATGGTCACGGGAATACGTTGCTTAGAACTATAGTATTTATTTATTTCTCCATCGATAGTGCAGTTAACATTAGAAGCGAGATCTAGCTTTGGCCGGTACCTTACGCTGCCAGGTACTCTATCACTTTTCCCGATGTCTCATCAAATACTAAAACTAATTTGTTGCACTCTGGATCATGCAGTTTCGTCACCATTCAGGGAATTATAATTTATTATGTCTGGACGTGTTAAGTGCATATCTAATTACATATGCATATCGAAAACAGGCTTAAGGATTTTAAGATTAATCATCTTCACATCAATATGTTTCGTTCAATCAATAAAATATCACTCCATTCACTATTGTAAGTGACGCATTAGTCTGAATACTAACCTGCACATTCTCAACTCATACCTGCGAATCGTCTATCATGAATATATTATGTTCATGAAAAACAACTGATCCATTGGCGATTTCGCCCTGGGCATTTGGAACGGGGCCCATGCGGCAAACGCAGGCCCAACACGGTACTGAAATGAAGGTGGTGGGGCACATTTGCCGTCCCAATCTGCTAGAGTATCGCTTACACCCCTCGGTTTTTCCTCAGGTGCCTACCCGAGGTCCCTCTGGCCGGATGGGCTTTTACTACCGGTTTCTTTTGTTCAAAACCGCAAAATCTCGAACTTTGAGGCCATTTTTCGACATTATCCCATCTGATATCGAAGTTAAAAATGGTATCAGTCGATTCGCCTTGGCGAGACCTTTCCAACGGTGTGTAGCATATGCTGTACGCTCTTGGGTCAGTAAACCCCTCTAGGACTTAACATTGTCCTTTGTTTGTGATCAAAATTTGCAGAGTAATTGATTAATTCTGTAATAATAAATCAACCAATTCAAAAACTATTTAAGAAAGATATTTCAAGATGTTTAACTATTAGTAATTTGTAATCAAATATATAATGCTCTAAATGTCCGTATTTTTGCTCATGAAAAATAGTGATGTATGTATTGCCCCAAGCTCTCGCTCGTTTTCGGATTCTCTCACTCTCGAACAAAGAATTCTAAGAAATTGTGGAGGTAGTCGCCGGGCTCTTAAATAACCAGAGATCGGCGGGGCTCGAGGTACCACTGATGGAGGGAGAAACACCTACAGGAGCAGTGGTTATGTATGCAGAACAGCGCGTCAGTCACGTCAGTCACGCACACATAACCACCGCTCCTGTAGGTGTTACCCCCTCCATCAGCTGTAGTTGAAGGCCGCTGATCCCTGCCTAGACGCAGCTCTCGTGCCGTATTCCTCCAAGACTTCTCATCAGTAGAAGGAGCTGTGGCAACAGCGTGGCGGAGACAGGGAGAACAGAAAATGTGGTAACTATGCGTCAAAAATTCGTCTACATAGTAATTTGTAATTAAATATATAATGCTCTAAATGTCCGTATTTTTGCTCATGAAAAATAGCGATGTATGTATTGCCCCAAGCTCTCGCTCGTTTTCGGATCTACATAGACGAATTTTTACCTGGAGATGTCACCTCTGTACAACTTCTTTTTACCAACCGCATTAGTTTCATTAGGGTCCGTCTGTTTACTGGGGACGCTTCGGTCCTTTGTTTTCTTATTCGGACCATAACAAACTTGAGACGGCACCCTTAAAGACATCGCCTATAAGACGCATTTCGAGGTGAGACGGTATTTCATGGAAATTGTATTACCGACTCCTAATTTGAAGACAGCACGTAGCGTCCTCTGTTGATGGACACAGCATTCAATTCAAGTACTAGTCTAAAATGTATTGTGAAATGTAGAAAGATGTGTTGTGTGTTCGCGCGTGCGTGCCTGTGTATATGTGCGCGCGTGTAACGTGCTTGTTACGCGGCGTTTAAGAGTAGTCATGCGTTGGAGGTGTGCCTACGAATTTCTTTTTGAAGATCTTTGCCGAGAATGAGGGGTCATATGGTGCCGAATATAGTACATCCTAGGTGATTGTTATTAAAACGTTTTTATCAGGACTGTGGAGTCGGAGTCGGAGTCGTGGAGTCGGAGTTGGTGGTAAAAAAAAAGAGGAGTCGGAGTCGGGGTCAGAGTCGAGAGTTTTGATGCCGTCTACACAGCCCTGGTTTTTATCGGGTCTAAATTAGGTAAAATTGGGGCGGGGAATTTAAGACGGTTATCGATACGACAAAAATGAAATCGAACGTGATAAAAATGTATTTCCATTTGTTTCATAACAGTACACAACAAAATATATCATCTACTGCATTATTATGTGCGTTTACAATTATTAAAGAACTATAATACTATAACATTATTATTTTAGTTCTTAAAAACTATAATTAAATAACATTATTATATTTCTATAATAAGATTACTAGTGCGTGTATGAGCGAAATGAGTACCTCATAAAAAACTTCAAAAAAGTAAAAAAATTACGCCAAGTACATGAAATCAAATAAATATAAAAATATATGTGAAATCAAAATGAGCTGCAAGTACATAACGGAGCTTTCCAACTCCGCTTAAGATGACACAACTTCATTTAATTAATGCATCAAAAAGAATCCCATTTAAAAACATTGTCGTAAATTAATTAATAGCTTTACAAAATTAGTGATATAAAAAAATTGCGCCACTTATAACAATGGCTATGTATACAAAGAAAAAATGTATTAAATAATATTAAGCAGATTTATTTTTATACAAATAAATATTTCAATACGAATAAATATTTTATTCAAAATAAATATTTCTATAATAAGATTACTAGTGCGTGTATGAGCGAAATGAGTATATAATATGCACTTACAATAAGTTGTGGATGCACATGTAGTTAGTTATAGAATATACAAAGCAGTATAAAAAAATTAGTACACAGAATATGTACACGCAGATTATATGCAACTTACAAAATATATATATATATATATATATATATATATATATAACAGATCAAACATATGTTAGTACTATATAGGATTTTATAAAGTATGAGTAGACAAAAGTATCATACACTGTATAAGTTTGCAAAACTTTTTTAAAATTGGACCAAATGAGTTGGGTTTTTTTACGAAGTTAGAAGAATCAGATTACTACATACATCGTGTTTTCACCGTTTTCAATAAAAAATCGGGTTTTTCGAAATAACAAAAAAAATCGAGGAAAGTCAATTTTTCAGACTTTCTTATCCGAGCTTCTATTGAAAATTTACAAAATGCCCTTTATAGATTCAAGTAAGATATATGCATATTCCATCTGAATCGATTAGCGTTGCTCGGAACTACGAACTCTTAAACATCGCAGAATAAGGTTGAAAATCGCTACTACATGTCGAGGTCAGCGATTTTGAAATTCTGTTATGTTGGCACACCTTAGAAAAGAAGAGAATATTCATCGTTGTCGGTAAATCTAATGTTAAAGGTGCTTTGTGACTTTGAAAATAGTTATACTACTTATAAATGTATGCATTTATAATGGATATAATTTGTCGAACGTAGCAGAATATAAGTACACGTGATGTTGCTCCAGCGTCGATGTGTCCAGAAAAGGCGGCGGCAGCGATTTTTCTATAGTGTTGCGCTTCTCCAGGTCCGTGAATCGTGTATTGTTGCGGGATGTTGACTCTGCTTCAGGGATGCACAGACTTATTAAGGACCGCTAAAGAAGAAAACATGAAAGTTTACTTATCATATATCGGTAATAATTCAAACACATCAACAAATAAGATATGACATAAAGCCAGGCCCCTGGCGCCACAACTAAGTAGCTTGTCATGCGCTTTAAAAATTACCTATCGTGTGACTCGTTACAATTCAAATAACACATGGCCCTGTGTCCTATTTCATCGGGAGGCGGCCAGTCCGCATTCATCTTCAGTCAACATGTTTTTTTTTCACGTGGGGAAAATGCATTGCGCACACCCGGCGAGATGTTGTGTGCCGGGTAGTGTAGGACTCTTTGCAGACAGAGTTGGGCAAAATGTATTCTAATTACAACTTACAAATTACGATTAAAATGTAATGGTATAGTTGATTACAGAAAATAATGTGTAATCAACTACGCATTTACATTTTAATCGTAATTTGTAAGTTGTGATTAGATTACATTTTGCCCAACCCTTGTCGCAAGTTTACCCTCTAAAAACCACCACGACCCCATTCCTCCGCCGCATCGTACCGTCCCGGAGGTGCCCCTATTCACTCAGTTTTCTGCTGCACATTCAACAATAATTTCGATAAGGCATTACATTCGATTCTAAATCAATATTATTCATAATGAAATAAGTTTCAGGTAAGATTGGAATAACCGTGTTTCAAGTAAAGATACACGGCAGCTACAGTCAATATATATACAGGGTGTCTCAAAGCGTTTCCGGGAGGATTTACATGCAAAATGGGACATATAAGTGTTACGTGCCGGCTATTTCTTGAAATTCATTTCTAAATCTTTGCTATATCTCATTGTAGTCAATTCACGGATGTCGACGATTGATTCAACCACCATGTGTTATGGGAATTTCCCTCAACCAATAGTCGATTATCTGTGAAAACTCATAATAGTTATAATTTAATTCAGCTTGAAGCCTGTCACGCCACGGCATATTCCCATGGAAGATTATTGTCAACGATCTTCCAACGCCGTCAGCGTTCTTAGAATGCGCGTTGTGATAAGCATTCCGAAACCTCCGCATTGTAGTAAACCACTTTATATTTTTCTTCCCTGCTAAATTCTGTTACACTATCATTGACATCTGATTCAACCACTGCGTGTTGTGGGAGTTCCCCTCAATCAATTGTCAATGATCTATGAATCAAACTATAATTATAATTTTATATGAACGATTACGCCACTGCGTTCTTCCATGCGACAATCTTCCAACACCGTCGACGTTCTTGGAACGCCGGGCGCGATAACAACCTGGAGATGCTGGGAACGTTCCGAGCGACGACGGTTAGGCCGTGTGCACGAGGTGCAGAATCAGCAATATCTTTGTCCAAAGGCCCGAGTGCTCGGGCCTACCCTGGAATCTCTCGGGGCAGTCGGCTAGCAAGTCGCGTAGTGCGCAGACGTTCTGTCCGAGGGACATAACTATTGTAAAATAGTCTGTGAGCTAGAATTCCATCGTGAATAGTTAATACTTAACGTGGAAAGACTCAGTTCCCGTAAACCTCAATCATTACTTTACTCGTTATTCTAAATCATTTTAATTTTCCCATTCTAACGTGTAAACTTTAAACCGTTATAAAAACTCCGATGTCAATCGTAAAACTGTGAACACTATAACATCAGTGTACAATTCAACGTATCCTGTGCTTCAACCCCTTGTACCGGCGACCAGCGCTCCAGGTCACGAGAGAGAGCGAGAGAGAGAGAGAGAGAGAGAGAGAGAGAGAGAGAGAGAGAGAGAGAGAGAGAGAGAGCGCTCGAGCGAAAGAAAAAAGTAAAGTAAGCGTTATTAAAGCTTACAGCTCGGTGAGTGTTTTAAAGTACGTTACTATATTTGACAATCGCCTATGAATTGTGTACAACATTCGAATCTTTCAACCTTATAAAAATTGTTGTGTGTTATGGGAATTCTCCCTTGATAAACTGTTTTACCTTCCATTCCGCCGGTACCGCGTTTTCGTTAAATCATGTTCAAAAATCGAACACAACAGCGCGAACATTGATCCAACCACTTGTGGGTTGTGGGTTCCCCCCCCCCCCCCCCCCGCGGTCAATTATGGTCGATCAATTATTGTCCTTTCGTCTGTAGCCGCCGCTACCAAACCAGAATTCGCATTCGTATATTTATATTGACTATTGTCAAAACCATGTATATTCCCAATTTTGTTCCACCTTTTAAAACATTTTCCTCTTGCTTATTTTTGTAATACATGATAATATTTACTTAAATCCGTCTCATTCTGTTCGAACCTGTTTCTATCAAAGTACCACATCCCGACTCAACCTGTATGTGTTGTAGACAAAAGTCGCGTCCAAAAACAATCCTGATTTTTGCGTAATAATTTAATTATGTCAAAATTACAACAACCCTTTCTAATTTGTTAAGCGTTGCGTGAGTAAATTAGACTCAACCGCTCGGTCTCGTAAAAATCAACGCCCTCACGTAACATAAGGAATCAAATTGAAAAGTTGATTGGCCGTGAAAACGAAAATGGCAGTTGGAAGCTTTCGACGTTGCTATGCTAGCGTATTTGAAAACGGAGAATTCCTTATTTATGTACTCCCCTAGGTACGATCAGAAACACATCATGTGAAATAATAACGGGCAACGCTTCGAAGAAAAAACAAGGGTAAGCGTGTAAAACACTTGTTGGGATTAGTATGCCCCACTATTTGCAGACATACAGAAAAACAATGTGAAAGAATCGCTTACTCAAAGTAAGAAAAATAATTGAATAGCATATTTTCCCTTTCCATTTACCCACCTGATGTTCCAATATTAATTAGTTTTCATACCTTGCAATGTCGAATTTTTTTATTTCGTACACTGGCCAGCTTGCGTGCACTTCTTCGCAGTTTTTTGACTGCGTGGCAAATTTGACCAGTAACACCTGTCTCCGTTGATCCAATTTGATGGAACTGCTTCGACGGTGCCGTCTTCGGTGAATAGGACGATCGTCCATGTCGGTTTGATCGCCATTTCTATGCCAGAAAATGCTCGGTAAGAAAAATAATACATAAGAAATTTGTAGGTATGTGTTCTTGGCTTAGAAGTATGAACATTGAAAGCAAAATACCTCGAAACCTGAATGATCACGTGACGGATCGGCGAAAAATAGTGTCGGGCACTATAGTAATACAACAGAAATATTGTTCGAGTATTTTAGTTGTATGTCGGAAGAGTAGAGTGAAGCAGAGGGAAAATTATAATTTTATTTGGAGTTTCTAATTTGATATACTTCTGTGCTATTTCTGTTACATCGAAAATTTGAAGAGGACCTAAGTTGTTACATCGCGAAAGGAAAATTCCCAACCTGGAAGATTGACACGGTTCGTCATAAAAATCTAGTAATTCGTAAAATTTTCTGCCAATTATTTTCTGTTTGTTTTCGGACATAGTTTTCCATCATTAAGACGGCAGCAATTGTTGGGGTGCCGAATCTGTAAGATAAAATTACTGAAAATAATACTCTTAAATTGCTGCGAAATATCAATATTTGGTATTAATGGACCACGAAAATATTTTTTCTCGAAAATCGGATATTTAGAATGATCGGGTACTGTTTCTGTGCTCTAAAGAGATTTCTCTAGTTGGCGCTTCACAATCTGCTGCAATGGTTTTTCTATCTTCCTAATACATTTCTTAATACATTGTAAGAAGTTTTCGAAGGGAAAGCAACTAAAATTGTCGAAAGGGCCGTGATTTTTTACATCATCTACTACGTGTAATAGATTGTGAACATTGTGTGAAATGTGTTCGGATCCATATAAGAGTTTAAATATTTGGACAAAATACTCTAATAATTCTGATGCATAATCGATATGAGTAAAATATGTTCTGTGCGACAAAATGATACATGCGGCGTGGAGTGCTAGAAAATTTAAATACCTATCAGTACTAATATTCTTTAACAAAACTACTGGCCCTGTATACAATAAAAATTGTCTGAATTCTGTTGCTTTTCATCTGTGTATATCATCCAAGCTTCGAGGTTTCCTGTTCAATTCTTTTGGAATACTGATGGATATATGTTGGATATTGATTCTTGTGATATCTTGGTACCGGGAGTGCCACAACACCACAGATTTAAAAGTAATTTTTTGACTACGCCCAGACAAATGAGATGCATGTAATCTAGCGGAAAGGAATTGATCATGTCGAGGTGAGGAATAGTTTGTAGAATTGAAGTGCCATTGTGGTGGTCTTCGTCAGTTTGTGACCTGAAGTCGGCATCTGTCCTCAAAGGGTTATGTGTTTCCGGAAAGCATGTTCTATTGTTTACACGGGTACCTTCGATGCAGCATTTCGTGCAAGACGAATAGCCGGTATGGCCTTTCGTGTATTTGATGAAGGATTTAGCAGGGACATCACATAGGAATGCTTTTATTTTCAAGTGGAATAAATGATCGTTAATATGAATTCCGTTGTTAATTACATCTATGGCCTCTGTGGTGAATTCTTTTAGGAACGAGTTTGCGTCATTGGGCTTTTGAAGGCCCTGATAAATGCCAATCGTTTCCACTTTATTGAATCCGACAATGCAGGCTAAGATGGGGTAAACTTGACTCAGAGTGCTTTTAAAAAGTGGTAAACCGTCGACATTAATATTAATATAAATTGTGTTGTCTTTAATATGGGATAAATCTACATGTACACGAAAATCAGTATCGTCCCGCCATCTAACTTTCGTCAGGGATAATTAGGCAGGTGGCAACAGCCTACTCGCTCATGTGGAGAGCTGAACACGTCACCTCCCATCGATTTGCGATCGATGGAAGGGGGAGAGTCTTCCTTCCTAGAAAACGACCGCGATTTCCTGGAAGGATCAGTCTCCAAAGGTCTTTGCTAAAGGTAACCGCTTAACACTAATTACTTGCTTAATTTCTAAACGCTTAACGCGAATTGCTTCGCTCTGCTTGCTAAACCGCTTTATTTAATAGTTGCTTACTTGCTTAAATAACTAAAGGGAATTGTTACTAAATGTTTATTAGTTAAGTGCGTGTAAAATTTGTGTGCTTTATTTTTATGACCTTGTATATACATTCAAATTCGTAACGACATTGACTCGCTCATTTCGTTTAAATATACTGTGTTCGTTTCTAGAGTAACTATAATTATATTTGTGCTTTCTTAATTCTTTAATAAACGTTGTGCCGTGTGTTTAACAATTAAATCTCTGTAATAATTAAAAGAAGCTATCGTAAAATTACAACCCAACTATTCGCTATCAATCTAACGCTAAACCGTCTCGAAACTGCGCTAAAGAGCCTCGCGACTGCATATCCCTTGCACCCTTCCAAAACAGTTAGAACACTACAGATTGTACGAGTTTTCGAATAGTGGATTTGAAACCAAAATGGTAATAATGTCCTGGTTTGACAGTTTTAATCTCTAAAGTTCTGGGAGTTTTTAAAAGTGTCTTGGCATCTGAGGGTAAATGGCTTGAAATTGATCCTTTTAAAATGTGTAATAAATCATCGACTGCTCGATGCGAAATATTGTGCTTTACGACCCACTGTGCTATTGACGAAGATAAATCCGGGCTATCAGTGATGGTGTGAGAATTTTCGAATGCGGCGAATTTTTAATTTCTTCCACATTCTCAAGGAAATCTAGAGACGCGGTAGCGTCTCGACGCCAAGTACATGAAAAACACCCTGTATATGTCGAACTGTCGCTACCGTGTACTTTTACTCGTCGCCCGGCTAATCCAACCTAACCTGAAACTTATTTCATTAATTATCTCATCACGCCTGCAAAATTTTGTAAATTTAAAGGAATTTTTCTTATGTAAACCGCATATCGGCTTTCGAACAAGACCAATTTCAATAAAATCGGTCCACGCATGACAGAGATATCGTAATATCGTCTCATGGATCTGTAAAAAATGGTACGATTCTCCTAGAAATTTTTCGTCATTAAACATTAGGTATATATATTTTTCGTCAATACGTATACGCGTTACACGCACACCTTCAACCAAAATGAAACTAACACATGCTTCCTTCGTCGACTCCTGGTACGCGTTACACGCACACCTTCAGCCAACAGAAACTAACTCATGTTTCGTTCGTCAATCGCTATCTTCACTATGCAATCTCCTCCAAATTTTGACAGCTTACCGTCAAGTTATAACCAAGTTATAAACGTGTTTTTACAAGTATGTATCGTTGTACCATTGAATTGCAATCAAAATGCAGTCTCAAACACAAGGTAAGTTGCCGAAATTTGAATTGCGCCATGTGTGAATAACAGATTGTTTTTTATTTGTAAATAAACTGAGGATTTATTATCTGAAAATTCAAATTTAAATAAACCAATTCCATCAATCCCGTTTATCCGAAGTTTATTTGTAGTTTACACATAGGTAGTAATATAATCAGTGAAAATAAATTTAAATGTATTTTATTTCATTTTTGAAAATAAATTCTATCTCTTTCTGTTTCCTTTGCCCGCATTAAGATCAGTTTCTCTTACAAGGAACCAGTCGTAGTCACCCATCATTGATTCATCTCAGAATCCTTGGTAGGGTCTCTCAATATGTTTCATCTGCTGATGAAGTCGGTTGTGTTACGTGCCGCGGCCTTTAGTGTTCGAGCGGCGCGTTTTAGACAGCCAAATTCTGATTAGGGGTATCCCACAGTCGTTAGACTATCAGAATTTGTTGTATTGAGTATAGAATGGCATGGAGGCTCGCCGCAGTTGTAACAGTCAATTCTTTTTATTTTAATTGTCTAAGTACCTTATCAGAAGGATAAGGGGTAGATTTAGGGATCGTTGATGCTCTAGTCCCATACGGGTCTTTTCAATGGAATCGGATAGGTAATGAAAGTGTAGAATTTAATGAATTATAAGCTTTTATTGTTGAAATATTGAAGGAATCAAAAGAACATAATAAAGTATGGAAATATTCAATGAATAACTCCTGACTAGGGGAATCCCACAATGCTTTGATTGTCAGAAATTGTCATTATATACGAATGAATATTAACAATACAGAAAGAGATAAAAAAATGTAACTCACCAGACAGTCACAATAATATAAATGACAATATAACTTGGATTCCTTTTTTTCTTGGATAATTCTGAGCGTTGGTATACCTGAATCAGAAAGAGGAATAAGACGCGAACACGCACACACTTGATTAGGGATAAAATACACGCAAATTGAACTATGAAGCGAATAACAATAATTCTAAGTGAACGAAATGAATGAAAATTTAAATTAAATCGTTAATTGAATAAATATATTTTGTAAGCAAAGTTTAGTAGAATTTGTTTCCCAAATTTGAGTCTTTCACGCGGTTACACAGTAGACCGGAGAACTCTATCTCTAAAACACTTGCGGACTCATCGACACGCACCTCACGATTTATCGTCACAGAGTGTCGCAGCTTCACGCTCTCGGCAGCGTCCAGAGTGGGTCCGTACCGAAAATGCTTACGCTGCATTTTATCGCTCGGCCATGCTACCATGGGCCCGTCTACTTAACGAGGCGGTGTGTGTGTGTGTGTATGCTCACGTCCGTCCATCAGATTCCCGATTCAATATATGATCGATATTCGTATGCACAGGAAAACATAACATTCCACATCTCGAAAACCATACAATTTCGCACAGCTGAGAGCCGCTCTCTCAATGTGCATAATTTCATATACACAATTTCTGACTAGGGGAATCCCACAGTCGTTGGACTATCAGAAATTGTGTTGGGTATTCAATTTTAACAACAATTTTTAATTAATTAATAACTTGCACGTGCGACAAAACCGTGGGAAGGCGCGGTTCCCTGCACCGGATGTAGGATATACAATTCCGTCAATCTTCTAAGAAGTGATCCAGTCTGCGCATTTCTGCTGTAGCCGTTACTGATTATGTTACAATGTTTAACGCGACGGTCAGAGGTGTTCTCAATGAGGGTTCTCCCATAATGCTACAAGGCATTGTTGAAACGCTCCCTCTGCCGCTCACACAGAACGAATTCGGCACAACAGGAGAACCACTGGTCTTTTCGAACGCGACTATCTGGTGAGAACGCCGCTGCGTCAGCACCGCCTTATCTGTATCGCGGGACGGCAATACGTCGAGACGGCGACGCTCCAAGAAAGGGATTTTTGTTCTATCAAAAATATTAATGGGCAGGAATATGATCAACGAGGGATTTCCCATAACGCTAGGCGTTGTTGATCAATACCCTGACCCAAAAAGAAAAATTTTACGTTCCGAACGTAACACTTGCTATGTTCATCGATTACTACACCAAGATTTGTTGGGAAGAAATCCAAAGGCGAGTGGAGGTAATGGATCTTCAAGGACTTGTTAACACCTATATTGAGAGAATAAATAAGTTTAAAACATATTACAACAAAAGATCGATACGAATGAAATTATTACAAACAGGTGATGCATTCATATATTTGAAAACCATTTTCCCGACACATTCCAACGCCAAGATCAAGGAAGGCGTTTTCGATGAACCGCAGATCAAAAAGTTGCTGGAAAGTGAGCAATTTGAATTACATTTATCGCGAAATGAAGATGCTGCATTCAATTTGTTACAATTGGTCGACGCTGGCTTTCTTGGCAACAATAAAAGCCCAGACTTTGTGAAAATCATCAATGATTTGCTCGAGAACTATAAGAAAATCGGTATGTAGTGCTGTTTGTAATAATTTCATTCGTATCGACCTCTTGCTGTAATATGCTTTTTACGTCTTTATTCTCTGAATATAGGTGTTAACATGTCCTTGAAAAGAAACTGATCCTTGTAAAAGGAACTGATGTCAATGCGGGCAAAAGAAACAGAAAGAGATAGAATTTATTTTAAAAAATAAAATAAAATACATTTAAATTTGGTTTCGCCAAGAAACAGGAAGAAATGAAAAAATAGGGAAAAAGTTGAAAATAGGCACTTCGACTCTATCGCCCATAACTTTATTGTTTGTGCATGGACTTTGAGCAAGTTGGGCTTGTTTTCGTCGTAAAAGTGCGCGCTCTACGTAAAAAATAAGAAACTGGACGCCACATGATAATTTCTGTCTTTCAGGCTATGTAGTGAATTTTCGATTTTAATTTCGCCCCCAAAACATTACATATTTCTTAAGTTTCGTTCCATTCCGTCTAAACTATTGATTCGATTGCAAAACACTGTACAAATGAATTGAGGGCTCGGATGCAATAAGGGGACTAGCGCTCGAAAATGCGAAAAAGTGTTGTCCAATCGCTAAGAAAAATTGGAAAATTAAATGTTGTTAAACTGTATTTTAAAAAATATAGTCTTGTAAAGCTCGTCACAGCACACATTTTTTCTATTTACAGTTTTTTTTATCGAATCATTAGTATTCGAGATAAAAATTATAAACACAAAAAATTTCTTCGACCAAAATCATTATTTCTTTAAACATAAATTGCGATAACTTGAATAAATATTAACGGATCGTTATGAGACTTGAAACATAAAACTCAGAAAACTCTAGCGAAGCCGTAAAATGTATGCACAAAACCCTTATGTTAAAAAATGTAATAATTTTTAATTAAAAAGTAACACTGGACATAACCCATGTTTTTCAACGTTCACCGTTAAAAAGTATCGAGGCAATTTTAAGGTACATATAACTTGCAGCGACAAAGTTGTTTCTTAATATACAAGGAAGTTTTTCACCAATTTTCACACTGATTAATAAATAATTGTACAAGATATGACGATATATATAAATCTCGTGCGCAACCATCAGTCAACCGCCACGTATAATGCACTATTTAGCAGTTTTAGCACTCGCGTTGACAGTTTGCGCCGGGCGAGAATTATATATATCGTCATATCTTGTACAATTATTTATTAATCAGTGTTTAATTTAAAATTCATCGCGATCAAATCGGTTAACTCTAACGTGAGATATGGTCTATAACGTCGGGTCGTCTTCTTAAAAAGTTACCAAAATATTCATCGGGCGATATCTCAAAAACGTATCCATAGGATTTTGTCTCATGTCGATTTTTGAGTTTAGGGGATCACCTTACATAAGAATTTCATAGTGAAGCCTGGATCAAAAATAATTTTTTGGATTTTGTAAACTAGTTTAATCGAAGCGTAAAATGATGCTGTGACTGAATTTACCCTTAATTCTGTCCCGTGATAATTTGTAAGTTATAATATATTAAAAATTATCTGAAGTCATTCCCTATGCAAATAATCTTTGTAAAAAGAAGTGAGATCCTCATAAAAAACTTCAAAAAAGTAACAAAACTACGCCAAGTACATGAAATCAAATAAATATAAAAAAATATGTGAAATCAAAATGAGCTGCAAGTACATAACGGAGCTCTCCAACTGCGCTTAAGATGATACAACTTCATTTAATTAATGCATCAAAAAGAATCCCATTTAAAAACATTGTCCTAAATTAATTAGTAGCTTTACAAAATTAATGATATAAAAAAATTGCGCCACTTATAACAATGGCTATGTATACAAAGAAAAAATGTATTAAATAATATTAAGCAGATTTATTTTTATACAAATAAATATTTCAATACGAATAAATATTTTATTCAAAATACTTGGCGCTGCGAAACCGAAAGAAATGTTAATTGTCTTAGTATTAGTAATTTACAATAACTCCCTTACAATCTAAAATACGTAAACATATACATACACATATTAGAAACGCAGTCAAATTTATTCTACATATATTTAATTCTAATATAATACGTAGCATATGCACACGCACACATACACACATGCACGAACGCACGCCCAAGAAAGAAAAAGATTTAATGCAATTTATACATATTTATTCAGTTTAGCAAACACCAGTTCGGGGCGCAGCGCCAAGTATTTTGAATAAAATATTTATTCGTATTGAAATATTTATTTGTATAAAAATAAATCTGCTTAATATTATTTAATACATTTTTTCTTTGTATACATAGCCATTGTTATAAGTGGCGCAATTTTTTTATATCACTAATTTTGTAAAGCTATTAATTAATTTACGACAATGTTTTTAAATGGGATTCTTTTTGATGCATTAATTAAATGAAGTTGTGTCATCTTAAGCGGAGTTGGAAAGCTCCGTTATGTACTTGCAGCTCATTTTGATTTCACATATATTTTTATATTTATTTGATTTCATGTACTTGGCGTAATTTTTTTACTTTTTTGAAGTTTTTTATGAGGTACTCATTTCGCTCATACACGCACTAGTAATCTTATTATAGAAATATAATAATGTTATTTAATTATAGTTTTTAAGAACTAACAAGGGGGCCGCATAGGTTATGTAATCGGTTCTAGAATGAGACTGGGTGGACATTGTAGTGCACACCTAGTGTTAAAAAACCGTAAAGGGATTTTGCAAAATGGGCCTTCGTTTTTGAGAAATTTGAGTTCAAAGTTTTGCGGGACAGTAGTATTTCAGTTGCGCAAACATTCTTACCAAGCAATGGTCGTAGCTGCGATAATAAGGCGTTCGCCTACGGTGCTGGGAGTCCCTTCGGTTCGATTCCTGATGCTTGGTAAGAATGTTTGCGCAACTGAAATACTACTGTCCCGCAAAACTTTGAACTCAAATTTCTCGAAAATGAAGGCCCATTTTGCAAAATCCCTTTACAGCTTTTTAACACTAGGTGTGCACTACAATGTCCACCCAGTCTCATTCCAGAACCGATTGCATAACCTATGCGGCCCCCTTGTAAAATAATAATGTTATAGTATTATAGTTCTTTAATATTTGTAAACGCACATAATAATGCAGTAGATGATATATTTTGTTGTGTACTGTTATGAAACAAATGGAAATACATTTTTATCACGTTCGATTTCATTTTTGTCGTATCGATAACCGTCTTAAATTCCCCGCCCCAATCCATTTTACCTAATTTAGACCCGATAAAAACCAGGGCTGCGTAGACGGCATCAAAACTCTCGACTCTGACCCCGACTCCGACTCCTCTTTTTTTTTACCACCAACTCCGACTCCACGACTCCGACTCCGACTCCACAGTCCTGATAAAAACGTTTTAATAACAATCACCTAGGATGTACTATATTCGGCACCATATGACCCCTCATTCTCGGCAAAGATCTTCAAAAAGAAATTCGTAGGCACACCTCTAACGCATGACTACTCTTAAACGCCGCGTAACAAGCACGTTACACGCGCGCACATATACACAGGCACGCACGCGCGAACACACAACACATCTTTCTACATTTCACAATACATTTTAGACTAGTACTTGAATTGAATGCTGTGTCCATCAACAGAGGACGCTACGTGCTGTCTTCAAATTAGGAGTCGGTAATACAATTTCCATGAAATACCGTCTCACCTCGAAATGCGTCTTAAGGTGGAATTAGACGGCACTAGGATCGGCGAGCCGGCTCCGCAAGCCATGGCTCGCCGAGGATCGCCTAAGCTCGTGAATCGGCGATCATGAGCGTTCACACGGCGCGTGGATCGGCGAGCCGGCCCGGCTCGCCAAGGATCGCCGAGGATTGCCAAGCGGGCGCCATATCAAAATGACACAGTACAAAATCACACATGCAATTTAGGACACATCAAAATAGTGCACCGAAAAAATGGCACATGCAATTTTGAACACAAAAAATTTATAGTGCACATAAAATTTAGGACACATGCGATTTATAACACATGCGTTTCATAAGTGCACATACAATTTAGAACACAAGCGATTTAGGACACATACAATTTAGGACACATGCGATTTAGGACACATGCAGTTTAACGCACAGCAAGATTTTAAACCCAAGACAATACACAGAAAATAGTGCACATACAATTGAGGACACATGGGATTTAGAACAAATGCAGTTTGACGCACATTTTATTTAGCGTGCAACAGGATAGCACGGCAAACTTGGCTGTGAATTGGGACCTCGCCGATTTCGATGACCTTCACATATGTTGTCAAAGTCATCATTCTGAATAACATTTCCCTTTCAACTTCTTGGCGGTCGGCCTTAGATTCGGGGATATTAATAAAAAACGTTCGACATAACATATTGAAAGCTACCTCCTTACGGATTTCAATGATCTTGACATATGTTGTTAAAAACATATGAAAAACTTTCGGCATAATATATTAAAATCTGTTTCACAGCCGACGGTATTAGTATTGGTTGGGGCTAGATGTGCCGATGTGAGTATGTGTTAAAGTCGGTAATTCTAATGTTAAGTTTTTCTCGCATATCTCGTAAACCAAAGCCGACCACCAAAAAATTTAAAGGGAAATGTTCAGAATGATGACCTTGTTAACAATAGCGATATTGACCCCATCGCACGATACTTGTAACCGCAGTCTCATTTTGAACACCTCCAAAGTCACATCGGTTCGCTACCATGCTTTACGCGCCCGCGAGCGGGCGCACGCCTCCCTGCCCTGATCTAGCCCCAACCAATACTAATTCCATCGGCTGTGAAACAGTCGACGGCGACGAGGAGACGGTTGTGCGCGAAATCTTGGTGTGCGCCATCATTGTGCACTAAAGAAATGAGCGTTATATTGCATGTGTTCTAAATTGTATGTACACTATCTTCTGTGTGAAACCATGCTGTGGGCTATCCTGATGTTTACTAAAGAAATTGTGCGTTATACTGCATGTGTTCTAAATCGCATTTGTCCTAAAATGTATGTGTCCTAAATCGCATGTGTCCTAAAATGTATGTGTCCTAAATCGCATGTGTCCTAAATCGCTTGTGTCCTAAATCGCTTGTGTTCTAAATTGTATGTACACTTATGAAACGCATGTGTTATAAATCGGATGTGTCCTAAATTTTATGTGCACTATAAATTTTTTGTGTTCAAAATTGCATGTGCCCTTTTTTCGGTGCACTATTTTGATGTGTCCTAAATTGCATGTATGATTTTGTACTGTGTCATTTTGATATGGAGCCATTGTTGATCACATGACGCTGCAATTACAGTATGTCTTCCTGCATATGGTTAGGTTCTAATTGAGTGCATAACCGATAAATTTTAGTGTTTACTTTGCGAGATATAGGGTGTGGCGATATTAGGAACACTGACGATATTAGGTACAGTCACCTTAGCATTACGTTACTTATACATATTATACTTATACATAATTAATACTTAATTACATTAACTAATACGATAATGTTACTTACATTATTACTATTTAAAATTCAAACATATCTATTCTGGCCACTCTTTTTGAATATCCTTCTCCTTTTGTTGTAGCCTTAAAAATGATATTAAAGGGTCCGATGAAAGTGACATAATACAGAAGAGATCTTGATTAACTTTTCTCTTGATATTTTGACATTTTTGTTTTCTTTTTTTTTTTTTTAAATAATTAAACTCTGTGTATTTTAGGATAGAATGGACCAAGTATAGACAGGAACAGTTATTTTTAACTGCAAGCAATTACCTATAATGTCTTCGAATTACTTACACTGTTTGAAGCAAAAAAAGTATATTCTTCGGAATGGCCCCAGTGGTCGATCGAGATGAGGTTTGGAGGGAGGAGTGAGGTGGGGGTGTGGACCCTAAACCTAAAATTGTAGCTTCGGGTATTTATTAGTTTCCAAAATATTAATAAAAAGTTATTGTTAATTTTTTTATTAATTTTTTTTGGACGTAGGTGCGTGCCCCCTACCCGGCGACCCCTCCCGTCCCCCCATACTGTTTTACGAACTGCTGGACGCGTTCCCCTTACCTCCGCGTGCTCCCCAGGCGCCGGAAAGGCACGCGTATTTAGCTGAAATTCAAAGTCATTTTCTCGAAAACGAAGCGCGATATTAGAACAATTGTATTCTATATTTTCGTCTTATTTTGGCCTGTAGAATCACCCCCTAGGATATTGACTATCAGTAGAATAACGCCCTATATAGTAGAATGGGTTGCATTCGCAAGTTGCTGGTTCAAATCTCCAAACTCACATCGGTTCGCTACCATGCTTTATGCGTCAGCAAGCGGGCGCGCACCCCCCACACTAATCTAGCCCCAACCAATACTAATATCCGGAACCAGTTGGAAAGTGGAATGCGTTATGTCAGAATAAATCAACAAAAATGCTAAAAGTTTTTTTTATTAATGTTGCGAATTGAATATTTGAATTGGAAACGCACGCAAGTGATTGTCCACAGGACGCTTACATTTAAGAAACACGGACCATTTAATAAATCACTCCACTATGTACACTATTTACATTGGTTCAATACCTCAACCTTCTACAGTTTTGAGCTATTCAATTGTAATTTAATAGAATGTTTAATTGCCTTGCCAGCGCCCTGGCTACGTATAATTACGATAGTTTTAGAGACTTCGCGCGATCGCGAAACGTGCTTTTCGTTCGGCACTCGAAGCGAGAAGAAGGCGGAATCACGCCTCCTGGAATCCTCGCCAGGATTCAGGGAAGTCACGTGAAAGAGTGTGACGTAATTAGGAACTGAGTGACATCGTAATTTGCTGAGAACACCCAGAGATGACTCACCCAGTTCCATAGCAAACAATCCGCGGTTTGTATCGGCCCGTGGCCGTACTCTACCATCGCACATGGCCCCGCTCGTGACGTCGACGACCCCCTTCCTCACTCTGTCTCCAACAATTAATATCTCGGAAAGTAATAAATTCCCGAAGCAACAATTTTAGATTTGGGGTCCACACATCCTCCACACCCCGCCCCTTAAACCTCGTGTCAATCGGCCACTGGGGCCATTCGGAAGTACAGCCCAAAAGAATCACGACGTTTCACAGTTGGACTGGTAATATAGTATTCTTCTACCATGTGTCCCTGACCAGTGTACAAAGAATGATATCCGTCTCTAACCGTTTACACATAATCTAGAAGTTTAAAGAAAAGTATACAGCTTTGGTAATTGATAAGGTGTGATTTTACAAAGAATATCGAAGGTTATGACTTAGCAACACTTGCAAAATATCAAAACAGAGAATTAATCAAGATCTCTTCTGCATTATGCTACTTTCATCGGATTCTTTAATATCATCGTCAAGGTTGCAACGAAAACGGAAGGATATTAAAGAAGAGTGGCCAGAAGTGATTAGGGATATTTTTGAATATTAAATAGTAATAATGCAAGCCACATTATCGTATTAGCTAACGTAATCAAGTATTACGTAACCCTCGGTTATCACACCTATTTTTTCGAACATTGTTGTCACACTGGATCGATTCGATATTCAATCAGCTGTTGTTTAAAAACCATCTGTTAAATTAAATCGCAAAAGTTTTGAGATAAAGTTTGAACATAGAATATATGCCCACCGTTGAAAACTAATATTTCAAAAATACTCGTGTTTAAAAAAAATTTGAAAAAAGTTCTAGAAAATTTTATTGCTAAAAAAATCACTGGGGTAGCGTCTCTGCCTGCAGAGGATACACGAAATTACTATTACATGGCACCAATAGTATCATTTTTAACGATGCCTCAAATATATTATACCACGTTAAGGTCAAAATTTGGTCAGTGTGACAACCGAGGGTTAACATAAGTAACCTAATATTATCTAACTGATGAAGGACACATCAACTTCATTAAAGAAGAAAGAATTATTACTTTATCTTCATCCGTTCAAAAGTTATAGATTTTTGGCCGCTGCAGCACCGATTTTTTCCCACCGTGCGTCGATTAATAATACAATTTCAATTGATGGGCAGTTGTATCGTGTACAAATAAAATCTTTTACTTGAGATGCCCATGCAAAATCGTACATCAAATGCATTAAAGGTGACAGTGTGTATGATTCCTGTAGTAAATGTTCTACTGAAGGAAATTGCACAGATAACAGGATATGTTTTTCATATATAATTCTCACAATCCGTTTACGAACAGACCGTGATTTTAAATCCAAGCTATAACACACTCATTACACAGGCGTATCAATTTTTAAAAAAAATACCGGGAATTCACATAATAGATTCATTTCCTCTTGAATATATGCACTTAATGTGTCTAGGTGTTGTAAAAAAAATACTACTTAATTTCTAGTATGAGCCGTTCGTGGTCGGTTATCAAATTTTTGGAGGACGGACTCGCCGAAGCTGTGCCCTCATCATGGCTTGAGGGCGAACTCTGCTCTTGGCCACCGATTGCGACAAAACTGGTCAGCGCTGTGATAAAAAAGTGCGAGCCAGCATCGCCGAGTTGGCCAAAGCATCCAATGAAATTGCTTACACGAGTCACTTTTGGTAGGTTGAAATTATTATACTAATTAATTTCGAATTATTATATCAAGTAATTACTAATATGTAGATACCTACTTCAAAGCGAGGGAGAAGGCGAAACTGGCTGAGGACACGAGCGACTTGCAGTCGGACGAGCCACCGAGCTAGCGGAAGCGCATGCTCCCTAAAAAATACTGGGACATGGAGGACTCCGACTCTGAAATCCAACATTTGGATTAATACAAAGGGGAAATATGCTGTAAAAAATTATATAATATCTGAAGCCGCTTAATTCTTTTTCTTGTATGAAGTAGCCCTTTCAAGTAAATATTATTTTCAGACAAATCCACGCTGAATGGACAATCAATCTCGTTTGTCGAGGAACATTTAGAGGAACATGTAGAGGAACATTTAGAGGAACATTTGGAGGTACAAGGCGAGGAAATTTCACTGACTGAAAGTTCCTCATCCCCGAGTACCCTTATCGGTAAATTAATTTTTTTTCTACAGATATTGCACACGGAAATATTTTTTAACGTCAACAGTTGCAGTGAAAAAATATGAAATGTAATAAATAATTTGCAGTGCCCAGCTGCAGCGGTTGCATCGAAAGCAATAAGAAAATAGATGCCATGATGACACAGATTTTTTTACTGCGGTCCCTAATGACGGACACGCTACAGACGGTCAAAAGGTTAGAGAAAGATGCACTAACCGGTCGAGCGGCAGAGGACAAAATCCCGTCCCTCTTCTCCAAGTATAATATTCAGTTCCCACTACGCACAATGGAAGATTTAAAGAAATTTGATGAAATTTTAAGTACGGAGTGTGACTTTAAAGACGCAGTAAGTATAATACCGTAATTTGGAATATCTGTATTCTGTATGTAGAAAATATGTTTTTGGTGGACGGGCAAACGGGTACAAGTCGAATTTTGGTCAAAACGGGATAAATAAGCTGACATTTTCTACATTACTATCCTTTGCTTATGGTTCCAATAGTAACAGTCAATATCACTTTTTTCCCCGTATTCGTTTTACCGGAGATCGTAATAGTATACAAAATACAGTATAGTGATGGGAAAACAGTATAAGTTGACTTATGTCGAGAAATACGATGAAGAGAATAATATCTCATCTCAAACCAAACAGTTGCTTTTTTGCTCTTTTTTGTGAATCGAAGTTAAAAATAAAAGTGCCTTTTGCTCAATTTGTAATTTGATTCAAACATTGTAATTTTTCTGGGTAATTTTTTTCTGGGTATGAACTATATTTTGCAAGTCCAATGGGACGAGACATATGTAATCAGCTTTCATGTCCAAATTTTAACACCTGATCTTACGTAGCACTTTAAATATTCTAAGTGTCTTCCTGCTAACTAAAAATTTAGACTTATAGAGTAGACCGGGGGCGATAGTAATACTTGGACTTTGGAATACGATTACGCAGGAACTGTTACATTTATAACAAAAACTCTTATAGGGAAATGTTACTTGCTTATCTGACATCCTTGAGTCACAACAGTTTCGTTATATATAAAGTAATATCCAAGGTATTAATAAAAAATAGAAAGAGGGTAAAGTGTTATAACCGCCTCTGACCCCGGGTCGGTTGTAACACTGCATGTAGTCGATAGTAGCACAAATTTAACTGTACAAAATTAAAATATTTATTGATTTAAATTATAATAATAAATGAGAAAAGTAAAATCTATAACCAATTATGCGGTATCGCAATTGTGGCAGAAATAAAAAACGTTTTGGTTGGTGCATTCCTCATCTGCACAATCCTTGCATTCAGTATATTGCACCCATTTTTCATTCGGTTTGCTTTTACCATGCCACAGGATTCCATGCAAACAAGACAATATTATTCGCCTTCTTTGTCAGTATATTCGGTTCTGTTGCGGTACAACCGATCCTCGCCTGCCGATGTTACAATCGCCCGCCGACCATGCCTTTGGACTTAAATTATAAATTTTGACTAACGAGACGCTTAAAAGTACGATGTAACGATCAGTATTACTTTAAAAAGGTCAGATTACAGATTAAAAAATGGAAAAAGCACATACTTGCAAAGGGAGTGTTTATATTACAATTTTAAGTCAGAATGAAAAAGTTACTTTAGCGTATCGAAAAGTTATTTTGTCCGCAATCCATGACTATTGCGTATCTATACTGCTAGAACATGGATGTATGTATTCCGAATGTCATTTTTCATCATATATCCAAAATTGGTGTTAATATCTATTATATGTTTTGAGATATTTAGCGTGGTACATTCGCCCCCCCCCCCCCCCCTGTTACTACCGCCACCCGTCAACCCTACTCGATTATCCGCACACCAAAGATGTAGGCCGGTATTCTCAGTCGCTACTTATTCTTAAGCAAATGCTCAAGCAGGCGGCATCCTCTACTAACCTAATAGCTAGTAAAGGATGCCTAATGCTTAAGCATTTGCTTAAGAATAAGTAGCGATTGAGAATACCGGCCGTAGATTCGATTTCTGAAAAAAAATTGTTGACGTAATTCTTCGAAATAAAATTATAATTAACTTGTTAATGTTGAATAATTTTTAAATTTTAGGTCAAAGAATTGTCAAGTTTGGGAGGATCCAACAATTACAATTTTGTAAAGCGGACCCTCACGGCGCTGCTCAACAATGAAGTTGCCATATTGTTTAGTTAGTTGGGCAGAAAAGGAAAGGAAGATTTCCACCGATTAAACACAGCAAGGCTTGTAATATGTAACTATCGCCCTTATTTTACTGTTCCTAATATTGATTACAGTAAAATTCAATGTAATGTTCCCTCGACATTCTTTTTTAAGGTGCAGCAAAACAGGGAAAACTGGCTGCACATGACAAGGAAACGGAGGGCTCGATACAAGGATGGCTAAGAAGAGCTGCGGACCGGAAAGGGTCAAAGAAATTTTAAGTAATCAAGGATCCCGAATCCTATAATTCAAAAAATTCTGAAGATTTATAAATATCTAGGGGATTTCCTCCTGGCTACGACGCAATTTTTGTTTCGTGCTCTAATTCACTGGAAGCAGGTGAAATTAACCCCTGAAAATGCGGCTATTTTCCGATTTTGTGTTACAACTCGCGAACTGTAAGAGATAGAAAAAAAGTTTCAAGACAGAAGTTACTTCTTTTAATTAGATCTATCATTTGGTAAAGAATCTCTCCAGCATAAATGTATTATGCTGCATATTTCAAGTAGAACTACGTTTTTTTTTTGTCATTTTGCAAATTATTACACGAACTGTTATCAAACGCTATAACAAATTCGTATTTACTTTAAATACAACGCTTAACACAATTTGGGCCCCCATAGCCGCTGCATACCTATATAGTACGGGGAAAGGCGTAGTTCTACGTCAAAATTATTTTACAGTTCACGAGTTATAACATAAAATCGGAAAATATGCAAATAATCAGGGGCCAATTGAGGGCTCGGATGCAATAAGGGGACTAGCGCTCGAAAATGCGAAAAAGTGTTGTCCAATCACTAAGAAAAATTGGAAAATTAAATGTTGTTAAACTGTATTTTAAAAAATATAGTCTTGTAAAGCTCGTCACGGCACACATTTTTTCTATTTACAGTTTTTTTATCGAATCAATAGTACTCGAGATAAAAATTATAAACAAAAAAAATTTCTTCGACCAAAATCATTATTTCTTTAAACATAAATTGCGATAACTTGAATAAATATTAACGGATCGTTATGAGACTTGAAACATAAAACTCAGAAAACTCTAGCGAAGCCGTAAAATGTATGCACAAAACCCTTATGTTAAAAAATGTAATAATTTTTAATTAAAAAGTAACACTGGACATAACCCATGTTTTTCAACGTTCACCGTTAAAAAGTATCGAGGCAATTTTAAGGTACATATAACTTGCAGCGACAAAGTTGTTTCTTAATATACAAGGAAGTTTTTCACCAATTTTCACACTGATTAATAAATAATTGTACAAGATATGACGATATATATAAATCTCGTGCGCAACCATCAGTCAACCGCCACGTATAATGCACTATTTAGCAGTTTTAGCACTCGCGTTGACAGTTTGCGCCGGGCGAGAATTATATATATCGTCATATCTTGTACAATTATTTATTAATCAGTGTGAAAATTGGTGAAAAACTTCCTTGTATATTAAGAAAAAACTTTGTCGCTGCAAGTTATATGTACCTTAAAATTGCCTCGATACTTTTTAACGGCGAACGTTGAAAAACATGGGTTATGTCCAGTGTTACTTTTTAATTAAAAATTGTTACATTTTTTAACATAAGGGTTTTGTGCATATATTTTATGGCTCCGCTAGAGTTTTCTGAGTTTTATGTTTCAAGTCTCATAACGATCCGTTAATATTTACTCAAATTA